>JAQHUG010000085.1:814627-844539 GCA_028555095.1 Dicrostonyx torquatus
AAAAAAAAAGTATTTAAACAAAAAGAATTGTAATATTTAAGTCAATATTCAAACAGCATCAACAAATACTAGTGTAAGAGATATAAAATGATTCAATGACTAAATTTAAACAATGTAGAAGAAACAAATTGTCAAACTAAGAAAAAAAAACAAAATAATACATAAGTATTTAACACAATAAACCAGATTTATGGAAACTGGCAGTTTTGAACAATATAAACCAGCCTTTCTTGTCATCATTAGCAGTCTGCTCATGGCAGTGGAATGGGGCTGAGGCCCACTGTTAGAGCATTTACCCAGCATCTGTAAGGGTTCAGTGAGCTAGGAAGGACCAAAAGGGGAAGTATGGGGAGCGGGCACTGTCATGTTTCCTCTAGCATCTAAGGAAAAGGAGTTCCACTCAAGAAAAGCAAAGACCTTACAAGCTTTTTTGCTAGGTTCTCTGGCTCTTCCATCATAATACACGCATCTTCTAAAAGCAATCAAGTGGAAGGTACTAAAGTGACTGCTCACAGGAGACAGCACCATTACTCCTACCTGAAACCTCATCCCCCAGAAGCATTTCAGCCTCACTTTCTCCCTGGTTTGGATTACATGGATTCGCTTTCTGTAAGTTAATAGCTTGACCAGGTATCTTTTTATAGTGTAGGAGTAGCAAACTTAAAGAGCAAAACCTGTCATTGTAAAAAGATTTGTCAGTAAATCAGTTTTGTTATCAAGTCAGATTTTCTTACTGTAAATTAGTGTTTCAAAAGAAGAGAAGTATATAAAAATCATATTAACTACAGGATGATGTGTTAAGACAAAAAGATGAGGGACGAGATGGCTCAGTAGTTAAAACACTTGCTGTGCAAACAAGAAGACAAGTGTTCAGACCTCCAGGTCCTATGTAAACGTTGGGTGGGTATAACAAGCATCCCTGGAACAAGCGAGCTAGACTCTAGCCACATGCTGAGCTCTGGGATTGATAGAGAGACTGTCTCAAAGGATAAGGTGGCAGGCAATCCAGTTGGATTCTGGACATCAGCCTCGGGCCTCACACCCAAGCAAATACACATACGTGTGCACTGCCACACACAGGGACACACACAAGAACCCACAAATGCAAGCAGGCATACACATATACAAAAAGAGGACATGCACATACACATGAGAAGGGTAGAGGGGTATCTAGAGGCAGTAAAGGTGCTTGTCATACCAGCCTGATGAACTGAGTCTGACCCTCAGAACCCATTTAAAGTGAAAGGCGAGAATCAACAGCACAAAGTTGTCTTCTGACCTTGACAAACGTGCCATGGCACATGTATGCCCACCATCACAAATCATGCACACACAGATGCAAACACAGAATAATAACAAAATATCTTAAGTTTATAAATAAAAATTTGAATATTTACTGGATGAGCTATTGTGTAATTTCCTTTAAAAAAATAATAATAAGAGCTGCATATAATGGCACACACCTTTAGTTCCAGCACTTGGGAGTTGGAAGCAAATAATCACAGGAATGAACAGGGACTGAAAAATTGGCTCAGTGGTTAAAAGCCTTTGTTGCTCTTCCAGAAGATTCAGTCCCCAGCACCCACATGCAATAGGATTTGAAGCCCTCTTCTGACCTCCATGACCTCCAGCTGCATGATATGTGATACACACACACACGCACACACACACATATGCAAGCAAAAATAATCATACAAATAAAATTAAATTATTTTTTTAAAGAATTATTAATGGTATTATGGTTTAATTGTTTTGGGTTTTTTGGGAATATTCTTTATCCTTTAGAGACATGCACTGACTGAAGTATTCACAAATGAAACAGAAATGAAAGGAAAAGCACATTACTATTTTAAACATGGTTATACATAATAATTAAGATATTGGAATAGTAAAAACTAATAAATACAAAAGCCATGCTTTTACCATTTTTAAGTGAACATAAAACAAAACGTCAAATATTACCATGATACTAATGAGGTCACTAAAGAAAACCCTAAGTATAAAACCCTACACACACAGAGATGTGAAAGCTCCAATCAATCTTTAATGGTACTAAATAAAAAAATTAACCAGAATTACCTTTAACCATCAACAGTGAAGAAAAAACATAAAAGAGCAAGCATGAAAACAAATCACTGCAGATAATCAACAAACTTTATCAAGCATCTATTGAGCAAAAACTAATTAGGGATAATATTTATGTTCTTTTGGCAAAATTAATATGCAAAACAAAAGGAAGTAAAATATAGAAGATCAAAGGAATATACTTCAATTTTGTCATTAACTTAAGATCACTCCTAAAAAATAGTCTAGAGCTAGGGACGTAGCTCAATTTGCAAACTAAATGCCTAACACATATGAAGCGTGGGTTCAATCCAGCAGCATATAAAAGCCAGGCATAGTGTTACAAGTCTCTGATCCCAGCATCAAGGAAGTAGCAGACAAGGATCAGAATTTGGCAGCCATTCTGGCCTACAGGTTACCTTATCAAAATACTAACAATAAATATAATTACAATAATTTGAGAAAAAGGAAAGTATACATGCAGAAACCTTGCCAGCTTAGAGATCGGAGACATACTGGCAGTATGAAATGAGAGGAAAGGACTGGGGAGATAGCTCAGTTGGTAAGGAGCTCTCTAAGTAAGCACAAGGACCAAAGTTCAGCCCCCAGCACCCAACATCAAAACCCCAGCACTGAAAAGGCAGAGACAGACAGAGCCCTGGAACTAGCTGGCCAGTCTAACCTAATCAGGGAGCCTCCAGTCCCAGTGAAAGACACGTATTCCAAAAAACAAGGTTGACAGCTTCTGAGAAACAACCTGAGGGCTAACTAACCTCTGGCTTCCAGCTCATATGCAAAAACATGCATGACCACCTGGACACACACATACACGGAGAAAGAGGAGGAGGAGGAGGAGGAGGAGGAGGACGAGGAGGAGGAGGATGAGGACAAGGACGAGGAGGAGGAACGGGAAGGAGGGAGGGAGAGAGAAAAGAAGGGAGGAAAGAAATGGGGAACAACTTTCAGACTCCCAAAAATTCTTCAGATAGGAAAAAAGGCTGAAAGTCCTCAGCTGTGATGACATGCCACATATGAAAGGAGATTCATCAACTGCTCTGGTGCGGGATGCCAACACATATGGGAAATAAAGAACGGTGACTCAGATAACAGAACTAAGAAATGAAAGACAAACCAAGAGCTGTAGGGTATTAATCCAGTTTACGACCTAACCCGCTTTCAGAACTGCTACAGACCGGGACTCTTGTTCATTTTCCCTGTTGGGGAACAGAACTGTGTCTAGCGGTGGTTAATACCAATGCCCTACTGTATGCTGGTACAGGAGGCAGACCTACAGAGCCAGAGGAACTGTACAGAAAAGAAAAACTTTAATAAAGTCTGGGGAGTCTTAAGGACTATTGAACCTGAAAAGTATAAGATTTTGTGCATTTTTGTGTTTCTTTTTTATTTTTAGAAATGTTTATTTCATGTTATGGGTATAAGTGTTTTGCCTACAAGAATGTACCATGTGTGCACCTCGTACTCTCAGAGGTCAGAAGAGTGAGTCAGATCCCCTAGAACTGGGGTTAAGGATGGTTATGAGCTTCCAAGGATGCTGAGAACTGAATACAGGAGCTCTACAAGGGCAATAGGTGCTCTTAACTGCTGAGCCAATTCTCCAACCCCATATGATAAGATTTTGAACTTCAAACTTTTTTCTAACGCAGAAACATTATAAGATTCTGCATGTTTTTGAGCCTCTAAATTGTGGAGTGCTCTGTAACTGGGAGGCTGGAAACAGCTGCAGAGCTGCGATACCAGGAGCATCCTGAGTTCAAAGCCAACCTGGGCTACACAAGAAGACCATTTCAAAGAGAGCTGGAAAGAACACTTGCCAGGTACTCTGACAGAATCAACAGCAACAGATTAACAACCAACTCTTTTCAGGCATCAGACAACAAGTAGAACTGAGCTTGGATCACCGAAAGAAGAGAAACGAGCTAAGATTATCCTAATTTTGCTCCTAGAAGTACTTTGCAAATGACTACAGGGAAAGGAGAAACTACTCGAAAGCCTTGCTGAGTTGAAGAGACACCTATGTGAGTTCAGAGCTGCTACACTGGCTGAAACTCAAAAAGGCCCCATGAGCATCTGAGGGAAAGCTACACCACAAAAAGCACAGTTATTAGGTTAATGTAACCTGAAAACTTCCCATAAGATACAGAGAGCTGAAAGTCTGCATTATGTACACACTGCGGTGTAGCAATTACAAGGTACAGTATATTCTTAGAGTTCTTTCCCTCCTCTCTCACCGTAAAATGACAAGGACTTAACTACAATCTGCAATTGAACAACTGAATAAGCTTTTCTCTCTCTGGCAGGAGAAAGCTGTACATATACAGTGCAAGTTTGGATTTAAGGGAAAACACAGATTAGGAAAAGGAGCAGCTCAGAAACATACATAGCTATAAGACAGGCTTCATGGATTTTGGTAGAATTATTATTTTCCAGTTATTCTTATAAATTCACCATTGAATGCTGTAGTATGAGAAGTGGGCCACATCCCGCCGCCCAGTTGTCTTAACTCCCGAAATAACCACACAGAAATTGTATTAATTAAATTACTGCCTGGCCCATTATATCTAGCCTCTTCTTGGCTAACTCTCACATCTTGATTCACCCGTTTCTATTAAATCTGTGTATCACCACGTGACTGTGGCTTACCGGCAAGATTCTAACCTACGTCCGTCTCAGGCTGGAGATTCATGGCATCTGCCTGACTCTGCTCTTCTTCCCAGCATTCTGTTCTGTCTTCCCCACCTACCTGAGTTCTGCCCCATCAACTAGGCCAAGGCAGTTTCTTTAATAACCAATGAAAGCAACACAAATACAAAAGGACCTCCTACACCAGAATGCTATTTTGTTTCAAAAATACAAGTTCAAATTTAACTGTAGTTCCTTAACAAAAATTAATGTTAGAAAATGTTGATCCAGCAGGTGGTGGTGGTGCACACCTTTAATCCCAGCAATGGGGAGGAAGAGGCAGGTGGGTCTCTGAGTTTAAGACCAGCCTGGTCTACAGAGCTAGTTCTAGGACAGCCAGTGCTATATATAGAAATGCTGTCTCGAAAACAGAAAAAGAAAAAAATTAAAAGAGGAAAAGAGAATTTTGTTCCAATGTTTCTCATAGCTTTTTAAGCATGAACATTTTAACGACTTTATTTTTAGTCACAAAATCATGTACACATTTCCACAAATCCCACATTCACTTAAATTTCATTCAAATAAATTTTACTTCCTCATTCACAGCTAAAATGTAACTTAAGAAGTGAAAGAATACACTGAATCTTAAGTGTAAGAATATCACGGTAGTTACTTAGTAAAAATGAATTTTGATCATTCTGTAATGGATTTTTAAAAAGGGCAAATTATCTTTTAGTTCAATTTTCAAACACTTTGCCACTATTATAATTATTAAACCTTTCAATATTCAAAAGATGCTTATAGTCACTCATCTATCTATTGCTGTCTGCTATTTATGTTGATAAATCTTTAATCTTCTCACCCAAGTACAGCTGAGCACATTTCTACAAGCTAAAGCAAAGCTCACAAAGGAGTCTCCGTTATCATCGCTTCCAAGTCCCTCTAGAGCAGTGTTCTCCACCTCCCTAATGCTGCAGCCCTTTAACACAGTTCCTCAGGTCATGGTGACCCCAACCACAACATTATTTTCATTGCAACTTCACAACTGTGATTTTGCTACTGTTATGAATAATAATGTAAATAGCTATATTTTCTGGTGGTCTTTAGCAACCCCTGTGAGAAGGTCATTCAATTCCCAGAAGGGCCACTCACCACAGGTTGAGAACCACTGCTCTAGATGTCACAGAAGCTTTTCTACTTTTTTTTCATTCTTGAGATTAAAAGCATGTCCCAATTTTATTGGCCTTTCTTCTTCTCAGTATAATCCATATACATTTTCTAGTAGAAAATATGTAATTCCTCACCTACTTAAAAATATATAGGCAACTTTCCTATGACACAAATTCATCCATTAGCCATATTATTATTTATTATATAGTGAAGTACTTAAGTTTCCCAATTTATTCTAGATCCTAGAGACGATTTGATTGTCTACTATCATTAGACCAATTTAAAGTACTTAGGGGAAAGGTATTCATAGGTTTGAAACTAAGGAGATCTTACTGTGTTGGCTAGGCTGGCCCTGAATTCCTGGGCTCAAATGATGCTCTGAAGCAGCTAGAACTACATACTAGTGCATGCCACCGTGTGTGAGAAGCAGGATTATGATCCTTCCAGATTATTATTTCAAGTGTACCAAGGAAATAAAGCTAGACAACCAAGTTTAAAAATTAAGTGTCACGGAGATGGAGATGCAGCTCAGAAACAGAACACAAATTTGCACGCACAAGGTCTGTGCTGGCTAGTGTTTTGTCAACTAGACACAAGCTATAGTCACAAATTTGATTTCTAACACAAACCAAAAAGGGGGGAGAAAGAAGGTAACATTACAGTTAATCTAGGGTTCAAACAGAGAATATAATTGTAGTGTTAGAGAAATCGCCTTTAAAATACAATGCATGAAAGGATTACCAGAGAATTTTATTTACCAAAAAGATAAACTCACAGAAGAAAAAGTATATAAAAAGATGATTCCTTTGCAGTTCACATAATTTTTACTATCACATTTCTAGTTTTGAAAGGACATAAAATCACTAAGATATATCAAAAAATGACTATAGAAGGCAAGAAGTGAACAAAGAAGCCACAGAATATAGAGCAGTACTTATCAGTGAGAGCAAGTGAGTCAGGAGACAGAATTTAACAGAAGAAACTTGGGCAGTTTACCAGCCCTGGGAGACGATATAAATACCCACATTGTAACCTGTGCATTTACACAAACTAGGAATTCAGAGAAAACAGTACACAAAATAATTTCCCAAAAATTATCAAGTCTGAGGACTTTCTTTCACTTTGTTTTTAAAAGTTTCCATTCCAAATTGCTGCCAGCACATGTGACTCACTGAACATTTTTTTCTTAAAATGTATCTGTTGAACCACCAAATACAGAAACAAAACTGAAATGACAATCAGCAAAAAAAAAAAAAAATAATTCACCATAAGTGGATTCAGTATTGCCATATCTCCTCCCAATTCTTTTCTAACGTGTTAAAAATTAAAACCTACAATGTTACCCATTTTCTCTCCCCCATCAGTATGAATTTTAGCAGGGATGGTTAAGCACACCTATAATCCCAGCTTTTGGAAGGCTAAGGGGAAAAAATTATCACAAATTCAAGGTCAGCCTGATCTTTGGATCAAACCTCCACTGACAAGGGAGACCTTTGAAGTAAAGAACAGCCCAGCCACATACAATCAAACCTCCTTGGCACTAACGGCAGCTTTGGTGCACATTTTTGAAAAGCCTCTGGAATAAATACTTCCCTGCCACTGACTGGACAACCTGAATCCACCTGAGTTACAAGGCAAGGTGAGATTCAACCTACATCCAGCACCAACCTGTCTGGTTGGATCTCAGAGAATTATAACAGGTCTAAGCCGTGGTCCTCTACCCCAACCTGAAACCCAGAGGATTACAATTTTATGGTATCTAAAAAGAAGTGTAATGGGTTTTTTCCTGCTTCCTCTTATGCATTCTTTTAATCTATTTATATGTAGTGGACACAGGCAAGTTTCTAGGGGTATCGAGATTATAAAACAGAACTTCAAGTGAAAAATGTAGACCTAAATGTGTATAATTCCTGATGACAGAGCTATTCCACGCAATTAAATTGCTATTTTAAATTAGCCCTCTAAATCATACCCATTATTTTTCTATTGTTTAAGATTTTTGATAAAATATAATCCACATACCAAACAATTCACCCCAGTAACATGAAATTCAGAGGATTTTTTAGTATATTCAAGAGTATATAATCATCATCATTGTCTAAATTTTTGAGGCATTTGTTTGTTTTTGAGAAATGGTCTCACTAGGCAGCTTTGGCTAACCTGGAACAATGTAGACCAGGTTGGGCTTGAAATCATAGAGATCCACCTGCCTCTGCCCACCAAGTGCTGGAATTAAAAGTGTGTGCTACCACATCCAGCTTCTGCTATTAATTTTAAAACATTTTCATCAACCTAAAAACAGATCCCTAATTTACTGGAAGTTTTTACTCTAGCCTCTCTCTCAAAACCCTGGCAACTAGTAACCTACATTCTGTCACTCTGGATTTGCCTGCTCTGAATATTTAGTATAAATGTAGTTCATACAGATAGAATAAACACACAATGTCCTTTGTAATATGCTTCATTTCGCACGTTTTCAGGGTTCATTCATAGTATAGTATCAATACCTCACTCCTTTTATGTCAGTGTGTTTTCAGATAAAAGAGAAAAAAAACTATTCAAAAGCATCAAATAAATATTTTAGTGCTTGAATTTATACACACAGATATCTTATTTTTGAGAAAGATTAATGTTTAATAATTCTAAACAGCTTAATGTTTTAAACTAACAGCTTGTTCTCGTTTGCCTCTTTGTTGCCATAATAATCAAAAGCAACTTGGAGCAGGAAGGGGTTGATTTGACTTACAGGTTACAGTCTACCGTCAAAGGAAGTAAAGGAAGGAACTTCAGTGCAGGAACGAAAGCAAAGATCATGGAGGAACCTTGCTTACTGGCCTGCTTACTCTACCGGATTCAACTCTTTTTTATACAGCCCAGACCCACCTGATAAGGGATGGCATCATACATATGGGCTGGATCTCCTACATCAATCAGCAATCAAGAAAATGTCCCATAAACATGTCAAAAGGCCAATCTGATGGAGTCAATTTCCCCTACTGAGATTACCTCTTCACAGGTATGCCTAGGTTTGTGTCAAGTTGACAGAAACTAAGCAGCACACAGATAAAACATAAATTCATGGGGTTTTTTTTAGATTCTTTTATTTATTGATTTTTATTGAGCTCTACATTTTTCTCTGCTCCCCTCCCTACTTCTCCCCTCCCCTCTTCAATCCTCCCCCGAGGTCCCCACGCTCCCAATTTACTCAGGAGATCTTGTCTTTATCTACTTCCCTTGTAGATTAGATCTGTGTCTCTCTTAGTGTCCTCATTGTTGTCTAGGATTGTTGAAAAGATCTTCACTAACCCCACATCAGACAGAGGGCTGATCTCCAAAATATACAAAGAACTCAAGAAATTGGACACCAAAAGATCACATAATCCAAAAAAAAAAAAAAATACAGACCTAAACAGAGAACTCTCAACAGAGGAATCTAAAACCGCTGAAAGACACTTAAGGAAATGTTCAACATCCTTAGTCATTAGAGAAATGCAAATCAAAACAACTCTGAGATTCCATCTTACACCTGTAAGAATGGCCAAGATCAAAAACACTGATGACAACTTATGCTGGAAAGGTTGTGGGGAAAAGGGAACACTTCTGCATTGCTGGTGGGAATGCAAGCTGGTACAACCCATCTGGATGTCAGTGTGGAGATTTCTTAGAAAATTAGGAAACAACCTTCCTCAAGACCCAATAATACCACTTTTGGGTATATATCCAAAGGATGTTCAATCGTGCCACAAGAACATGTGCTCAACTATGTTCATAGCAGCATTGTTTGTCATGCCAGAACCTGGAAACAACTTAAATGCCCCTCAACTGAAGAATGGATAAGGAAAATGTGGTACATTTATACAATGGAGTACTACACAGCAGAAAAAAAAAACATCTTGAATTTTGCAGGAAAATGGATGGAGCTAGAAAACATCATTTTGAGTGAGGTAACCCAAACACAGAAAGACAATTATCACATAGGTGGTTGTTAAACATAGAGCAAAGAAAGCCAGCCTACAAACCATAAATTCCTATTTAATTCTAAAATAAAACCCACGGGGTAAGCTCTACCAGAAAACTATCTAATAATAAAAGTCAAAGTAATGACTTTATGTCAGTTAGGAAAATGTAAAACATACATTAATTTTTTAAATTGTAGCCAAGATAAAAATATCGATTAACACATATTTAATGTGGATCAACATGGTTTAACGGAAGATAAGAAGTTAATGATCCAAATGTTTCTTTACAACCCTACAATGGAACAAAACTTGACATTAGTTTTGTATACCAAAAACATAAATTTATAACAAGATGTACTTTAAATACGTCAAAGTACATACTTTACAGTAACAAGCCATTTGCTTAAATTATTTACAATATAGAAACAAATGTACTCTATTAATTGTTCTTTAAGAATCTAAAAATTATACTTTAAACAGAACTAAGGCCAGTCAAATTCAATAAGGTAAAAGATATAAAAGAGGGTCAGAAAACTGGCTCAGTGGATGAAGGTACTTAATGTACAAACCAGACAGCCTCAAGGCAATGGCAGGAGCCCACAGTGGACGGCAAGAACCAACTCCTAAAAGCTGTCCTCTGACCTCAATAAGCACACTACGCATGCATACATATACAAGTACACACATACACCTACAGAAACACATAATACAATAATTTTAAGTTACTCTATATAACAAATATAACCATTTGTTCAAATTAAATAATAATTATATATAACAAATACAATATAACTTATATCCTATTGTACATGTTGTATAATTATATGTTATATAATTATATGGCATACTATAATATGATAAATTTTTTAAAATATATAATTAAAAATAAAGGGCTGGCAAGATAGCTCAGAGGTTAAGAGTGCTGGCTGCTCTTCCAAAAGTCCTGAGTTAAATTCCCAACAACCACATGGTGATTCTCAACCATCTGTAGTGAGATCTGGTGTCCTCTTCTGGCCTCAGGCACCAGAACACTGCATACATAATAAATAACTAAACCTTAAAATAAAAATTTTAAAGTAATAAAAAGAAATATTTAAATTAGGCATGGTGGCACACACTTTTAATCCCAGCACTTGGAAGGCAAAGGAAGGCTAATCTCCATGAGTTCAAGGCCAGCCTGGTCTACACAGTGAGTTCCAGAACAGTCCTACATAATGAGACATTGTCTCAAAAAGGAAGGACAGGTATTCCACTACTTCACATTTACTCCAAGTAGTTACAGGCACAACACCCAAGAGGGTATCAGGTGACCTAGAACTAGAGTTACAGACAGTTCTGAGCTGCCACGTACATGCTGGGAACCAAACCCAGGTTTTCTACAAAAGTAATCAGTACTCTTAACTCCTGAGTCCTCCCTTCAGGACCAGAAAATTATTTTTCTAATATTTTTTTAAGCCTATACTTAGACACTAGCATTTCTTGGGCCCAGAGTGTAGTTAAGCAATAGAATGACTGTCACATAATGCACAGGCCCTTAGCAACACAAATACACACACAAACACACATACACACACACACAAAAGGAATTAGAAAATCTTTAAGTATTTTATAGTTCTGATTTGTTCTCTCTCTTTCTCTTTCTCAACAGCTAACCCCTACCTCATTCTTTACCTCAAGCTTTGATTAAAGGGTTTTTTTTCTCATAAGTTTCTTAACATCATTTTACTGGATATGTATTAAACTTAATAGAAAAAATTCTTTGCAAAGCTATTCTTCAAGTAAATAGTTACAGACTACAGTGATATAGTAATTTTCTATTTTACTTCCTAATCTCGAGTATTAGTCATGGCTGAGATGCTATATCTATATCCATGCTATATGTTATATACATGGATATAGAAGTGAGGTGCTATGAATTTAGCAAAACTCCTGCCTATTTTATCTACATGTTTGGAGACCAGGGCCTTTTGTGGAATATCTGTTTAACTACATAACGATATATTACATTTGTTCAATTATGTAAAGATGTGTTACTGTTTGACCTTGCCTGGCAAAGGTACCTGACTGATCTAATAAAAAGCTGAATGGCCAAGAGGGAGGAGGTATAAGTAGGACTTCGGGGCAGAGAGAGTAAGTAAAAAAGAAATTTAGGCTTGCAGTGGGGGGAGAAAGAGACACCAGGGAGATACTAGGGGCCAAACAGACAGACGCAAAGGAAGCAGGAAAATAGGACAGGAAGGAAGGAAGGAAGGAAGGAAGGAAGGAAGGAAGGAAGGAAGGAAGGAAGGAAGGAAGGAAATAATAATAAGTCTCTGTGTCTTTATTTGGGAGCTGGTTGGTGCCCCATAGAAAATGGTATCTACAAGAGTACGCACATACTGCGGTGTAGCTGTGGAGGTTGGACTACAACTTTGCATAGAAGCTATCTTGCCAGCTCTACTTAATAAAATATGGACAGATCTGGCAAAATTAGTAAGCAGTGAAAACAAAGGAGAACGATAGGCTGGTGAAGCGACTTCTCCAAGCCAATTGGTGAAGATCAACAGTCATGTTGTAATTTTTTTTCACTCCACTGAAGGGAGCAAAAATATTAGGAAACCAAAATTGAGACCTACCCGCTCACCTTCTTAAATATGAAAAGAGGGATTCTATAGGGTAGAAGGCCAAAAACTTTTCAGTTTCAAAAGAATAAAATATAAATTTCAAGGAAAAGAAGAGTCAGCCCAAGAGACTACTTCTCCCTGCCCTAGGGAAGACAAGAAGAAAGAAAATCTTTGTGGAAATTTCCACCTGAGTCTAAAGCACAGAATAATAATAATAATAATAATAAGATGCACCAATCAACTAACAATAAACCCTGTGGGGACAGAGGGCAGAGAAGCCAACTGAAAGCATAATCATTAATCAAAATTTAACTTTCCTCAGGCAAAATTGTCTTTCAGTCAAGGACATCACAAGAAAACTCACAGAAACAACTAACCTGGCTCACAAGAACCAACAAACAAGAAACCTGCATGGGACTGACGTAGGCCCTGTCCATATATGTGACAGTTATGTAGCTTGGTCTATTTGTGGGACTCCTAACAAAGGAAGCAGGAACTGTCTTAACACTTTACTCCTCCTATTGGATTGCCTTGTCCAGCCTTAACCCAAAGGGAGGTGTTTAGTCTCACCACAACTCGATTTGCCATGCTTTGCTGATACCCATGGGAAGCCTGCACCTTTCTGAACAGAAACAGAGGAGTGGATATAAAGAGAGGGAATGGGAGAGAAAGAGTGGGGGGGGAACTGCGGTCAGGATATAAAATAAATAAATTAAAAAAAAAATCTTGTGAACGCCTGTAGTGTCACTAAAGATGAGGTACTTAGAGAAGTATGCATCTTAAGTCACAAGATGGGACAAAATCACCCAAAGAACAAGTTCACGCATCTTGTTAAAAGTTAACCACAATGTCAAACCCAAATCAGCATCACAGATTATGGTTACCATTCTCTCAAACATGCAAGGTCAAACCCTATGTCTAATCCCACCTGGAGCAATTTTAAAACCAAAGCCATTGAGAAGACAAAGCAGTAAAACTCAGTAGATTGCTTGCCTAGGTGTACTAAGCTATAAGTTTGACCACCAGCAACAAACCATGTGTGGTGATATTCAGCTGCAATCTTAGAGGTACAAGCAAGAGAATAAGAAGTTTGAGGTTATCCTCTGCTCTACTGCAAGTTCAAGGTTAAGCTGAGAAACATGAGATCTTAAGAAAGAAAGCCAGTGAGAACAGGAGATGGATGGAGGATACAGGCAGAAAGATAAGAAGTTCGAGGTCATACTCAGCTCCATTGCAAGTCTAGCATAATTCATGAGCTCCAGGCCAGTGAGAGACCCTGCTCAAAACAAGGTGGACAGCACCTGAGTAACAATGTCCAAGGCTGTCTTATGGCCTTTATACACACTCACATGCACATGGATGTTGACACACACATGCACACATGTACACACACACACAAAGAAATGGAACTGGTATTTCTATTCCTACCATGACCATTGCTCTCTTTGCAGTAAACTAAATGAATATGCTTTCAAGGAAGGAAGGAGGAAGGGGGCAGAGGGGGAGGGAGGAAGGGGGTAGAGTGGGAGGGAGGGAGGGAGGGAGGGATTGGTACTATGACACTTACCTGGTATGTGTAAGGCACTACTTCCATCAGAAGAAAGCACAGAAAGACAGAGACAGGCAGAAGAGGAAGACATTGAAACACCTCCACAAACTTACTAGAATGACTTAAAAGTGCTGACAATACCAACTGCAGGCAAGAATCAATAATGACTACAACTCTCAGACATTATTGGTAGGAATGCAACATGCCACAGCCATCCTGGAAAAGTATGACAGTTTCTTAGAGAGTTAAACATACACTTGACACATAAGCTAGAAAGTACTCCCCCAGACATTTACCCATGAGAAATGAAAACATGTACACAAAGGTCTAAATGCAGCTTTACCAACAATTGTCAATAGAAACTACCTGGTAAGTAGATACTCAAATTGTAGTAAAGTCATCAAACAGAATACTATTCAACAAAAAGAAAAAAACTACTAATATAAGCAACAACATGGAAAAATTCCCAATGCAGAATAGGAAGTATTAAAATCTAATTACATAAGTGTGGAGTTAGATTGCCAGCTCAGAATTTCTATGATGCTAAGTGAGTCAATGCCTTTAAACCTAATTTCTTGCCTTTAAAAAGGAAATGATGGTCAAGCTTGTGTGTAATGGCACATGCCTGGAACCCAAGTTTGTGGAAGGTAAAGAAAACCATTATTTTTATGTGGCGATACATAACTTTAATCACACCAGAAGTAGGTAGATCTCTGTGAGTTCAAGGCCAGCCTGATCTACATGGCAAGTTCTAGACCATCCACGGTGAGACCCTGTCTTAAAACACATTCACACTACTTTCCAAGAGTCACTATGAAAGGAAAAAATAAATAACCTAAGGCTAGGAGCACAATGTTCTAGTAAAGCACTTCTGTGGCACGCTGACGCCCTGGGTTTAAGTTCCAGCACTATAGAAGGGTGAGGGGGAGATGCTAAGCTACAGGTGAGAGGAAATAAGAGCGAATAGTCAGAGCACTTAGCACACTTACTCATCCAACATGTACTTACTGAACACATAGTGCAGTCAGATACTACTCTAAGAGTCCACAACAAAATAATAAACAAAAAAAGAAAGTCCATAGTCTCAAGGAGTTTGTGTTCTAATGTAGAAGACACAACACATAAAATACCTGGTGGAGTCCCGAAGAAAAATGTAGTAGGACGCAAGAGACAGAGTGACAAGAAGGGAACTGTTTTGGGAGCAAAATATTCTTTAATAAGAGGACATCTGAACAGAAACTGTAACAAAATGAAGGAAAGAATCAAATACAAAGAACTAGGACAAGATATCAGACCCATCTCTGACAATATGGTACACGTTCATAGTTCATAATCCTAAAATGCTAAATTTCAGACAATGGCAGGTGTGGTTGAACTAAATGAGGAAAATGACAGTGAGACTTTGGAGAGCACTAAAGACAGCACCTGGGTGATGACAAAGGAAAGGATACAAAGCTAGGGGCCAGAGCAAGGTAAGTCATCTGACAGGCAAACTCAGTGGGTCAACTAAAGAGAAAAGGATCCGCAGATCGGGCATGAGAAGCATTTGTTGTGTTTGCTCTCAGGCCAGCTTGGAGACAGAATCCACCTGTGCAGTCTAGAAACACTCAAACTGAAACTTCCGTTCGAGGTGGTAAAAGACTGGAGCACAGCAGAGCAAACACCAATCCACACAGGAAGAACCCACTTTAAATCCACACCTCAAACCATATTCATAAATAGAAACCATAAGTTCTTGTTTTGTTTTAGACTAGTGATTGAGCTGGGAACCATAAGCACAAAGGAGCTACTCTCTAAGCAGTGGTTCTCGGCCTCTGGGTAGAGACCTCTTTCAGAGTCAAATGACCCGTACAAAGAGGTCGCATGGCAGATGTCCTACATAGCAGATATTCACATTACAACTCATAACAGCAGGAAAATTATGAAGAAGCAGTGAAAATATTTTATGGTTGGGGTTACTACAACATGATTGTATTAAATGGTCGCAGCATTAGGAAGGCTGAGAACCATTACTCTGAGCCTATTAACTTGTAAGTTTTTTTTTTAATTTCATAAAGCAGGAGCCAAGTATGACAGCCAATGCCTATAATGCTATCACTGTGGAGGATGAAGCAGGAAGATTGTGTTCCAGAACTGCCTGAGTTATACACAGAGTCTCTGTTTCAAATACATAAATCACAAAATAATGAAGACAAAAGCTTCCAAGAATGGGCAGAGAAAGCCTTTCAGAAACTGATCCATACACCCGAGGAACATGAAAATAATCAGACACTAAGTATAAAAATGGGGGGCTCAGTTGTCATGACCACTTGCTGCTGCTCTTCCAGAACTGGAATTCATTTCCCAGCCCAAACATGGTGGTTCACAACCATCTTTACCAGTTTCAGGGGATCTGACACCCCTCTTCTGAACTTCACAGGCACCAGGCATGCACATGGTGCACATACAATATATGCAGGCAATATACTTACATGCATAAAACAAATAAGATAAAGAGAAAAAAATTATAAAACATGAAAGTGTTTATATACTTAAGGAAATAACATCCAAAATGTCACAAAGAAAAAGAAACTAAAAAGATACAAAAGTAAAAAAAATCAAAGTTCTTGATATAAAACTTGTGACATATTTATGTTTATTAGTATTTATAGTATATTTTGGTATTTGAGAGAAGATGAATTGAGATACAGGGAGGAAAAGCACACTTAAAGGCTCTACAGAGAATGAACAGTGTACTGCTGTTCTGCCAAGTAAGCAGAATTTTAGGCTGAAGTCTCAGGAACAAGAAAATGTCCAGGCTTTGTATAAACAAAGCTGAAAAGAAGGAAAACTAACCCTAAGTGAGTCAGAAGGTAAGTTTCCAGAGACAACAACGGTCAACAAGAACACAGATGGAGCCATTCCACCGGAACTGACTTCAAAGAAAAAGACATCTCAAGCTTGAGCATTATTTAATAATCAAGACATCCTCAAAGTACTAAAAAAATTCACAATCGAAATAAACATGTAAGGTCAAGTGGTGGTGGCACAAAACTTTAATCCCAGCACTTCAGAGGCAGAGGCAGGCTGAACTCTGTGAGTTCGAGGCCAGCCTTGTCTATGAAGTGAATTCCAGGATAGCCAGCATTACACAAGCCTATCTTGAAAAAAACCTGAAGAAAAGCAAAAAGGAAGGAAGGAAGGAAAGATAAAACTTCCAATAACTTGTCAAAACTTTAAGTATTCCCAATTTTTCTACCTCTTTTTAATTTCTAAATAATAAAGAATACCAAAAGAATTAGTCATTTCATTTTTCTTGATTATCAGAATACAAAAAACTGATTAATAGCTTAAATAAATATAAATTAAAATGCATCACTTGACACATAAGAAAGTGAACACAAAAGTCAAAGTACACAGTGTTATATCGTGATGCAACATTAAGACAATTCGTAGTCGGGGGCTGGTGAGATGGCTCAGTGGTTAAGAGCACTGACTGCTCTTCCAGAGGACGCGGGTTCAATTCCCAGCACCCACATGGCAGCTTGCAGCTGTCTTTAAGTCCAGTTCCAGAGAATCTGACGTCATTATACCAATGTGCATAAAAGAGTTATACTTTAAGTCCAGTTCCAGAGAATCTGACATCATTATACCAATGTGCATAAAAGAGTTATATAAAGTTTTTTTTTAATAAAAAGACAATTCAAAGTCTCAAAACTCACCTATTTTAATTTTTAATACTTTAACTTTTATTTGACATAGGATTTGAAAAACCAGAACAGACAAAAGACAAGAAAGGCTCTCAGACAGTAGAGAATGGCACCGTTTTCTGTGAAGCAGCACAGGTTCGAGCTGTATCAGGCTGTCAGGCTGCTTTTCTTAACACAGGTGGCATGACTAGCTAGTGTTACTGACTCCCCTTCCCGTGTGACAGAGCACAACCAAGGATTAACTGCATGCTCCTGGAAGTAAAAGCGGATTATCTTCTTCTCGAATGCCACACTTATTTACACAATTCCCTCCCTCTTCCACTTCTCAGACTTGCTCAAAAGTATGTGAGAATGCAGAACAAAACATACAAGCCACCTAAGTAAGCATTACATTCACACACATAATGAAACATTGTATGATGCCTCACAGATATGTACAACTGACAGAATAAATTTATGACTGGGAATGCATCTCTGGGGTAAAGCATGTTCAAGGATCTTGGTTCAATTCTTATCTTCACAAAAAAAATAAATAAAAATAATAGCCCACTGAAAACAAAAAATAATTAAGTCCAAAAAAGGCGGGTGTGTTCCGCTCCTCACTGCTATCAAACACTATTTTCTACTTTTTTTCCCAGATAGAGTGTCGTTATCTAGTCCAGGTTGGACTTCTATTTGGCTGTTTTTCTAATAGTGTTTTGTTTTATATTGTTTCTAGTCTCGATATTAAACCTAGGGCCTTAAACATGTCTAGTCAAGTGCCTCACCAGCTAAGCTAATCTACTGGCCTCTATTTTTCAAATGAGGGGATAGGACTGTTATAGTCACTGTAATCTTCTTTTCTTTGGAGGAGGCAACCAAAATTCAGTATCATTTCGTTTGATGCTCAAAATGTCAAGACACAAACCAACAGACAAATCATTTATAAGTTATAGTAGGAAACTTGGCCTTGCCAGGTGTGGTGGCACGTGCCTTCAATACGAGCGCTCCAGAGGCAGAGGCAGAGGCAGGTGAATCTCTCTGAGTTCAAAATCAACCTGATCAACATAGCAAGTTCCAAGCCAGACAAGGCTACAAAGCAAGACCCTGTATCAGGAGAAAAAAGGTGGGGGGTGGACAGCGACAAAACTCGGCCTTTACTCAGAAAGAAATAAAAAACTAAAAAATTTTGAAATAAAATAATCAAAATGGGCAGATTTTCAATTTGCGTAAAATACTCCAGCTGCTATATAGTTATTTGAAAGAAATGAAGACTCAAAAAGATAAAATAGAAAAACAGTATTTTAAATATACATGGAAAAAAAAAGATTAAGTGCCCAAACTAATATTGCAGGACCAAAAATATACAAAATAGAAAAGGCTACTAAATAATCAGTATTGACACCATATTTCCAAATCCAAATTCAATTTGATGACCCAAAGTTAACATAGAACTGTCTAAACAAATCACTATATGCAATATAGCAAAAAAGCAGAAAGTTTAAAAGTAGAAAAATGCACTACAAATCCTTCCATATGGACTATCTCCCAACCAACATCTTTCCAAATGAGGTAGAAAAAGAATCAGAAACCAAATACAGAATTGCACTTACTTACTGGCACAAGACAGTTTAGCTAAAGAAGAAAAGGAATTCCTAATGAAAGATATGAGAAACAGCACCATCTTCTCAGTGCTAAATGTAGTCCACAGAATTAAAAATCACAAAATATATTTTCTTAGGAACTCTAAAGATAGGAATAATAACTAGGTATATTGCCGGGCGGTGGTGGCGCACGCCTTTAATCCCAGCACTCGGGAAGCAGAGGCAGGCGGATCTTTGTGAGTTCGAGACCAGCCTGGTCTACAAGAGCTAGCTCCAGTGCAGGCTCCAAAGCCACAGAGAAACCCTGTCTCGGAAAACCAAAAAAGAAAAATAAATAAATAACTAGGTATATTTATGAAGTATTAGAAAACACATTTGTGAGCTTAGAAAACAGCTCAGTTTTATAGCACTTGCTTCGACCAACACAAAAAAAAAAAAAAAAGGAGAGAATAAGAAGAAAAAAATCAAAGACTAAAAGATGTAGGTGGAAGAAATGAGCTTACTGGAAGCTAAAATAACTTATACTATAAGCTCCTTAAAGGCAAGATCCAAATTTACTTTGTTCAATACTGTATTCGTTGCACCCACTATTACCATGACTGGCACACTGAATGAAAATATTTAATTGTTTCATGAAGGAAAGTAGTATCAAATTATTAAAACATAAAAATTATAGTCAAAAAACAAAATATAAACACTCTACTTTAAAATCTTTTTATAGTTTATTCTTCTTAAATTACTTACCAGAACATTTAAATTCATACCCTAACCGATAACAATAGTCTTGCCCCAAAATTTGAACAGGTGTGACTTTATTGAGTAAATCTACCATAGAAGTAAATCAACTTCAAGGAAAGGGCATTTGAGTTATGGAGATCTACTAACAGAGTTTTCAACACTAAAGGTGACACCAAGCATTGTCTTCTACAACTAAAAAAATAAATAAATAAACAGACAAATAAATAAATAAAACCATTCTTTTCTACTAATGTACTCAATATGGTCAACATATGAACCCATAAAATAATTACAGGGTGTTTTTTTTTCCTTCGGTTTTCTGTGGTGTTCGAGATCAAACTCATGGCCTCAAAACATGCAAGGCAAATGTTTTACTACTATCTATATATCCCTCAGCCCAAGTTCCATCAACATAAAAGATCATTTCAATGTTGGAAACTAAGCCAACTAAATATTTCTCTTTTTTTAATTTGGGTGGGTGTTTTGTCTGCATGTGTGCCTGGTGTCTCTTCTTGTAAACAAGAGAGAGTGTCAGAAACCCTGGAATTTAAGCTACAGACAGTTGTGAGCTGAAATGTGGGTGCTGAGAACCCAGAGTCCTCTGGAAGAATAGCCAGGGCTCTTAACCACTGGGCCATCTCTCCCAGCCCCAATCTGATTCCTAAACCTAAGAATAAAAGAAAAGTCTAAGACCTTGTACAATAATAAACTATGTCACCGATTCATTTTAACTATTATATTCATTAAAACCACTCTTTTCCTAGCACACATTTTTAAGTAAAGCAAAAGTAAAAACCATTGACTCCTGAAAAGCAAATATGACTACAGAGACAAGTCAAACAACCCAGCTACTTTTCCAAACTCAATTACAGAATTCAGTTACATAACTAAAGGATATGCTGAGCCACTATTTAACATTCACGGCTCTCTGCTGTCACACACCACCAATGGCTCAGGGACTTAGAGCTCAGATTACAGAATGGATAATAATGGCTACCGTAGGTTCATATATTTGAATGCTCAGTCATCAGGAAGGGGCACAATTGAGAGTGGTTAGGTGTGTGTGGCTTTGCTGGAGTAGAGGTGGCCTTGCTGGGAGAAGAGAGTAGCTTGGGGTTGGCCTTGGGTTTCGGAAGCACAACCCAGGCCCAGTGGCTATCTCTCTTCCTACCTGAAGACCCTGTAAAACTCTTGGCTACCTCTCCAGCACCATGTCTGCCTGCACACCTCCATGCTTCCCATCACGATAATAGACTGAACCTCCAAAGACGTAAGCAAGCCGCAACTAAATGCTTTCCTTTATGAGAGTTGTTGCGGTCATGGTGTCTCTTCACAACTATAGAGCACTAAGACAGGCAATGACTTAAGTAAGTTATATTTGCTTTATGTCAGTTTAAGTGAATATTAAACTACAGCTTATGGCTTTGATTTCAATCGCCTCCTACAGAACTACTAAAGAATAAGATAAAGTTGGGAGTGGTGGCACCTGTGAAATTAAGTCAGGAAGATCAGAAGTTCAAGGTCTTCCTCGGCTACTGACTTCAACGCCAGCCTGAGCTATCTAAAATAAAGAGAACCGTGTGGGGATAATATAGAAGTGATATTAGTCCATATACAACTTCTAACAAACTTCAGAGGGAAGCTTAGCTATATATGAAGATTGTAAGAGAAGAGAAACTTGGAGACATGCAAGCAATGCCTGCTTAATAACTTCCAAAGTCACTATGAATATTAATTTCATAGTAAATAAGAAAGTTGATGGTGATATTAATAATCATTTCCTAAATAGCTTTATATAATCTTTACTAATGAATTTTTTCTTCTTTTGTTGCCTTATGTTTTTGCTACCCTGTCAGGGTTTTGCTTCTGTAGCCCCAGCTAGATTGGAATGTTACTACGAAGAACCAGTTGATCTTGGCCTTGGACCTGGAACTCTAAAGAACCTTGAACTTGGAGTGACCATTCTGTTCTACCTCTGCCTCCTGAATGCTGGGACTGCCACCATGCCATGCTCTTCATTCTAAACACTAATGAACTGCTTTAAATTAGTGCCTGCTTTGTTTTTTAAAATTATATCCTGACATGGCATTTCAAATTGATTATTATATTATTATAGATTTGTCTAATTCTTGTAAACTAACAAACAGCACTTTTAAAAATGATTTGTACTTTAATGTGATGTATTTTTACAAGTTCTAAGATATTATTTAAGGGACTAAAGCTCAAAGAACATAAAAACCGTATTAAAGGACTTAAAACATATATTACTTCGTGTGAGAAGTAACTTTTGTAGGAAAAAAACAAACATCAGTCTCATGAGAAGTAAAATTATTTTAAATTCTCATAGCTTTGAGACTCATTATAGTTTATGACTAAAAATATCACAGTAATGAAGTCACTATGCACTGAATAAAGATATCATCAGACAAGAGAATATCCTTTCTAGTTCCCAAACAATAGATTCATCTCTTAAAGGAACAGAGTTATGGGTGTAGTCGCCTAGGGAAGCAATCCCAGAACTTGTAACAGAAGGAAGATCAGGACATCCTTGACTACAAAGGAAGGTGGAAGCCAGTATGGGCCACATGACATACTGCCTCAAAATTAAAAATTAAATAAAGATGAGAAATCCTGAGTTTTCTCCCTTTTCTGTAAGAACACACACATCCATATATGGTGACACAGAGCTCAAAGCCAGCATAGAGGGACCCAAAATAAATAAACTTAAAAAAAAAAATAAAGACAGAAACATACACGGGGTGGAGAAAGAGAAGAGAAAAATGTCAGCCTCTCATCACTTTCTAAAACCATGATTTTGTAAAACATAAACTACAAGAGACTGATGAGATATGTTTGGTCAAGGAGAGCCTGAGAACCAAAGGGGAACATCAAAGGGCAACAAAGACAACAAAGTTATAGAACAAATATCAGTCACATGATCTTATAAGTCACTTGGTACCTAACTTTCTAAGGAAAGTAAGAAGGTAAGAGATGCTCTGCTTCTTCATGGCAGAACATTTCAATCACAGAAGTTAATTCTGGATGAACCCAATTAAATCTGAAAGAATCATGAAAGATGTACACAAACACAAAAAATTCATCTAAAATAAGTATTTTATTAACTAAGTAAATTAAAAATAATTTGGGGGTGGCTGAGGAGATGGCTCAGGGGTTCAGAGCATTTGTTGCTCTTTCAGGAGACCCAGCAACCATATGGTGGCTTACAACCACCCATAACTCCAGTTCCAGATGATTCCATGCTTTGTTCTGACCTGTATGAGCACCTAGCATGTAGGTGGTGTCCATACATACATACATACATACATACATACAGGAAAAACACTCCTTCACATAAAATAACATATTTTAAAATTAAATAACAGTAACTCAGAAATTGGGGCACAGTTCAATGATAGAGTGCTTGCTTAGCATGTTCAAAGTAACAGACTCTGTCTCCAGAGCCAAAAATAGAAAGAAGAGAGAATGTATATACTCTAGCTCTTTCTCCTTTTTAACTCTTTTACAAGTAGATTTTAATCGACAGACCTGATAATTACATATTTATGGGATACTGACAATTCAATACGAATATACAAAGTGCAAATATTAAACCATAGTTCAACATATTTCCATCTCCTTAAGTGTTCACCTCTTTTGTTTGTTCCTGGTTTGTTTGGTTTGGTTTTAGACAGGATCTATGCACCTTTGGTTGTTCTGAACCTTGCTATATAGACCAGGCTGGCCTCAAACTCACAGATTCACCTGTCTCTGCCTCTCAGGTGCTAGGATTAAGGCATGTGGCAAAATGCCTAATTATTTTTTTTCGAAGCCTTCATCAAGTTATTTATAAAATACATAATAAATTATTATGAACTATAGTCACCCTAAACTCTAGAGCTCACTATCTACCGATTTAAGTGTCTGCCGTCCAATTGATCTCTACTCTGCTACAGTCTGTTTGTATTTAGTCACATTTTTAAATCCAGAATCACCAGAAGTCAGCATTCAGGTTTCTGAGCGTAGTGGTTGAATAAAAATGGTCCCCATAGGCTCCTATATGCATTTTTTGTCCCCAGTTTTGTCTCTCAGAAACAGACAAGTGCACAAACACATTTGTACACCTATACAATATACACATATACACAAAAATGATTAAAATCTATAATTAAATAAACACACCTAGTAGAGAACTTGCTTAACAAGGATGCCTTAGGCTTCTCAGTACTTAGGCAAAAAGGCCAGGGTGGCATGGACTATAAAAATGCCACTGCAGGAGTGGGTAGAGACAGCAAGACCACTGGGGCTCACTGGCCAGCCAGGATAGCTGAACCAGTGACCTCTAGGTTCAGTGACAGATTCTGTTTCAAAACATAAAGGCAAAAGGCAACTGAAGAAGACAACCAGTGTCAACTTCCAGCATCCATGTGCCTACACACAAAATCTCACACACACATGCACACACGTACATACACAGACATGCAAAACCACATCTGAGCTACATGATAGTGCCAGCCTATACTAGAGCCAAGGAGGATGAGGCAGAAAGATAGTGAGTTCAAGGCCTACCTGGGCTATATAATAAAAGCCTGTTTTTAAAAGAAAAAATAATTATGAGATGTGGTATACTCAGTGGTACACTGCTTGCCTAGCCACAAAAGCCTGAATTCCAAACGAAAGAAACAAATGGTCAGGGAGAAAGGAGATAGACAGGGTGGGGAGCAGAGAAGGAAGGGATGGGGCAACGGCAAGCTGTCTGGCAAATACCTTTCAAATGAAATATAAAAGAACAAACAAAATATACCTCAAAGTTTATTTACATGGCATAGCTTTTTACAGAAAATAATAGGAAGTAGACTTTCTAATATTTAAAGTTTATTTAATAAAAGGGTGAAGATATTTAAATTTAAACAGGTTTTTTAAGACAGTTGTATATGTTGTC
This sequence comes from Dicrostonyx torquatus, assembly GCA_028555095.1. Classification (NCBI taxonomy): domain Eukaryota; kingdom Metazoa; phylum Chordata; class Mammalia; order Rodentia; family Cricetidae; genus Dicrostonyx; species Dicrostonyx torquatus. Next base: position 839,562 of record JAQHUG010000085.1, read on the forward strand.
CAGGTTGGCTCCACTTTCTAGGGTCCAGGAATCTCCAGGCACACCCTCCTAAGCAAAGGGCACTAGGTTTGCCACTCTAGCCAGCTTTCAGCAAATACTTCCAGAGTGCTAAGCATTATAAGCATTTCTAGATGAACAAGGACAAAACAAACTATCGTTCCTCTGTATCAGTGGTTCTCAACCTATGGGCTGCGACCCCTTTGTGGTCAAACAACCTTTTCATAAGGGTCACCAAAGACCATCGGAAATCACAGACATTTACAATGCAGTTCCTAACAGTAGCAAAATTACAGTTGTGAAGTAGGAATGAAAATAATTTTATAACCGAGGGTCACCACAACATGAGGGACTGTATTAAAGGGTCACAACATTAGAAAGGTTGAGAACCGCTGCTCTACATACTATGGGGGGAAAAACTATAATGGGCACTTTTATTTCAAACATACAAAAAATACAGCAAGTTTGAAGCCAGCCTAAACTATATGAGACAGATCAAAAAAAATGTATCTCTAAAAGGATATTTTATAAACCTGAAATACATTGGAATAGTCATCTAAGTCAGTAAGAGAAATAAAATGCTTGTTTACTTTTCTGTTAATCTTTAACAGGAAAAAAAAACTTTTAATTACCAAACCATTTCTCAGTTTAAAATACAACAATTCAAGTAAGAACAAGAGTGCATACTTAAAACGCTTAAACTATCAAACTATTACATCTAGAATAGTACTAATTTAAATTGTAATAATGGCTGAAAAGCTCTATAAATTGACTTAAAATAACAAAATTGGGTAAATAAACTATACACACTGCATAAGCTCATCAGCACATTTCACTGGTCAATGGTCCAATCAGTTCAGAACATAGGGGCACACTTACTCTAGGAAAAGATACGACATGAGTAGCCCCAGCACTCTGCCTGGTAACCAACCATACTACAACTTGAGAGGAATAAACCAGAATGAAATCAGGAATGCAAAACAGAAACAAAATGAAACTGTTAGTTGAAATCTTGCCCTACTTTGGACTCCAGACAAATAATTCCATAAATCCTTTTATTGTGCTCAAAGCAGTTGAGTTTTCCTATATGGTGGGGGAATAGGGTTATCAAGACAGAGTGTGTGTGTGTGTAACCCTGGCTATCCTGGAACCGTCTCTGTAGACCAGGCTGGCCTCGAACTCTGAGAGATCTGCCTGCCTCTGCCTCCCAAGTGCTGGGATTAAAGGTGTACAACACCAAGCCCACCAGCAGTTGAGTTTTCTATCACTAATACAAATTACAAAAAGGTCATTGGCAGGAATGTTTATAGAGAGGATTATTCTTAATCCTTAAATGTGCAATTATAGGTATTATATAGGAAGTAATCTAGACACTAACATGACAATAAAAAAAACATTTGATGAGTAAGTATCTTTATATTAAAGTTCATATAAGAGTTTGAAAAGTGTAGAGACAGGTGGGTAGCTAGGTCACCGGCCTAGCTCTAGATTCAGTGAGAGACCCTGTCTCGAATGAAAAAGCCTGAATAGAACAGATCCTCCCCTGACTTCTGTATGTGCTTGTGAGGATGTGCATAGGCTCACACACCTGTTTACAGACACATACACCATACACATACACACATTAAAAAGTTTGAAAAGTAACCAACTATTTATAAAGTCCATATAAAATTTTTAAACATTGGAATTTCTATTTTTAAAGTTTTTAAAATCTAGATTCTGAATTTTTTGCTCCAAAACCTAAAGATGTACAAAACCACTAAGTTCCCATTAATGCAAGACAATAGTCAGAAGAACAGAATAGCTGCTGCCCACTTAGTATTATGTACAGTCAATAAAAAGATTTATTTAATACCTAGCTCATCCATTTATTGAGAAATATGTTAATTGATACACGGTGAATAATAAAGAATCATATTCCATTTTTCAGGCTGTTACATTTAAATTAAAAATCATAGACCATGCATGATAGTGTTATATATTTGTAATCCTAGTACTCAGGAAGACGAAGTAGGAGGGTCTCAAAATCAAAACTAGCCTAGGCTACACAGAAAGTTCTAGCCAACATTACTACATATTGCATAGGGAGACTCTGTCTCAAAAAAATAAATAAACAGGGGAGTTGACAGAAATACTGGACATGGTAGCATATACCTCCAATCCTAGCACTCAGGAGGCAGAGGCAGCAGAACTCTGTGAGTTTGAGGCCAGCCTTTCTACAGAGTGAACAGTACAGTCAGGACTACACAGAGAGAGACCCTGTTTCAAAAACCCAATAAAAAAGGGTGGGGGTGTCAACTTGACCACATCTGGAATTAACTAACACCCAAAAACAAAGAGAATACCTACAGAGATTCTTTGCTTTGAAGTGCTAAGATCTATTTCTCGTTCAGATCTTTGCGGTAGGAAGACATGCTTTTAATCCAGATTTTGAGGCTGGAAGACATACCTTTATTCCAGACTTTTTGAGTTGAGAAAGCCCAACTCTAATCCGGGCTACACCTTACGCTAGAAGCTATATAAGGACATGGAAGAAGGAAGCTTTGCTCTTTGCCTGTTTACTCTCACCTTGATAGCAAATCCATTCCGTCAGTCACATCTGAGCCTACTTCTTCAGGATCCTGGAGTATACTGAAAAACAGCTGAGACAGTTTCATCAACTAAACAACTACTGGACTCTTGGACCTTCCATTTATAGGCAGCTAATGCTGAAATGGATGAACCACAGTCATTCTAATAAACCCGCTCTCAAAATGAAATAACAAAAGAAATCATGAAAACATATTTCTTAGCAGCCTGAGAAAAACACTAGTCTTTGTTGTTGTTGTTGTTGTTTGTTTTATTTTTGTTTGGGGGGTTTTTTGGTTTTTATTTTCTGTTTTTGGGCTTGTTTGTTGTTGTTGTTGTTGTTTTGGTTTTGGTTTTTCAGGACAGGGTTTCCTTATGTAACAGTCCTGGTTGTCCTGGAACTCTCTATGTAGACCAGGCTGGCCTCAAACTCAGAGATCCACATGCCTCTGCCTCCCAAGTACTGGGATTAAAGATGTGCACCACCACAGCCCATCTCACTATTCTTCAATTAAATATCATTGAGTATCTTTAAATGAATAGAAATCTTAAATTCTGCAGCAAGTTCCTAAGATATGCCAAAATAGTAATTGTTCTGCATTCAATGTCTGACAAGTAAACACATGGATGAAAACAAAAGAAAATGGCTTTAAATTGCAACATGAGAAAAGTACAAATGAAGAAACTAGTGCACTATTCATAAAAATTTAACCGAGGGGGGCTCAGAGGTTAAGAGCTCTGGCTGCTCTCCCAAAGGTCCTGAGTTCAATTCCCAGCAACCACATGGTGGCTCACAACCATCTGTAATGAGGTCTGGTGCCCTCTTCTGGCCTTCAGACATACATGGAGGCAGAACACTGTATACATAATAAATTTAAAAAAAAAAAATTAACCGGGAATTGGTATAAAAACAGACAGGAGGACCAATGGAACCAAATCAAAGACCTGGATAGTAATCCACACACTGTCGAACACCTGATTTTTGACAAAGAAGCAAAAAATATCAAATGAAAAAAAGAAAGCATATTTAACAAATGGTGCTGACATAAGTGGATATCAACATGTAGAAGAATGAAAATAGACCCATATCTATCACCATGCACAAAACTCAAGTCCAAATGGATCAAACACCTCAACATAAAGCCAGCCACACTGAGCCTTATAAAAGAGAAAGTGGGAAGTACACTTGAACACATTGGCACAGGAAACCACTTCCTAAATAGAACCCCAGCAGCACAGACAATGAGAGAAACAATTAATAAATGGGACCCCTGAAATGTAAAGGCTTCTGTAAAGCAAAGGACACGGTCAACAAGACAAAACGACAGCCTACAGAATGGGAAAAGATCTTCACTAACCCCACATCAGACAGAGAGGTCTGATATCCAAAATATACAAAGAGCTCAAGAAATTGGTCATCAAAAGAACAAATAATCCAACAAAAAATAGAGTACAGACCTAAACAGAGAACTCTCAACAGAGGAATCTAAATGGCTGAAAGACACTTAAGGAAATGTTCAACATTTTTAGTCATCAGAGAAATGCAAATCAAAACAACTCTGAGATTTCATCTTATACCTGTAAGAATGGCCAAAATCAAAAATACTGATGACAACTTAAGCTTGAGAGGATGTGGGGAAAAGGGAACACTTCTGCATTGCTAGTGGGAGTGCAAGCTGGTACAATCCCTTTGGATGTCAGTGTGGCGATTTCTCAAAAAATTTGGAAACAACCTTCCTCAAGACCCAGTGATACCCACTTTTGGGTATTTATCCAAAGGATGCTCAATCATGCCATAAGGACATGTGCTCAACTATGTTCATAGCAGCTTTGTTTGTCAGCCAGAACCTGGACATAACCTAAATGCCCCTCGACCGAAGAATGGATAAGGAAAAAAATGTGGTACATTTACACAATGGAGTACTATACAGCCAAAAAAATAAAGACATCTTGAAATTGGCAAGAAAATGGATGGAGCAAGAAAATATTATTTTGAATGAGGTAACACAGACCCAGAAAGACAATTATCACATGTACTCACTCATAAGTGGTTTTTTAACATAAAGCAAAGAAAACCAGCCTACAAATCACAATCCCAGAGAATCTAGACAACAATGAAGACTCTATGAGAGACAAACATGGAACTAATCTACATGGGAAGTAGAAAAAGACAAGATCTCCTGAGTAAATTGGAAGCATGGGGACATGGGGAGAGGGTTTAAGGGGAGGGGAAAGGTAGGAAGGGGAACAGAGAAAAATGTAGAGCTCAATAAAAATCAATAAAAAATAATTTAACTGAGAAACAGATTTACAAAAGAAATCACAAGAGATAGTAACTTCCTTGTTTTTTTAAAGATGTGTGTGTGCGTGTGTGTGTGTGTGTGTGTGTGTGTGTGTGTGTGTGTGTGTGTGT
>JAQHUG010000085.1:845729-862844 GCA_028555095.1 Dicrostonyx torquatus
TCTCTCTCTCTCTCTCTCTCTCTCTCTGTGTGTGTGTGTGTGTGTGTGTGTGTGTGTGTGTATGGTTTTGTGTGTATGGTTTTTCTGGGACAGGGTTTCTTCGTGTAGCCTTGGCTGTCCTGGAACTCACTCTGAAGACCAGGCTGACCTCAAACTCACCGAGATCCGCCTGCCTCTGCCTCCCAACTGCTGGGATTAAAGGCATGTGCCATCATTGCTGGGTTGAGACTCTTTACAGATGAAGGTTCACAGGGCTTACATTGCTTCAATTCCATGACTTACATGTGCTGTATACTCCCAGGTGAGCTGTTGTGGGAGTATACATGTCTCATGTTCTGTTGTTTGCTTCCAACTTTTCACAATTTTGGAAGTTTAAATTCAGTGTACTGTTAAAAAGTTAGGGTGCTAGAGAGATATCTCAGTGGTTAAGAGCACTGGCTCCTCTTCCAGAAAACCCAGGTTCAATTCCCAGCACCCACAAGGCAGAAACAGACCTGAGAAAGCTCCTCTCCTCCTCCTCTGTAACTCCAGCTGCAAGACATCCGAAACCCTTACACAGATATACATGTGCACAGAACACTGATGAGAGAGAGAGAGAAAGAGAGAGAGAGAGAGAGAGAGAGAGAGAGAGAGAGGAAAAAAATTAGTTATCAGGTATAGTGGTACACGTTTATAATCTCAGCAGGAGGATTCCAACAAGTTTTAAGCCTGTCTGTGCTCTACAAAGGCCAGGTAGGACTGCATAATGACCTGCCTTTAAAAAGAGAGAGAGGAAGAAATTTGAGATTGGAGGTGACATCTTTATCAGCAATGTGCTTGCATGAGAATCAGACTTCAGTCTCCAACACCAACATGGAAGGCGTGTACCTGTAACCCCAGTGCTGGGAAAGTAGAGGCACCATCCTTGAATTCCTGCTGAATCTATCAGTTCCAAATTCAGTGAAAGATCTGCTGTCTCAAATTAAAAAAAAAAAAAAAAAAGCCACGTGGTAGCACACACCATTGATCCTAATACATGGGAGGCAGAGGCAGGTAGATCTCTGAATCTCCCAGTTGGAGGTCAGCCTGGTCTACAGACCAAGTTCCAGGACAGTCAGAACTACACAATGAAACCCTGTCTCAGAGGGGAAAAAAGATAGGGCCAGGCAGATGGCTGAACAGATAAAAGCACTTGCTGACAGTCTGATTTCGATCCCTAGAATCCACAAAAAAGACAGATGCTCTGCCTTATAGCTGTAATCTCCACACTCCTTCAGTGAGGGTGGAGGCAGAAACAGGAAAATCAGCCCAGAGCACACAGAGCAGCACAAACATGAAGAGAAGAAACTCTCTTCTCACCAAGATGGAAGGAGAGAACCAACACCCCAAATCTGCCCTCTGACCTCCACACCCATGCCACAGCATGCTCACTGGCACTTACACACACAATAATAATAGATAAAATATTTTAAATAAATAAGTAAGATGGAGAAGTAACTGAGGACAACACCAGACATCAACCTCTGGCCTACACACATACATATACCAGTACATGCACACGCACAAAAAAGAAAAGAAAAAAGTTAATAATCACCTTCCTGCACAGACTAAATGAGAAACCAATTATGTGAAGAACTAAAACAATTATGTTTAGTTTTGAGGTCTTTTTAAAGCAGCATAGAAAGTTTTTTGAAAGTTAGATAAAAAAGGAATAAAATCCACTGGTGAAGGTTTAGCCATGAATATTTGTCAAGATGAATGACTGTTGTGTCCTTGAGAAAAGCAATACCTAAGGTACAAACAAGCTGCTTAGAGATGAAAACAGCTCCACACCAATTCATGTGACAGATACATTCCTGAAAAGACCAAGCCCAAAAAGCACATTGTAGGCAATCAAATTCAGTATCTTGGTTTCCTCATCACTGAAAAGGCATATATGCATTAGAAGAGTTATTCAGAAAAGACTTCAATAATAAAGCTACCTGGCCCAGAGCCTGGCACAGAATAGATGGTTCCTCCCTGGAATAGAATTACAACTCACACTATACCCACAGCAATAGCAGCAATGAGATGAACTAGCTAACTACCAAAACTTTAGTTCTCATAATTTTCTTAGAGCCCATATTTTAATCACAAAAAGTAGTCAAAGGGAAGATAAATCTACTCCTCTAGGCCACTCTCCCCACGCTCCTCAAAGAAGGAATGCTGAAGAAAAGGAAGTGCCTACCCTACAAAGGTCCAACCGGGAGGGACCTGACCTTAAAGTCTTTATCAGGCCTACACTTCAGCGGACTATTAATACAGAATTTACACTTTCTTTAACGATAAAAATGGAAGTGATTCCTGTTTGGTCATTCACCCAACACAGCACACTATAAAGAACAGGCGTCTCAATCTTCCTGCTAAAGAACGTCGTGTTTGCACATACAAACAAGTACGGACTATACCAATTTCTGTTTACCATCCAGAGCACATTAGGTTCAGAGAAAGAACAACAACAAAAAAAAAAAAAAAAAACTCAAGTTTTTTGAGGTAAAGGAATAGATGAATTTGTGCTTTATCTGGAAGCTCACTTTTCAAAGTTCCAAACACACAAAAGATCCCCAAAATACTTAAGCTGAATGATGGATACCAGAGTTAACTATGTTACTCAATTTTATAAATATTTGATCATGTCCATGATACACAGTTTCAAAATGCATGTGTGAATGTGTCTGTCAGTATTTATGTCTAAAGTGGCAATACAATAATCCAGTAGAAAAATAAAATACGGCTTAAAGTTACCATGCATCAAAAGCAAGTGAATTTCACCACCTACTTTGTCATTCTAGACTCTGTGTTGCAAATGACTGGACAACGAGTAAAGGCCTGATGAAGGAAATACTTAACCTGCCTGAAGTAAAACAAGTCTCACCTTGACAATACAGAGGAAAAGGGATGGCTACTAAACAGTTACTACAACTACTGCACACTTACATTTCGTACCACATATTATCTTCTCACACTGGTTGAATGAAAGAAAGGAAAATATTTTAAAGCCAGATTCTTTTAAGTTGATAAGCGACAGAGAATTAAATAGTCTAAAAAGGTTCCACTAACGGTAATTTCTTAGAATGGAGGGAAAAAATAAAGTATCACATAGCTACTTAAAATGAGTCACAGAGAAAAAAAATGAGTCAAAGCCCACTATAGTATAATCAGCAACTTCCAATGACCGAGTCTGTTTTGCTGCTACACACGAATTTACACAAACATAAAGTTTATCCTGCGGCTGCCTCAGGCCTTTTTCAAGTTGACGTTCAATTATCACAAGATTACTTTGAATATAACCCTATATTCACTCCAAAATTTAACCTTTTCTAGTTATTTCTAAAACTAGCCAAAATTAAAAATACTAATTTGCAATGCTAACCTTTTATTAACAGTCTGGATGTGAATTTTGTGTTTAGAACTATGGCAAAATATAACTTAGACAAAGACTTTTATCAGTTCCCAAGTCCAAAAAAAGTCACTTATTTAAAACGTGAAAGAGAAATACAGGCTTAAAAAACATACACTCCAAGAGGAAAAAAAAATAGTCAAATTCTGCATTGAACACCTGACCCCCACCACACACACACACACACTCAGAGATAGACTTCCAAATGGACACTTGCTTCCTTAGCACAAAGTGATATGTTCATTCAAAACCTGAAGTGTCAAATTTTGCATAATTCTCTTTCAACTGAAATACAAGTAATTGTTTCATTTAGGTCAAGTGGAATTTTGTGTCTCTCTGTGGAAAAAGCCATTACTTTGAGTGAAGCACATGACCCCAGCTTCGTCTTGTTCCCCAACTCACCGAGAAAAGTATATGCTTATAAAATATTGATCTACTCACCAGGTTAAAGACAGTTTCTACAATATCCCTATTGGACACTTCTCCAACTTCCACCAACCCCGTCAGCACGGCGAATTTCATTCTGATGCCCCTGATGGGGAGCCCCGGCTTCAGGGACAACGCACCCCCTACCGTAGGGGTTTCTTCTTTCCCTCCACCTCCCCCGTCATCACCTGTTGGTGGCCGGGAAGGGGCACGATTGTCTTCACTAGCCATTACTAGCTCACAAGAAAGGACAACTCAGAGTCACTCTGGGCCAGCAGTCGCTGCACTAACCGGAGGCACACCACAGGCAAACGCTAAACCAAAAGGGGTTTCTGTTCCAACTTGAGGAGAAACCCCAAAAGCAGTTGATGTGGAAAGTCCTTGGCTTCGCCCTCCTCCTCTTGGAGAATATTTGTCCAATCTCTCTCCCCGAGGCTGACAACAACGCCAAACCCTATTGGAAGATTAAACACATGTTAAATGGGCTAGGTTGGCCGTGGGATTTTTTAGGGAGGAGAGGGAAATAGTTACTGTCTGTCCAATAAGTTACTAAAGGCACCCCAGGGCCAGCCGGCCGCTCCTCCCGGGCTCCGGAGCGGCTCCGGACGAAGGCGGGTCCTCCGGGCCGCGGGGCCGGTCCCCTCCTCCCCCAGCCCGCGCAGGTGGTGGGCGCAGGCAGGTGCACCGCGGGGAAACTGTCGCGGGGGGGAAGGAGGGGACCCCCGCGACCACTGAGGCACAAAGTTCCTCCTCACCCAGAGACTCCGGCCTCGTCCTCACCCCAGCCGGGGCGCAGAGAGACGGAGGTGGCGGCGGAGATCCAGGGCAGGAAAAGGCGGGGGAAGGGGGCGGTGATTCTGCTCAGCGCTCGGCCCAGGGGGAGGAGTGGAGCACCTCGCCCCGGCACCTGAGCTCCGCTGAGGAGAGGAAGGGAGGTGTGTGTTGGGGCGGGAAGGCGGGCCGCACGCCCACTGCGGGCAGAGGAGGGGAGGGAGAGGAAGGTCAATGCACCTGGTCGCTGCCTCCAAGTTTCCCTAGTCCGCTCCCCGGGAGCCCGCGGCTGCCTAGAACTCCATGGTTTTCCTAGGCCGCCCCACCCCTGCGCTCAACCCTGCTCGAGCAACTGCTGCGGGCGCTAGCGACACCGCGACGCGTGCTGCTGCGGGGGGGCTGAGGATGCTACTGCCACGGATCGCCCAGCCGAAGCGCGCGGGACCGCCCCTGTGCCCGCTGGAGCTGCTCCTCGCCGCCATGACAGCGCCGAGGGCTGCCCGGCCACGGCGTGCGCGTGCGCGAGCGCGAGCGCGCGCGGGGCGGTGGGGGCGAACGGGGGGCGCGCGGGCGGGCGGGCCCGGGCACCGCGAGGGAGTAGGAGAGCCGAGCGCGCGGGGCGGTGGGGCGAGCGTGCGGGGGCGCGCCTCGGGAGCGCGCTGCGCAGGTAGGGCGGCCGCTTGCTACCGCTGCCACTTCTCCCGCGGTCCCTCGCCCAGACCTTGCTTCGTGGAGCGCAGAGGCAAGTGTTGTTTCACTACGGCAGGTCCCTGGGTGCCGAGGGAGCCCGCCCCACGTTGCCAAGGTGTCCTCTTGTTGGACTTGGAGGAGGCCACCTAAGGGACCAGGGAGCCGTTGAGCTGGCGGCGCTGGAGCCTCCCGGGAGCAATCTCCCACCCTTGGCTGCGCTCAGCTGCTGCTCGCCCGCCGCGCTGGCGGTGGCTGTGAAAGATTTCCACTGGGATGCCCCGGCAGCTGCCAACGCTCCGAGGGGAGGGACAGCGACAGCGAATCCGAGGGGAGGATGCCTTGCCTCCTCGCAGCTGCCGCCCCAGCAAAGCTCTCCCACATTCTAAGGAGAAGAGGATTCATTCCTGAGACAGCTGCTCAGAGCAGTGGAGGCGGGATTCACTGGGCCCTGAAACTGGGAAAGGGAGATTGCCGCTCGGTTTTCCAGTGTGAAAGTTTGCCTTATTCTCTGATTGCTTTAAATAGAAAAAAAAAAAAAAAAAAGGTTTGAAACCAGTACCGATTGTCATAGTCTAATACTGTCATTCTCTTCACCATTACTGCTAATGACAAAAGAGTTCTCCTAGTACATTAGTTTAAAAAAAAAAAACATAGGGGAGGTAGTTTTTCAACCTATTAGTATTCTCTTAGATAAGACTTTAAAGTACATGATTAAAATACTCCCAGGTTCCTAAAATGAAAGCGAAGCAAAAAACCGTATCAAGTAAAAGGAAGTATTTTGAAGGAATCCAAAAAACTTAGATTGGTTTGAGAAATGGAATAGTTTACTGGAAAAGAAGTTATTTGAAATACAATTCCTTTGAAAAGTCGGCCTCATTTTAACTCTCGCATGGATATTTGAGAGAAGCAACATCAGAAAAGATTCTAGCAAAGAACTGTCTTTAGTATTACACCTTTTTAAATACTCAAAAAAAAATGTCCTTTTTAAAAGGAATTCAGTTGCCTCAAAAAGTGGGTTTACAAATTCCAAAGATGAGGCGGACACTTTTCTGATTCTGTGCATTGCTGATTTGTGAACTTTTAGGAGAGGTAACATCGGTGGCCTCCTGATGTTGAAATCCCTGAGAAAAATAAAACCCCTCAGATCTCAGTGAGTCTGACTTAATGGAGGGAAGTGTCCCTGCGGGATAAAGAGAACTTCCACTTGCCCTTTCAAACGTCTCTATCTTGAACGTGGGAGGCATGACTAAGCTACCAGACTCCTCTGGTAAGATTTTGCTTCCTAGAATTTGGGCAGGTAGTTTAAATTAATATTCCTAGTTTATTAGTTTATAGGCACTAATAATTTGCTGGACAAATGCACTCCAATAAAAAAAAAAGCAGATGGCAGGCAAGAATGAAAATGCTCACATTAGTGTGGTCATGGATGTGGGGTAAGGGTTGTGTCTGATGCATTTTGGAGATTTTTGGTAATGGTCTTTTGTCTGCAAAACAGAAGTAGATATAAGACAACTAGCTAATTATTTCAAAACAAACTGTATGCTTTTTAAATCATGTCCCAGCTTTATTTCTCCACCTCCTGCTTTTCTTTGGCGGTTCATTGCAGAGAGAAGCATAATAAAAGCAGAAGCGGAAACTTTGGGCTAGTCCAGCCCTGGTTAAAGTGCAATCCCTGTAGATTGCCGTTTAGATAAATGATGTATATTGAAGGATGTTTGGGGCTAAACTTTCTGCCCATTAATTCATAAGCTCCTTAACAAGATAATGTACATTGTAAATACTCTATGTATACTATACTATATGAATTGAATCAAACACTGAAGTTACTTGCTTTAATTTGTCAGGTTTGAAAGCTCTTGCTACCATTTGAAGTGAGGAAAATTCTGTTATAAATGGATATTTTGATATGAAAAAAGTTTTATCAGTTACATTTTTGATGTTAGTCCTGGAAGTTTGGCCAATCAAAAGCCTTCATATGCACTCTCGGCAGCTAAGTTTATGATACCTTTTGAGCTGTAGCCTATACACAAGGGAAGAATGGAAAGGAGAGGAAATAGGAGAATGAGGAAAAAGACAAAAGAGGAAAAGGGGGAAAGATAAAACTTCCCCTCTGGAAAGCCACGTTCTAGTTTCTTATTGCCGTCTAATTTGTGTCTAATATCAACATCTTGGAATTAAGTCCAAAGTTGTTTTTTTTTTTATAATCTTCCTTATCTTAAGCATACATTGAAGCTATAGAAAACAAGAGAGAGAGAAGTTGGGGTTGTGGTTAGCCTATAATTCCAGCTAAGGGCTGATCATCTCAAATTCAATGCCTACCTGGACAACAATAAAATCTTATCTCAAAAAAAAAAGCAGTTTATAAAGGGTTGGAGGGGCTGGTGAATTGTCTCAGAAGTTAAGAGCCCCTGTTACCACTTGTTAAGACTGGGATAGGTTCCCAGCACCCACATGGTGACTCACAGACACCTGTAACTCTAATTCCAAGGCATCTGACACCTTCTGCGTCCTGTGGACACAAGCATGCGTGTGATGTATGTACATCCATGCAAGTCAAGCACTAATGCACATAAGATAATACTTAAAAAAAAAAAAAGGTTAGGCTGGGCAGTGGTGGTGCACGCCTTTAATCCCAGCACTCGGGAGGCAGAGGCAGGCGGATCTTTGTGAGTTCAAGACCAGCCTGGTCTACAAGAGCTAGTTCCAGGACAGGCTCCAAAGCCACAGAAAAACCCTGTCTCGAAAAAACCAAAAAAAAAAAAAAAGGAATATATGTAGATGTGGCTCAGAGGTAAAGAATGCTTGCCTAGGTCCTGGATTCAACCCCCAGTGACTAAGGGGGAGGGGAGGGAGAACTCAGAACAGGAAGCTTTCTGCATAACTCAGAAGCACTCAAGCAAAAAGAATGTAATTGCATACTGAAATCAAGAGTATTGATCTGTGAACTCTTACCTACAAACAAAGAAAAATGAGAGAAGAGATGGGATGGAATTTTCTTTTATCAGAAAAACAATCCACTCAATTGTAACTTCTTGGCACTTTGTAAACATATAGGTTAAGTGATAACTTATAAGGAAAGTACAACCTATGTGATTGGCAGTGTTCCTGTGTATACCTCTGGATTTTGAATTTTAACTATTAGCATAACATAGGAAAGCATAGGGGCCTGGAAAGGTGGCTCAGTGGTTAAGAGCACTGGCTGCTCTGCCAGAGGTCCTGAGTTCCACTCCCAGCACCCACATGGTGGCTACAACCATCTATAATAGGATCTGATGCCCTCTCTGGCATGCAGAACACACATACATAAAACACAAATAATTTTTTTTTAAAAAAGGAAAGCATGGGCTGAAAATTCATGTTTCTAAGTTGCTTCCTCTTATGAGAAAGTCAAATCTTTTTTAAATTGTTTCTTAAATTTTTTGAGACTTTCATGAGTAATGTGTTTATATTTCCACACCCCTCCATTCCTTCCAACTCTTCCCATGCCTACCTCTCACTCCCTCTCAAATTTATGACCTTTTCATCTTTAATAATTGCTGCACATGAGGATTGCTGAGTCCATTTGGTGTTGTTATTGCTAGCCAAGAACAGGAGAATCATTTCTCTCCAGGCCTGAGCCCCCTGGCACGTTATACAAACACTACTTTTATTATTAAAGAAAACTTCACAAGTTAGTAGCCATCATTACTGACTATTTTGTTTGGTTGATAAGTTCTGGAGACTCTTTTGCTGTGAAGCCCAAACTGGCCTGGAACTTACTGTATAGCCCAGGCTGGTCTCAAACTTGTTGCAATCCTACTTCAGCCTCTTGGGCACGGAGATTAAAGCATGTGCTGCCACGCCTGACTCCCATTTTATTCTTAAGTGTTGTGTAAATAGGTAACTCATACATGTTGTTCCTTCTTGATAGTCCCTTTAGACAGCAATGAAATGTTCTACTATGGCACGCCACCACTACAACTTTTTTTTTTTTTCAGCATTGAGGATGGAACCCAGAGCATCTATAATACTAAACAAGAATTGTCACTGAGATACAACCCTGTAACCATAGCAATTTCTATGAGTGCATAGCACTAGAGTAACCAGTTATATCCTAAAACCCTTGTCCAGGTAAGATCTCTGAGAGACTAGGGCTTCCTTTAAAAGGAGATGTTTACTCTCCAAACAAAGAATGAACTGCTTGTTGTCTTCAACTGGAGGAGAACAATTGCTTCTGCTGGGCACTCAGGATGTAGAGCCAGGGGAATCTCTGTGAGTTCGGGGCCAGCCTGGACTACAGAGCAAGTTCCAGGACAGTTAGGGCTGTTAAACAAAGAAACCGAGTCTTGCAGGGACAGGGAGACTACTGCTGCATATGGTAGCATCTCTCTTAGAATCCAAGCATTTTGAAGAAGCCATGTAGAGAAGTATCAAGGCCCATCAGTCAGCATCCCTAGCTGTTACCTGGCCAACAACCATATCCAACCAACTACCTTCCATGTAAGTAAGTCCATCTTGAATTTTGCCTTCTTAATGGGCACTGAGAAGACTACAGCCCCAGCCAGCATGTGTCAGAATTCATACAAAACCTGCTGATACACACAGAATTTGTGAAAGATATTAGATGCATATGATTTAAGCAACTGGGTCTTGAGTTGTTCGTCATCTAGATGGAAGACCAAACATCAGGTAAAACAAATTCTCAAGTTTAGAATTACCCTCTCTTTGTCCAGAGGAAAAACCTTCAAATACTGCAGGCTGGTCACACCTATGTTGCAATTCATATTCCCTATTACTGGCCATGCAGGTTGCAGATGGTGTCAGCAATATGTCTAGTCAGAGGCCAAAAGAAAGAGGATTTGTATGGAATCATATTTGGGGTTATAAGGTGGAGGAATTTGGCAGTAGGATCTCCTTGCTAAATGAGAACTGGGCTTGGTTTTATTTTTAAAAAAAATTCACCCATTTCCTTACAGGTCCTCCGAATTATTTTCTCTACAGAGTAAATATGTGCTCAGATACACATAATGGAAATGAAGACAGTATTGAGCAAAGGGAAGTATCTATGCTAAGCTACTGCAGATGCATGTTGGTTAACAGCACATCAGCAGTAAGCTGCACTTTGCTCTTTAGAGTGTATCCTATAAGGGAATGGAGGGAGAGATGTAGTAGTAGGTCTGTAGTTTAATAATAGAATGCCGTTTTAGTATGTGTGAGGACCTAGGTCCAGTCTCTAGTAACACACACACAGAGGTGACCCTGGAAACAGCAAGCTGCTTGTAATTGAACCTGGAATGATAAGTTAAGCTAAAGAGATAGGGTAGACTGTGATAAACTTGGTGAAGGACCAGATTCCACCCTGAGGACAATCATCTATCTTCCTTGAAAAGATCTGTCTGAGCAATAAAGTAACAGAATTGTACTAGCTTCCTAAGAAAATCACTAGAAGCTTTCAACGTCCACTACATATTTTGGTGGAGTTAGGCATTGTATGTTGGTGGTGGACTGTAGTTTCGGACTGCTTTATGATTTTTTGCAAAGTATTAATGTGTGGAGTAAGGCTTTTCCTCGGAAAGTTGAGAAAATGAAAATGTCAATGTCATTGCTTCATAAATACATGCCTCAATATATTTAGTAAGGAATCTGGAAACATGGATATCATCTAGCAGTAACCATGTGCCTAAAACATATATGCTATTACTGTGTGCTGCATGTAGTTCTGGAAAAGTGATATGGCATGAATATATTCTCACCTCTGTCATATGAGCAGTTAGCCTCAATTATAGAAAATGCATCTTGAGTTGTTACAGCCTGATTCAGTGGGTCTCAGTGATAGGTAGGTCTTTAGGGTCACCTGGAACCTTTATTTTGTAAATCCCAGTGCATCAGAATCATGAGTAAGATCCAGACATCAAGATTTTATTACAGCTCCCTGGACAATTATTTTGTTTGTTTGCTTTTTCTTTTAGTTTTATTTGTTTTGTTTTGTTTTGTTTGAGGCCGGGTCTCACTATGTAGCATGGCTGGCCTGTATTTGCTATGTAGAACAGACTAGTCTTGAACTCAAGGACATCTGCCTATCCCTGCCTCCCAAGTGCTGGGGTTATGGGCATGTGCCACCACACTGGCTCTAGCTAATTTTTTTATTTTTATTTTTATTTTTTTTTTTTGGTTTTTCGAGACAGGGTTTCTCTGTAGCTTTGGAGCCTGTCCTGGAACTAGCTTTTGTAGACTAGGCTGGCCTCGAACTCACAAAGATCCACCTGCCTCTGCCTCCCGAGTGCTGGGATTAAAGGTGTGCACCACCACTGCCCGGCCTCTAGCTAATTCTTATGTGAGGCAATAACCACTGAGATCATTTATTTTTTATTTGAATTCATAATGAATTCATAACAGTCCTTTAGTAACATATATTATACTGAGTTTAATGAAATTTCTGTGGTTTGTGTATAGTGACTTTTTTAATTATTATTATTATTTTGTAGACCGGCTCTTATTATATAGCATAAATTGACCTCAAATTTACCATCTTCCAGCATCAGCTTCCCAAGTGCCAGGATTACAGTCATGGATGAACCACTATACCCAACTTATGAGGATGTGTTGTTTAGGGGTTTTGTTTGCTTTCCAGGCTAGTCTTGAGTTCCTGGCTTTAGTGATCCACTTGCTTCATTTAGCCTCTTGAGTAGTTGGGACAAGAAGCATGAGCCACTGCACCTAGCTGAGGTTCAAGTTATTTAAAATCCACTTGTATGGAGATTTCAGTATCAATTATTAAGATTACTAGAAATAACCTACAGTCTCCCCAATTCTGGATGGTCTGGTTTTTTCCTAAAGACATTAGCTCTCTAAACGAAGAGGGAAAGATGAAAGTTCCGGGTAAGTAAAAGAAAATACATTTGCTAGATTCCCTACTGCAGACTACACAGCTGTGATGTGAAAGTTTTAAATAATTGATTTCTAAAGCAAATGTAGTTACTGAACTAGAAATGATAATTAACATTATGGTTATAAAAATTATCATTTCCAGAGTGTAAGTGAAATTGATGGAACTATAGTAGAAGTGGTTGGGGAAATTGTTGTACGCTGTAAAATTAGAAGGTCTTTGTTCCTCTGCTAAATTAAACTTCCTTTAATGGAGGTTGTCTGTCAGTAGGACTTTGTGTTTAAGCTTTTTTAAAAAGGTGTTTTGCTTATGTCATTTTAATTGGATGAGAAAAAACTAATACAGAAAGTAACACTTAGCAGTACTGAGGATCTATTTCTAGTTACATGAGTCAAAACTGTAAAAGCTTGAAAAAAAACACAATTCTATGAACTGAGGTCCTGGAAAATGAGGTAAAACTGACTTCAGTAGAAACAAGTCCAGTCAGCTACCTCTAGACTGTAACACATCTCATTCTGCCTGTGTGTTTGCTTTACAGATGGATGAGAACAAAGAAGAGAATTTTAATTGCTTGGTTTTCAATTTTCCCTTAGCCATTATTAGCCAAGATTAACAAGGTGAACAGAATAAACAATCAGATATATTTATTATGATTGTGCATATGTACATGATGTATGTGTGGGGACATGCCTGTTACATGTGTGAGAGACTAGACAGCGATGTGGGGGTTCTGGGAATTGAACTTGGATCATCAGGCTTTGTAGCAAATACTTCAAGCTGACCCCAAGCAAAAAAAAAATTTTTTTATCCCTTAAGTTGCCAAATATTTGACTGCTTGAAAATAAAAATGAATTCACTTTTTAGTACTATTAATTCAGACAATGTAGATAAATCTGACCTCCACAATAAAAATATTTTTAAAAAAACATATTTCTAGAGTTTTGATTGAAAATTCAGAGATAAGTGTGGCTGGATATCTGTGTATAAAGAATGCATGAAGATCAACTAAGAATAATAGCAAAATCCAGGAAAAAACAAGAACAAAAAGTCAGGCATAGTGGTTCATGCCTTTAATCCCAGCACTTGGAAAGCAGAGACAGGAGAATCTTCGAGTTCTAGACCAGTCTGGTCTATATAGTGAATTCTATAACAGCCAGGACTACACAAAGAGAACCTGTATAAAATAAATGAACAAACAAAAAAGAGAAAAAGCCAGGTGCGGCCAAATGTTCCCTAGTGCCACCTACTTAAGAGCCTACAAGTTTGAGACCAGCCTTGGCAACATAGTAAGCTGTCCCTGTCCAAAAAAAAATAAGTGAAAGTGCAGATGTACAAGCAAAGTAGAAAATAAAAAGGGAAAAATTCAAATATATGCATGTATATGCAGATGTAATGTGAGTGTAGGCCCCTTGCAAATGTCTTAGAATATACATATGCATGTCTGTGTATGAGTGTGTGTGTGTGTGTGTGTGTGTGTGTGTGTGTGTGTGTGTAGGCCAGGGGACAACCTCTGGTGTCCACCCTTGCCTGTGGCTCTTTTTTTTTTTTTTTTTTTTTGATTTGATTTTCGAGACAGGGTTTCTCTGTAGTTTTTGGTGCCTGTCCTGGAACTAGCTCTTGTAGATCAGGCTGGCCTCGAACTCACAAAGATCTGCCTGCCTCTGCCTCCTGAGTGCTGGTATTAAAGGCGTGCGCCACCACTGCCTGGCTCCAGTGTACAGAGGCTAGCTGGCCCATGAGCTAGCTTCTGGGGCTCCCATGTCTCTGCCTCCTATCTTTCTGTAGCTTTTCTGAATTTTCTGAACTTTATACAGTTAACATTATTTCTTGGAAGTTTTGGGGGGTTTAGTTTTGGGTTTTGTTTTTTTTTTTTTTAAATAGAGTTTTCCTCTATAGTGTCACCGATACATCTTACAAGAGGAACACAGGGATTACTGATATGGAAGCTATTGCATCCAGGTTGGCTTGGATCCCAGAGGTTAGAATTCAGTCTCTCGGGCAGTGCTTTACCCACTGGACCTTCTTCCCACCACCTCAAGGTTCACTTTGATGCCATCTAGTAAGAGAACTGAGGCAGAAGGGTTAAAAATTCAAGCCATCCTGACAAAATCTAGAATGAAGAAAAAAATGTACTTTGAAAATACAGTAGATCAAACTAAATCCCATGATTTACTAACATATCACGTGCAAGGGGGTGACACTGAGGACGAAGGAAAGAGAAAAGGTGTACCATAGTTTAGTTCCCTTGAGCAATTGCTGGTTTGGCATTGACTGAAGCAGAGATAACTGGGTTGGGCTGAGAAGGGCTGGCAGGGAAATGAAGGACGAGCTTCACGTGTTTGTCATTGGCCTGGCTCTTGAAGTCATTTATTTTCTGCCTCTGAGGTAGGTGATAAAGAGACCTCTGTCCAAGCCCGCGGATATTTGAAATGCAAAGGCATTGAGTCGTGGAGAAATTGGAAACTAAGAGAAGAGGAGACAGTGGTGTAGACTAGATACGCAATAAGAAAGTAGAGTCACCGGAGCCAGAAGAGGAAGCACTGCAAGGAGGAAGATGCTCAGGGTGTGCTGTGCTCATTACAGTTCTGGGAAGGTGGCGCTGGTGGGTGAGAGATTATGAGGCGTGTCTGAGCGCCTAGGCTGGCACCTGCCCTGCATCCGCATTTTCAGGGACAATTCTTACCCTTCCTTCCCCACAACTGTAATCTGTCATGAAATGGACGATGTACTGTTATTCTGCGTACTGTATTTCTCTATTGTACTTTAAATACCATTACAAAAGTAATGCCTGTTATAGTGTGACTGTAATTCCAGCACTCAAGAAGTTTGAAAGTTGGAAGCCAGCCTAGGCTATAGAGTGTGGCTCTATTTTTATTTTATTTTATTTGTTGCTGTTGTTGTTTTCTTGAGACAGGGTTTCTCTGTAGCTTTGAAGCCTGTCCTGGAACTAGCTCTTGTAGACCAGGCTGGCGTCAAACTCACAGAGATCCACCTGCCTCTGCCTCCCAAGTGCTGGGATTAAAGGTGTACACCACCATCGCCCCACTTTTTTAAAAAACAGAACAAGCCGGGCAGTGGTGGCACACACCTTTTATCCCAGCACTCAGGAGGCAGAGGCAGGTGGATCTCTATTGGTCTACAGAGAGTGTTCCAGGAAAGCCAGAGCTACCCAGAGAAAGAGAACCCCTGTCTCAAAAAATGAAGAACAAAAACCAAACAACAACAGCCAAAGAAGTAATTGATGTTAACTGTGTAAAGCTTGGAGAATTCAGAAAAGCTTCAAAAAATGGGGAAAATAACCTATATACTCATAATTGCAGCACCCAAAAGTAATGGCTCTAAGCCTGGCATAGGCATGTATTCCATCTAAAGGGTATGTATTATAAATAAGATTGTTGTAAACAGACTTGAAGCCTGTTTTTTTCCACTGGGAGATTATGTCACTAACATTGCTGTTCCACTGGTCTTTAAGCATGACTTTAATAATTATAAATTATTACATGAGACACTAAACCATAGATTAGGCTATTGTCTGTTTTATACAATATTTGCACATTATTATAAACTTGTATATATTATATAAACTTGTATATAAACTTGTTGTATAATAGTTAAATAAAAACATAGGCTTTGGCACCAAACACCTCACTTAAACACGGCTTCTACAACCTACAAGATATGTGCATTTGAGAACTTTTTTGTTTTTTGAATGGGTTTTGTTGTTGTTATTACTTTGTTTTCTTGAGATGTGGTATCCTGTAACCCAGTCTGGTCCCTCACTAGCCGTGCAGCTCAGGATGACCTTGAACTCCTATTTACACAAGATCTGGGTCGAGGCCAAGTTTCCTACCCTTTTCTCTCAAGTGTTGGAACTACAGGCATGTACCACCATAGCTGCTCTAGTGAAATCACCGTATAAGTTATTGAACTTTACATTTCTTCATCTATAAAATGTTTATACCAAGAGGACTACAGCATGTCTGGCTATAGGCCACCAGTACATAATAAAAATAAAACAATTTTATAATAAATAAAGCATAATTATTTTTAATTTTGGTGAAAATATGAAAACTATTTTCTGGTGAACTTCTCTGTTCAGTTTCTTGTCTACTGGTTCCTTAGCATTTGTGACAGTCATATAAAGTTGTTTGAGTTACAGATTCTCTTAGTTTCTTAAATCAAAAGAGGTCATTTTTGTTTATTTTCTATTCCTTTTTCTCCTTCCATTGTTTTTTTTTTTTTCATTTTCTGCTGCTGCTGTTGATTATTTTAGAGGGGCTTGCTTGTTTTTGTTTGAGATAGGGTCTCACTAAGTAACCCTGACTGACCTAGAACTCACTATATAGACTAGTCTGGCTTTGAACTCATATTGAGTGCTAGGATTGGAGGCATGTCAGCCATGTTTGTCTTCTGTTGTTCTTTGAAGAGTCTCTCTTATATTGGATTTCCCTTCATTTATGAGTAGCCTACCAAGTAAGATGGTTAGAACTAACCAACCCCAGCACACTGGAACCGGTTTCTGCTCTGCCTGCTCGGGTCACACTGCTGTCCACTTCCTCTCTGCAGTCTTCTGTAGTTGAAGGAGAGAAGGCTACACAAAGTTCATGTCCGAGCTACAAAGAGGAGAGTTCCTGGATTCTGTCCCACCCATCAACAAACCCATCACCCTAGACCCATCATGGAATCCTTCACCTGCTCCTAGACTACAAAATTCAAAATTCTCTTGATTTCCATCTCTACACATCCTTCTGTCCTTGTGCCAGCAATTATTCTGACTTCTTTTGTAGTGAACTCAGCTCTCGATTATGTCCTAATGATTTTTTAATCACTGAAAATCTTTTAAGGCCTATGTGGGAGCTTATGAAATCAAAAGCATGGTCAGTATTGTTAAGCTGGAAAGATAGCTCAGCACTTAGGAAAACCTCTTCTTCCAGAGGACCCCGTT
>JAQHUG010000085.1:868206-878635 GCA_028555095.1 Dicrostonyx torquatus
AAAGAAAGAAAGAAAGAAAGAAAGAAAGAAAGAAAGAAAGAAAGAGAGGGCTGGAGAGATGGCTCAGTGGTTAAGAGCATTGCCTGCTCTTCCAAAGGTCCTGAGTTCAATTCCCGGCAACTACATGGTGGTTCACAACCATCTGTATTGAGGTCCTGGTGCCCTCTTCTGGCCTGCAGACATACATGCAGACAGAATATTGTATACATAGTAAATAAGTAAATATTTAAAAAAAAAGAAAGAGAAAGAAATTGAAACTACTTTTACTATTAAGATAATGCCCTTTCAAATATAATAAGTATTATCTATGTAGAGCCGGGTGTTATGGAATGGTCTTTTTGTTCACTGTGAATATGTGTCTTTGCCAAGGCGCCTTATTATTGGTTTAATAAAAGAGCTGACTGGCCTATAGCTAGGCAGGAAGTATGCGCAGGACAGCAAGACACAGAGGACACTGGGAAGAAGAGGGAGGAGTCAGGCACAAAGAGAAGCTGGATGAACATGCCATGTTGAAAGAAGGTACCACCACATGGCAGAGGGTAAATAAGGACTATGGGTTAGTTTAAAATGTAAGAGTCAGCTAGTAATAATCCTGAGCTACCGGCCAAGCATTTAAAATTAATATTAAGTCTCTGTACATTTATTTTGGAGCCAATGAGGCCAACAAAAACTCTGCCGACAGCCAGGGGGAAAAATTGAGTCATAAAACTTAAATCAAGATGATTTGTAGGACCCAGTCATGACAAGCTCAATAGAGGCCTGAGTTTCAGTTTACCCTAAGGCTGGTTCAAGAAAGATCACCCAGGCACCACCCAGGAACAAACCATCCAAGAGAAATACTTAACATTCCAAAGCCCAGCACACAGCACTCATCCATCCTCCTTTCACCAGGACAACTCTAGACAATTGTCAGCCAATCAGGAGTCCTGAACCTTAGAAATCCCTCACTCCAACCTCTGAGCTTGAGGCTCTCTGATTGTGCCAATGCATTGGACACATTGACTTGAATAAAGGCTCTTTGCTTTTACTTAGGGACTTGGTCTCCATGGTGGTCTTTTGGGGGTTCCTGTGATCTGGGCATAACAAACTGGGGTAGGAGCTGAAGAGATCCCATGCCTTCTTCTAGCCCCATTAAGCACCGGGCACACAAGTGGTATACAGACATACATAAAGACAAAGCATCCAAACGCATAAAATTAAATTGAAACAGAACAAGAAGGCTGGGGTAAATGAGCGTGATGGTGTACACCTGTAATTCTAGCACACTTGTAATTCTAGTACACCTGTAATAATTCTAGTACACCTGTCATTCTAGTACACCTGTAATTCTAGTACACCTGTAATTCTAATATTTGGGAGACAGAGGCAGGATGATTCTAAGCTTAAGCCCAGCCTTGGATATAGAAGACACTATCTTTTTTTTTTAAATGATTTATTTTTATTGTATGTGCAGTGGTGCTTTGCCTGCATGTATGTCTGTGTGAGGGTGTTGGATCCCCTGGAAATGGAATTACAGATAGTTGTGAGCTGCCATGTGACTGCTGGGAATTGAACCTGGGTCCTCTGGAAGAGCAGCCAGTGCTCTTAACTCTTAAGTGATGAATCATCTCTCCATCCAAGGAGATCTATGTTTAACTAAAAAAAAGGGGGGGAGCAAAAAGGAAAAGGGAAAAACAGAAGGAGAAAGGGAAGAGGAGGAGAAGGGAGAAGAAAGAGACAGACACAGAAAGGGAGGAGAAAGACAGAGGATTCAATGGTAGAGGACTTACCTATCAGTGACAGGTCTAGTTTTCATCTCTACCACGGCAACAACAATAAATTAAATCAAGATGCTTTAGAACTTCACTCCAACTCAACAAACATGTGTTGAATGCCTTTTATTTACAAAACGGTGCCATCAAGGGTTTGAGAGTGAATGCAGGAGTCACAAACATTGTTGATAAAAAGTAATATGGATATTTTAGACTTTGCAAACCACATGATCCCACCCCACTTTTCTGAGTTTGCTCTTTGGGGACAGGTTCTTAAGTAGTCCAGGCTGGTCTTGAACTCACTATGTAGTTGAGAATGATCTTGAACTACTGAGCTTCTTGCCTCCTCTTCCTCCTCCTCCTTCTCCTCTTCTCAAGTGCAGGGTTATAAACATGTTCCACCACTCTTGGTTGAAGTCACATGTTCTCTGTTACGACTATTCAAATATGTCATTGTAGTAAGAATGAGACAGATGAGAATTACCCAAAAGGAGGATACTACTATCAGATGCTGGGAGAGGACCCACAGGGATCATACCTGTCTTGGGCTTTCACAAGGAGATCAACCAAGGATAGAAGTGAGGATCTGAAGGGGTGTGGTCTTCACCATCCCAGCCTGTGACCACACCCTGCTGCCACCCCCCTAATTAATTAATGGGGGCCGGGTCACCAGATCCCAGGAGAGGTATAAAATGGCAAACCCAGGTGGGGAGCGCTCTCTCTGCGCGGATCGCCGACCTGCGTACTTCGACGGAGGAGTTCTTTTGGGTATTGTAATCTGTGTGTACCTTGGTCTTTTAATAAATCCGTGTATCACGTCACAAGGATCCAGCGATCAAGGCAGTCCCAGAATTAAAGTTACAGCAGCCATAAACACATCTTACTAGCACAGATGCAAAAGAACATCCAGGCTCCAGAGAATCCGCCTTATCGTAAAGTCGATGCTGACCAATGAGCTACTTACAACTGAGCCCAGTCACTGACCAAACAGGAATGTTCTCTGCAAGCTTCGATTCCTTATTGAAGTGGAGGACCTGCCACTGACCACTCGGGAATAGGTACACTGAAGCAAGTTTGGACCCATTATTTGAGTGAAGAGCCTGGAAATCTTTCTGTGTTTAGCTACCACGTCCCCTTGTTTAAGGAGCTACCCCTGACTTGCCCTTGAGGTCTGAGCTGTACCCCTACTCAATCTCAACCTTTGCCTGTACCTCTCTGGGTTCAGCCTTTTTTAATTCTGTCTATAAACCTAAGAACTTGGCCCCAGTAACAGGAGAGTAGCCTTAAAGGTATCTAAATGAAAGACGGTGACCGCGTTCCTATAAAACTTAATAAACATGATACGTTATTCTTATGACTTTTTCCCTCTAGTAATTTTGAAATGTAAAAATCATTTTTAGTTTGAGTATCATACAAAACATTCGGCAGACCAGATTTACTCATTGGCCAGAGTTTATAAACCCCAATCCAGTAAACAAACACTTAACTCAGAAGCTGTAAAAGAAACAATTCTGCTTATGATCAGGAAAGCATCCTGCAATAATCATCGTTTCGCATTATAAATGATCATGAACATGCAAGAAGATTAAAAAACCTGAGTACATGTAATCCCAGGATGACTCCTGCCTAAATCTGTCCACTGGAGACCCAGCTGAGGCCAGTTTATTCTTCAGTAAAATACTGTCAGCCTGGGGTTGACAGTGACGCAATCCTGGGAGAGCCATTCAAATAGAGTTCAGAAGGAAAGGCACACCCCAGAATTGTACAGCGTTTAGGGACCAGGCAGATTGTGTTCCAGGCACTTGAGAAGCTCTGGAGATAAAGCAGTGAACAGAGCAGTTCTCACATTGTGCTGTAATAACAGAAAGCACTGACTGTGGTAATGGCTGGGTGTGGCACCTGCCTGTAAACCCAGCATTCAGGAGTCTGAGGAGGAACAACGTTGAAATTGAGGACAGCCTGGGTTGCGGAGCAACAGCCTCTCTGGGGCTGGGAGAGTGAATTGTGTTTGACGAGTTCTATTCTGAAAAGAATAGAAGTTGGGGAGTATTTGTGACTCACAGGAAAAAAAATAATACCTTTGACTTAATTGTGGATGCCATGGGAACCAACGAAGAGTTTTAAGGAAGGTAATGGCTTAGCCAGAGTTAGAGATGGGATCTGACCGAGTGCAGAGGGTACAGAGTAAAACCAAGGGCTCATAACCTGGGGACTGGGCTCGGTTGAACTGAGACACAGAAAAAAAAATACACATTTATTTTTTACTCATATCTAACTGAAATTTAAGATGTCCTGTAATTGTAAGTGCAATAAGGAAATCCCAATAGTAACACTATCTGGGCTGAGAATATAACCTAGTGGTAGACTGTTTGCCTTACATGTATAACGTGGAGAAGGAAGCAGGGGGAGAAAAGAAAATATCCTCATTGTGGTAAAACAGAAATAGAATAACATACAAGTCCAGGATAATGGCACATTTCTATAATCTTAACCCCTCAGGAGACAAGAGACAGAAGCGTACAGACTTCCATGCCAGCCTGTGCTACATAGTCGGACTACCTGAAAAACAAAATCAATAATATGATTTCATAATCATTAAAAATCAAAATATTCAGTATATTCCAGTAATCATAGATATTTAAAAAACACTATCCTTACTGCTATCGTGAAATTATGGTAGTTATTTTTTTAAAGTTTTTTTGTTTGTTTTTTGTTTTTTAGTATTTTGTCTGCATGTATGTATTCATATTGCATGCATGCCTAATTGAGGGCATCTGACTCTGGGATTAGAGTTACAGTCAGTGTGAGCCACCTCATGGGTACTAGAATTGAACCCAGTTCCCCAGTTCCTCTTCAAAGCAAAAGAAAGCAAAAGTACTCTTAATCTCTGACACAACTCTGCAGGCCCGAAGTTATGGTAGTTAACACACCTACTCCAGACCTTATCGCTAATGCATAGATAAATGTTTACATGCATGCATTGCACTTGCATTTTTTTTGTTTGTTTGTTTGTTTGTTTTGGGGGGGGAGGGGTTCAAGACAGGGTTTCTCTGTAGCTTTGGAGCCTGTCCTGGAACTAGCTCTTCTAGACCAGGCTGGCCTCGAACTCACAAAGATCCGCCTGTCTCTGCCTCCCGAGTGCTGGGATTAAAGGTGTGCGCCACCACCACCCGGCTGCGCTTGCGTTTTTTTATGTAGTCTGATAACTGCTGTAATTACTGTGTCCCTACTTTATTCATTTAAAAAACGTTATTCTAAGGTGGCTTCCTGGGCTTTAGCAAGTGGACCAGAGTAGGCTCAAAAGTCTCTTCTCAACCTGCAGTTGAGTATCTGTGGCTTTGCTAAAGCGGTGGATCTCAGCTTCAGCCCTAATTCTTTTCTCCACCCTTAACGAACTCCTCCAGACCTTAACCCAGGATCCCTTGCACCTATCCTCTACCACTTCCCCAGGCCACTCCTGTAGAGCCCAGGCCCTGGAATGCTTGGGAAACACTCTATCCTTGGGCTACAACCCCAACAGCAAGTGTCTTTTTTCTATAGTTCCATGGCAGCCTACTTTTACCCCCAAAATAGCGCTTACCACGTGGATCCAACATCCTACAATTTAGCATGGGAGGTTTTAAATATCACAAGTAGTCCTGAAACTCCAGGACATGTAGTAATTTGCCAGTCCATTGAGGCATGAAATCAAATTGCTACTTCTGGGATTGGAGTCAGTGAGCCGGTTAGAAGCCTGACTACCCAGGATCCACACTGATACATGATGTTTTTTCATGCTGGCAGCAAAGCTAAGGAATTTGTATATGAACCCCATTTTACAGATGAAGAATTGATGAGAATATATTGAAGAACTGAAGGACCTAGAGATATTAATTGACTGCTGCGTTGTTTGTGACCCAACCATTATGGAGGTAAAAACAGTCTTTAATCTTAGAACCACAGGGCCATAGGACCTGAGAGTAGGTAGTTGCTAAGTAAATCATTTCCTAGTTAATAAGTAGCTTTGGCTGTCCTAGAACTCCTCAAACTGAGAGATCCACCTACCTCTGCCTCCCAAGTGCTGGGATTAAAGGCGTGTGCCACCACTACCAGGCACTCTCACTATTATGTGCTGTGTCACTACAGACCCAGGACAACAGATTCAGACAGCGATACATTAAAACCTCTGAAATCATGAGCCAACACAAAACTTTCCTCTGGTGATTCGTTTATCACAGTCATTAATATCATCAAGTTATAAGAAATATTTCAAGATATAGTGGCTCACCACTGTAATTCCAGCACTTGGGGTAGAGGTGGGGGGTTGGAGTAAGTTTAAAGGCCATCCTGGGCTATATAGTAAGAGTTTTTCTAAGAGGAGACATACACACAGACACACATACACACGTGTATAGGCGTAATAGGTTTACTGTAATCCAGTAATAAGTTTCGCCACTGACTCAGTAAGCCAGATCAAGTCGAACTTAAAAAGCAAAAGAACAGGTTTATTTGAGCAAAGCAACTCCTGGGTGAGTTCTCCAGTTGCAAGAGATCGAGGCAGGAGAAGTCACAGGCCCAAAACTAAAGCAGGAAGCTTATATAGCCTGTAGGAGAGGGGTGATGGCATGTTCGCCACAAGCTGGGTTTGTGCCCCGGTGTGATCAAAACCTGGAATGCTTGGGTGGGAACTTGGGCTGCTGGCAGCTTCAGGGGAGGAGATACTGTAGCCGCCAAGAATGCAAAACTGGGCTTTTGGGTGCCTTCTCTTTTTTCAGAGATCCTCTGAAAGGGTACAATTTGGAGAGAGAGAACCGGGAATGGAGTTTTCCGAATCCATCAGGAGTGAGCTGGATGTTATATACACACACACACACACACACACACACACACACACACACACACACACACACACACACACACACACACACACACGCACACACACACACGCACGCATGTGATGCATATATAATCTTGTCCATGGCAAATGCTGAACCAAACACAAGTGGTTTCCAGTTTTTTATCTGCATCGTCAAGACTGAGTGGCTGGATGGCAAACATAGTCTTTGGGAAGATGAAAGAACCAGGGAGCAGCCAGGTGGTGGTGGTGCACGCCTTTAATCCCAGCACTCAGGAGGTAGAGGCAGGCAGATCTCTTTGAGTTTGAGGCCAGCCTGGTCTACAAGAGCTACTTCCAGGACAGGCTCCAAAGCTACAGAGAAACCAAAAAAAACCCTCAAAAACCAAAACCAAAAAGAACCAGGGAGCATTTTAGGCCCAGGAATGGCAAGACCAGCTAGAAGATCACCATTTCTGACTGTAAACGACTCTAATACTTTGACTTGCAGGCATCTTACCTACCAGACCATTGCTTCTGTAGATCCGGAGAGCACCCTACCCCATCTGCTCGTAATACCTTCTAATCTCTGCTCTCACTGAAGTTCTTTGGGTTCCATATTGTCCACATTCCCCTTTAAGTCTAGCTGGATTGCACAGTCAAGTTTATGATTATGAATAAAAACTAAATAAGAAAAAAAATTGGAGCCAGGCACGGCAGCATGGACTTATAGCCTCAGCTACTCAGGAGGTAGAAAGAATGCTTGCTTGAGTCCAAGAGATACAGATGTGAGTAGGCAAAATAAATAGCAAGACTCTGAAGAAAAATAGAAAAGAAAGAGAATTTTTTTAAAAAAAATCAGTACTAGGAATCAAACACAGGGCCTAGATTGTATATTACTGCTGGGTTACCATTTAAATATTTTTGTTCAATAATTTTTTTATGGTATAAGATGTTCTAGCTTGTTTCCTAGGCCCAAGTGATCCTCCTGCCTCAGCCTCCCATATAGCTGGGACTGAAGCTCATCAAGGAGAGAAGTAATTTCTGAAAGCACTCATTGAGTGGTAGTGGAGCAACTCCCCAAAATTGTAAGAGAGTCAAACTAACATGTACAAATTGCAACACAAAAACAAGAAATAGAAACGCAACGTGAGCATTTCAAAGGATAACCCTTCGATTATCGACCTCAAAGGTGGTGAAGTAAATAAAATACCACGTGAATATTTCAGAATATTTGTGATAAAGTGCCAAGGATCTGGAGGAAAATATAAACAGATGAATTCAGTATGAGACTTGGATAAGAAGGTCATCAGCATAGAAGAACAATCAGGAAAATGGGCAAGAAAGTCTACAACATGGCAGAAAAATTCAGCAATCAAATTGAAATTTTGACAAAAAAAATAGACATCGAAGAAATGAAAAACTCAACGAATCAAAAGAAAAAATACAATGAAGAGCATCACCAGTGGGCTTGAACAAGAAGAAGAAAGAATAGAGAATAAGGCTGATACTGAATTCAAACAAGGATAAGGAAAAATTAGCATTAAATTAACAGGAGTACATCATCTAAGAACTCTGGAATATGATTGAGGAATCAGATCCAGAAACCCATGAGAAAGATGAAGAAGCTGAAATAAAACTAAAGGCACAAAAATCAAGGCAGAAAATTCCCCCAAATCTACAGGGAAAATATAGACATCCAAATACAAGAGACATTGAGAACTCTGAATAGACAGGAGCTAAGAAAACTCTCTCTGTAACTTAGTATAGTCAAGATGTCAAAAATGCAAAGAAACTATATTAAAAGCTGTAAGGGAAAAACGCCAAGTCACTTACAAAGGTAGAAATGTCAGAATAGCATCAGGTATCTTGTCAGCAACTCTAAAACCTAAGAAAGCATGAATGACATATCTCCAGCCCTGAAAGTAATAACTGCCAACCAAGATTGCCAAATCTAATAAAACCACATTTTAAATTTTATAGGGAAATAATCATAGATCAATACAAGCACAAAGTAAGGGAATTCATTACCACTCAGCATTGCAGAATACCGTATTTAAAGGTATAATGCACACAGAAGAACTTTCAGGTACAAGGGAATAGGAAAGAATACATTTGTAGGGGAGTAGATAGCATAGCTAGGACTCCATTTTGTCAGCACAGTCAACCAACAAATCCTTAATACTACTGAGAAGAAAGTAAAACCAAACAATTAGCCAATCAATCAGAAAAACAACCACATTATGGGAATTAGTAAACACTTCGCAAAAATAATCTTGAAAGTAAGTGGCCTCAATCCACCAACAAAGAGACATAGACTGACTGACTAGATTTGAAAATTAGATCCCATTCTCTGTTGTCTCTAAAAAACATACCTCACTGGTTTAAAACAAACAAATCCACAGAATAAAAGTTAATGAAAACATTTTATCAAGCAAATAAAAACCCAAAACAAGCTGATATATCTATTCTGATATCTGAGAAGAGTTTTGAACCAAAAAGAAGAGATGAAAAAGACCACTACATGTTTTTTGAGTTGTTGTGTTGTGTTGTTTGTTTGTTTGATTGTTTGAGACAGGGTTTCCCTGTATAACAGCCCTTGCTCTCCTGAAACTCACTTTGTAGACCAGCTGGCTTTGAACTCACAGAGTTCCACCTGCCTCTGCCTCCCAGGTGCTTGGATTAAAGATGTGTGCCACCACACCTGGCTAAATCTACTACATGTTAATAAAGGAAAAATTTATCAAGAAAATATACCCCTAATTAACATAGATCAAAAATGCGCGACAAAATGTTTTGCAAATCAAACTCCAGAAGACATTAAGCAATACATACACCTGGGTTTCATTACAGGGATGCAAGTTTGGTTCAACAAATGCAAATCAATATGCATTTTTATAAAGATTTGAGAGCAGAGATCGCGTGAATATAATAATTGACACAGAAACGCTCTCAACATCCCTTCAAGATAAAAAAACCTCAAAGAAGTAGTAATTGAGGTGTTATCTACTAAACTAAGCATGCCCAAAGCACTCCTGTTCACCATTTTAAAACTGTGAGCTTATGCCCTTGACCTTCATATAAGCACACCTAGAAATGAGTCTGCAATCTTTCTTTCTTGAGTCTTACATGTTGAAAAATGTCTTTAACCGTTCCTGCTCAGGAATGACCCCAGCCATAAAGTATTTTTCTGTGTGAGTATGTTTGGGTTTTCTGGATAAAATCTCCATGCTTCCTTTGTTCAAAGAGGGCATTGTTTTGGAAATAACTCCATGCCGCCCTTGCCTGCTGCTGGTCTTTCTCTAGTCTTTGATGTCTTGGCCGTACTTGTTTTGGCATTACATGCGCCAAGATGCAGACTTAGTGTGTGATTTCAGAGTGAGCTGAGAGTGCTGCAGATGGGCTGGAAAGATGGCTTAGCCGTCAAGAGCAAAGATGCTCTTTCAGAAGATCCAGGTCTCAGCACCCATGTGGCGGCTTGCAACATCTGTAACTCAAGTTCCAGGAGACCAGACATCCACACTGGAAGGCCTTGTAGGCTCTTCTGAGGGGAGCTCAGTGGGAGGCCACTGGAAGGCCTTGTGTGCTGTTCTGAAGAGTTCAGTGGGAGGTCACTGGAGAGTCTTGAACAAAAGACAAACATGATTGTCACATACAGTATTTAAAAGTGGTTGTTTTGTTTTGTTTTTCTGTCAGCTGGTCTATGAATGGATGGAAAAGAGAGCACTAGACAGAGTTAAATGCTCAGAAGAATCTGAGAAGAGCAAGGTATCACGACTCGCAAGACCTCGTGACTCACCTGTAGTCCCAGCACTTGAGAGGCTGAGAAAGAAGACTTACCACAGGTTCAAAGTCAACCTGGGTT
>JAQHUG010000085.1:942839-953371 GCA_028555095.1 Dicrostonyx torquatus
AAATATTTTGTTATGATTTATTTAACTTTATTATGTGCATTGGTGTGAAGTTGTCAGATCCCCTGGAACAGGAGTTACAGACAGTTGTGAGCTGCCATGTGGGTTCTGGGAATTGAACCTGGGTCCTCTGGAAGAGCAGTCAGTGCTCTTAACTGCTGAGCCATCTCTCCAGCCCCGGATTTTTTTTTTTTTAAGGAGTTGTAGGAGCGTTTATAACTTTTACAGGCTAAGAAAATATCAAAACATATTCATATCTTTGTGTCTGTGTGAGTGAAAGCCACCCATAAGCAGATGCCCCTGAAGTCCGGAAGAGGGTTTTAGGTCCTCTAGCTGAAGCTGCAGGCAGTTGTGAGCTGCCTGTCATGGGTGCTAGGTCCTCTGGAAGAGCAGGATGTGCTCTTAGCTGCTAAGCCATCTCTCCAGCCACATAGACGACTTTTACACCTAAAGAGAAACATCATTTCAGCATAATCAGTGGAGAAGCCTAGATTGGTTCTCAGTGGAGCTAGGCTGTACTTAAGGCTCTATCAACCCTTTAATCTCTTTGAGCTCTGTGGTAGGAAAAGCCTTGTAATGAAAGGAGAGGCCCCTAGATGGTGTCAGTGTTCTGAGTGAGGTTCTGGATGGTGTGCCTTCCACGCAGTGAAGTAGAAAGTAAGGTAGAAAATGATTTCCCATTCATTCTGAAAATCAGCTTATGAATTCATTCAATGACATTCAAAATGGCATTGAATCATGAATCCTGTGGCCTATGTGCATCTGACATTAATTGAAAGAAGCCATAAATGTTCACACCAAAGTGAAAATAATCCCTTGTAATTGATCCATATACCCACTGCTGCTTTGTCAGGCTTATGCACTTAAATTGAAGAAACAGAATACAAACAGTGATTTTTAGGGACACTGTCTTATAATCCTATAAGTATTTTTTTAATGTCAGTTCTCATGATACATTTTGATAAATACACTAATATTCTCTCTTCTGAATGTTACAGACTGGTTTTCAAGAGCAATGAAGGAAGTTACATTCTTACTACAGCAAGGTATACAAGGGCATCTAAGGAAACACCTCATCTTTAGGGTTCAAAGGATAATACATTGGATCGAGGGATGTAGCTAAGTAGTGGAGTTCTTGCTTAGTATGCACAAGGACTGGGTTCGATGCCCCATACTGCAAAGAATAAAATAAAAAGGATAATATACTAAAATGGCCTATTCAATTTTAACCTAATTTTAAAAAATTAGTATTTCAGGAGGTTTGTATGTGTAGTGGGCGTGAAGGTGTCCTCAGAAGGCTCACGTGTTGAAGGTTTGCTCTCTATCTAGAGGCACCACTTCTCTAGATCAGGTCCCGGCGAATGAACTAATCCTTGGCGGATGAACTCCACTGATGAGTTCGCACCTGAGCGGGACATTAGGCCATGGAGGAAGGCTACTGGGGACATTTCTTTGAAGAACATGACTTGTGTTTGGCCCTTTTCTTCTCGCTCCTCCTGCTCCCTACGTTCCCCTCCCTTTCCTGCCTCCTCTTGCGTGGATTCTGTATGGTGAAAAGCTCCCTGCCACGGTATTCTGGCATGTCTCAAGTCCAAGGTGATGGACCAAAACCTCTGAAACTAGGCCAAACAGATATTTTCTCCTTTAAGTTACGATCAGGTGTTTTGTCACTGTGAAAAGCTGACTGACAAACTGACAGATAAATAATATTAAGCTTTTACCCAAGTTTTGGAAACAAACTCAACAGTCCATTCTCATTTCTTTCTTATAAAATTTTCTCTGCATACAATTATTTTTCTTGGAACATTGTTGATATTTCTCTCTCTCTCTCTCTCTCTCTCTCTCTCTCTCTTTTTTAGGACAGGGTTTCTCTGTGGCTTTGGAGCCTGTCCTGAAACTAGCTCTTGTAGACCAGGCTGGTCTCAAACTCACAAAGATCCGCCTGCCTCTGCCTCCCGAGTGCTGGGATTAAAGGCGTGCGCCACCACCGCCTGGCCCAGGCTGGCTTTGAATGCACAAAGATCCGTCTTTCTCTGCCTCTTGAGTGTTGGGATTAAAGGCATTCGCCACCACCACCTGGCTTAAGTTTTTTTTGGTTGATATTTGTCTTGACTTCGATCAATATATATAATAAGAAAGTACCAAGAGAAACCCCACAGCTACATCTTGCTCTCTATCAGTGGAGAGAGAAATAAACAGTGAGCAACACAGAACACGGCAGAGTGAAATGACAAAGAAACTGAATTTGTTTCCATACATATTTCTGTCAACAAAGGGGAAGGTACTGAGTAGGCTAAGATTTCTTAGCTGTTCCTGCCTGTGAAAGTCATCTATCTCTGTCCAACAACCCACCTAGCAAAGCACCACCCCACCCATCCAGTCCCACCCAGAGGACTGGAGATACAAGGCTAAGGAAGACACTGTCTACATTCTGAAAAATGCAGTATAGCCTGAGATAAGGAATTGAAAAGTTCAGTTCAGTTTATTATAGTGTCAAGTAGATACACAACTATTGCACTTATCATTCTGCTTACAGAAGGCCAATATGTAAGAGGGATTTTTTCTTCAATAAAGAGGTTTTTCAGAATCTTTACTATTAGATGTTGAACTCTCACAGGCAAAGACACTTCATGCCCCCCTCCACACCCTTGACCCCTTCTTGCTCTTGTAGCTGGCTACAAATGAGAATTTAGTTTGGATAACACTTTTAAGCCGTCCCAGTCTCATGAAATTAATTTGAGTCAAAACTGACAAGAGTTTTCCTTATACATTTTTCACCCAAAATGTAGTAAAAACTCCAGGTCCTTAATTCCAAAATCAAATGCAACCATATGCTAGGGACAGGAAATATAGTCAAAGATAAAGTAAATATTACTTCCTTATAGAAGTCACGTGTTCAGGAAATCGCTGGTTGCCCAGCTTTTCGGATAATGGGGAAAGCAACACAGATGACGAAGTGGTCCAGCATGTGGAGGTCTTCTCAAAAAGGAGAAGAAAGCCACGAACCTCACTGGGAAGTGTTGGACATTTCCAGTGAAATATTAACCCACCGATCCGTCAGGAAGATTGTCTTCAATCCATTTGGCTGTAGTTTGTAAACTGTAATAGATTCGGTCATGCAAGAACCGGTTTCTAAGCTCAGAACATGTTACCCCAGTCAGCGGGAAAGTGGTCTTGTATTTACTCCAATAACTGCAGAGATGAGCTGGGGGTGCGGTGGAGGGGGAGGGCTGCACCAGCCTTCAGTCGTCTTCATTTTTTTTTCCTTCTGATTACATTGAGAAGAAATGAGCTATGAGGCCTTGGTCCTGTTTTTCATCTTACCATTTGCTCTATATTCGAAGATACTGTTCATGATTCACAATGTACTACTATAACAAGACAAAGCTTTTATGTATTACTGGGGTAATACAAAGAAAACGAGTTTCCTTTGGGTACCAGTAATAGTCAAAGGAATGATTGCAGATTCAGAAAGTGCTTTATAATAACCCTGTTAACATAAAGTATACACGGATGAAGAGATAAGTGTGGCTTGTCTGCGCAAGGGTTAGTTGTGTTAGCAAGGCATCTCAGGGATGGTGTTGGCTCTTTTGACCCTTCAAGTCCCTGGACGGATGGGAAATGCTGGGGAACACAAGGAGCATTTTGGGAAACATGAACTTATTTCCCCACCTGCTTGTAAATGTCCCAATAGTTACCAAACTATCTGTCCTGAAGCAAGAATTTGCCCTGGGACTAAGACTAGTGTGCTCAAATTGTTAGAATTAATTTGAATATCAAAAATGAAATTCAGATTACCATCCATATCCTGATAGTTACAGCATGTAGAATGTCAAACATCCTCTTTTTAAAAAGTAGAAAATGAAGAAGCATGGTTGATTCACTTGTGTGGATGGGGACAGGTGTACAAGTACAGTTCCTGCTCGTTAGCCTCCCCACACCACCGTCACCAGATAATTTCCCAGGGGACGTGTGCATCTGCCTGCCATCCCCGCTAGCGTTTCTTTGCTGGCTTTCCCACTCACGGTTTACGTCCACCTTTCCACCAAGGATAAAGCTAAACTATAAAACCTACAAGTTTTCTGCTCTCAGAAACCCTAGTGTACCACATACATCTTAGATATTTCTCTTTCTGTTTAAAAAAATAGTGCAAAAAATCTGATAGTCAAAGTGAGTGTTCAAGTGAATCCTCGCGCCCAGGAACAGCCAAGCTTCACCTTCAGCTGACTTGCAGAAACTGAACGTAGTTTTTGGGAAATATTCCAGACCTTCCCATTAGCTCTCCACACATCCAGTCATCATCCACGGGCTCCAGCTCTGTTATTACATCTCCTGCCTGGAAGAAGACAGGAGTTAGAAATAATTATTGGTTTCTGCAGGGTGTAAGCACAGAGCGTAGCCTACCTGGAGCGGTGTGAATAATCTTCTCTTTATATAACTCATTTGTCTTGATTTGCAGAGAGGATTAAATGATAAGTCATGCAGATGATATATACCTAATGACGACATTTGCTCGTAGGTCTCTTTTTCTCAAAGTAGACTCAACCCCCCTGCCGCTGTCAGTCTTGCTGCACACTATTTCTTGCTTATGTTCACAATTCCTAATCTAAATTACTCTTTAATCAATAACAGTATCAGCTATACACACACAAACGTACATATTTTCATTTAACAAGTATTTACAGAATACCTACTATGTAGCAGACACTTCTCTCGGTAATGTAGGTGGTGCGGGACAATTCTATATCCTGTCAATCATGTTTTAAATAAATGCTGATTGGCCAGGCAGGAAGTATAGGTGGGAAAACCAGACAGGAAGTAGAGGTGAGAACAGGAGATTTGGGAAGCAGGAAGCTTCCCTGGCATTCCTGCGCAGACCACCAAGGAAGCAGCATGTGTCCCTGTCCCAGCTGAGAAAAGGTACCGGCCATGTGCCTGGCATGGATGGGAACAATGGGTTAATATAAGTTATGGGAGCTGGTAGGAAGACTGAGCAAATGGGCCAATCAGTGTATAACTTAATGTAGACTCTCTGTGTGACTTTCTTTGGGGCTTGCTGGCTGTGGGGTATCAGGCAGGACAGAAACCCCAATGAGCAGGCCCCTCATGTTACATGTAGGTATAGTATAGTAATAATGGACTCACTCTAGAGTGGGAAGACAAGCCAACAGAGAGACACAGAGCACGGCTCTGCTTCTCATGAGGGTCATCAAAGAGGGACACACTGACAGTCATGCCTCCGTCAAGCTTACAGATAGAAGAGTGAGTCATGTTTCCTGTGTGCTTCGTCCTAGCCTTTTCCTTACAAAAAATGAATTTATTTAAATGACTGTATTTCTAGAGATGAGTACTGTTAGTACCCTCAGTTCAGAGAGATTTTTTTTTTTAATTTTGTGTGTGTGTGTGCATGTGTGTGGTGGGCAGGCATGTATGTGTTCGTATTTTGGTGTGTGGGCTCGTGTGTGTATAAGTGCGTGTGTGTGTGTATACACATGGAAGCCAGAGGTTCCTCAATCAATCTCTGCCTTATGTACTGAGGAAAGCTCTCTTACTTGAACCCAGGACTCACAAATTCAGCTACTATAGCTAGCCAGCTTGCTTAGAGGATCCCCGTCTCCGCCAGATAGCCATGACCTCCTGGCACTTACACAGCTACTGGACATCTGAATCCAGGTCCTGACACGCACAGCAAGTGCCTTACGCACTGGTCACCTCCCCAGCTCTATATTTTCTCGTTTTATAGAGGAAGAGCCTGAAGCTCAGACGTCACGCAGCTTATCAGGATCGCACACATAATTAACGCAGAGCCAGAAGTCAAACCTCAGGGTATTCTAGGGCCCATGTTCCTCACTGAGAGGCTATGAGGCCACCAAGTTCACAGTGCAAAGTTACTATAAAACTGCTTTGTGAACAGCCTGAGCCTATTATACTCTGTTTTAATTCTTGCTCATAACAGTGTTCCCTCTAACACGTGGCTCATTCTATCCCTCACTATCCTCAATATCAATTTTTAGGCAGTCCCATCTTGAGTGCTTTGCCTTGACAAACAAAACCGTCTTATCCTCATCTATGTTAGTCACAGTGGTAGGGCGTCTTACATATGTGCAAAGTATAATTCCCTTATCAGGTGAAGATATGATTTTGTTCCTTATGGTGTCTAATAATCTCTTAGAGCCTGACTTTAAAATTCTGCAAAGGTCTAAGATGACCTTGGCTACTTAAAAAATATCTTTATCAGGATAAATAGAATTCTTTGTAGCACCACTACTGTGGGCTCTGATATCCGCCAGCCTGAGGACGCCATGCAGCTTCGTAGCTGAAAGCTAACAATTTAGAAAGACAATAGATGAGAGTTTTGCTCCAGCCTTCCTTTTCATTTGTAGATTGCTCCAGGAGAAGTGGCTATCTCCAAAGCGGGTGAAGGAATGCAGGTGTGTGGGTGCTGGGGGAGGGCCCCGGAAAAAGAAATATAGGAATAGAAAAATTCCTCTAGAGGGAGAGAGCATTCAGAGCAGAAATGGTTTGGGATATAGAGAAATAAACGCGAGGTCACGCTTTAAGGAGAAGTCTGAAGCGGCCTTTAAACTGTAATGGTGTGAAAGCCTGTTTCCTTCCACGCGTCTCCGGGGACACATTTGGGGAAAAACATCAGTTTCTATGTTGGGGCGACGGTCCCCGACACACTACATAACTGCCTGCAAAAAAATATCTGATTAAAGTCTTTCCTGTATGGAGAATGGACTGAAAACATGGTGACTATTAGATGTCATTTATCTATTCTACTTTGCTTAAATATGTAAAATTTTGGCTATTCAAAATTTGTTACAAATAAGTTACTTCTGCCCTAAGTTATAATATAATGAATAGTTGAAGCTATTTTTCTAACCATTGTCAGTCCTGAATGCTAGGACTATATAAGATATATATCTACTAACATGCTGTAAACATTTATATTTAAGTAATAGTTAATAAAATATTAGTGACCAATACCACTGAAAGCAGTAACGAGTTCCTTAATGAAAAAACTCCACAGCTATTCGACTTAGCCACTCGTTTGTGAAGACATCCTGTTTCTTGTGGAGTTTGCTGTGAATTCTGTGAATCGGCACAAAGGAAAGCAAAACAACACCCTGAGTCTTCACCTCTATTAACATTTTATCTGAAGACAAGGAGTACATCTTGGGCTGCTGATTTGCAAGACTGAGAAATAGCAAGGCAGCAGTTTNATATAGGAATAGAAAAATTCCTCTAGAGGGAGAGAGCATTCAGAGCAGAAATGGTTTGGGATATAGAGAAATAAACGCGAGGTCACGCTTTAAGGAGAAGTCTGAAGCGGCCTTTAAACTGTAATGGTGTGAAAGCCTGTTTCCTTCCACGCGTCTCCGGGGACACATTTGGGGAAAAACATCAGTTTCTATGTTGGGGCGACGGTCCCCGACACACTACATAACTGCCTGCAAAAAAATATCTGATTAAAGTCTTTCCTGTATGGAGAATGGACTGAAAACATGGTGACTATTAGATGTCATTTATCTATTCTACTTTGCTTAAATATGTAAAATTTTGGCTATTCAAAATTTGTTACAAATAAGTTACTTCTGCCCTAATTATAATATAATGAATAGTTGAAGCTATTTTTCTAACCATTGTCAGTCCTGAATGCTAGGACTATATAAGATATATATCTACTAACATGCTGTAGACATTTATATTTAAGTAATAGTTAATAAAATATTAGTGACCAATACCACTGAAAGCAGTAACGAGTTCCTTAATGAAAAAACTCCACAGCTATTCGACTTAGCCACTCGTTTGTGAAGACATCCTGTTTCTTGTGGAGTTTGCTGTGAGTTCTGTGAATCGGCACAAAGGAAAGCAAAACAACACCCTGAGTCTTCACCTCTATTAACATTTTATCTGAAGACAAGGAGTACATCTTGGGCTGCTGATTTGCAAGACTGAGAAATAGCAAGGCAGCAGTTTACAAAATTGTGGAGTTTGTGGATCAAGGTGTTAGATAAAGATTAGAATTACCGCCGGGCGGTGGTGGCGCACGCCTTTAATCCCAGCACTCGGGAGGCAGAGGCAGGTGGATCTTTGTGAGTTCAAGACCAGCCTGGTCTACAGGAGCTAGTTCCAGCGCAGGCTCCAAAGCCACAGAGAAACCCTATCTCGAAAAACCAAAAAAAAAAAGATTAGAGTTACCAACTCAGTTTGTGATGCCTGTCATTTATTAACAATATTTTATAGCAGAAATTATATTTTAATATAAAAGGCAGAACAGTCTTAGAATAAAAGAAACTATCACAAAGCAGGAGTTGGCAACTTCACCTGCCACCTTGCCCGCAGCCCTGCTAGGCTGGTTAGAGGAGCAAAACCTCATTTGGGCAGTCCCCTGTTCCAGGTCTCATCTTATCCAGCTGCTCCTGGAACCTTTCATTCTTTGCTTGTGATGGAATGCCTTCAAAGATGGAGGATACAGGAGCTATTTGAAGGCTGCGATTACTAAGCTAAGTTTTCCCTCAGTCTTTACAGTTGACGATGTGAACTATCAAAGCCTTATTCACTTGCTCCTCCTCTCCAGCTGATGCCCCCCTCCCCCCTTTTGGACAAGGCCTCACTAGAGGTTCAAGCGGGCTTCAAATATATGATCCTCCTGCCTCTGCCTTCTGAGAGCTGGAATTATAGGACTGTGTTACCACACCTAGTTCTATCCACTCTCTTCCCTTATAATTGGGTCTGAGGGGTTGGAGAGATGGCTCAGAGGTTAAGAGCACTGGCTGCTCTTCCAGAGATGCTGAGTTCAATTCCCAGCAACCACACGGTGGTTCACAATCATCTGAAATAATATCTGGTGCCCTCTTCTGGCCTGCAGGCAGAACACTGTACACATAATAAATAAATAAATCTTAAAAAAACAGGGTCTGTGAGCTCCTCATTCTTATGTAATGATCAATATTTCATTCATATATACATTGCAAAAATACATACTGTTAGAGAGGTATAAAAAGGTATGTAGTCTGACCTTGAAAGAGAGTTCATCTTCGTTTTCCCCAAAGAAATCATATAGGGCTTTGACCTTCCTCCCCTTCAATATTGTGGTAGCCACGCTTTTTGCCTCAGCTGTAAAGACACGAGAATCTCAAATATGCAGGAAAACAATCATGCAAAACACAAGCATCCTAAGAACCTGTCTTGTCGCTCTCTGGATATTTTCAATTAGTTTTGAACTTATTTAACTTGCAAAAAAAAAATAAAGGATGTTCACTTAGCAGAAAAAGAACTGTACAAAGTCTATTTATTAGTCAAAGTTTGCTGTTATTTGGTGTTATCTTTATCTTTTCCCCTCTACATAGCTGAAAGAGCGAACAGTGTAGGAGTGACTTTATTATTCATCTCTCTACATGTAGATAAGAAACTTAAGCAAGGACAGCAGTAAAGGAATACACACTATTTAAAAGCCTTGGGCCCTTTCCTGAAGAGGAAGTCATGCCTGGCAGCTGTCATACCTGGGCAGGGCTGCACAAACACGGCTGGGAAGATGCCTTCCCTGTCATGCAGCCGGCCGCGGTACCAGTCTGTGTCTAGACGCTCAAGGATCAGGATCCGGTCTCCGCGTTTGAAGGAGAGGTCCTCGCTGGTCTCGGCCGTGAAACTGTGAAGGGCTTTGCACCATTCTCCAGCAGCGCTGCCATCCTGTCTCAGGGCGGGAGTCTGGTAAGGAATGTGAGGATTTATCCCTGGGCTTCAAGGACAATGAGGAATGAAAGCTAAGGGGTTGTGGGGGCTTTTGGGATGGCTCAGTGGTTAAGAGCACACCCTTCTCTCCCAGAGCTTGGTTCCCCAGGACCCGTGTCAGGCAGCTCACAATCATCTGTAACTCTAACACAAGGGGTCTCTCACACCGTTGCTGGTCTCTGAGGGCATTCACATGCATGTGTAGACATATACACATAAATAAATAGATAGATATAAAAAAAAAAGCAAAGGGACTTATAAGAGTTCAAAACCTGAAGTTTTCTTCAATTTACCTAATATTTTGTTACTGTCAAGTTTCTGAAATAAATTAAATTTCCAATAACTTTTCCCTTAAAGCATAATTTTAAGTGACAAGCGTAGCAGAGTTTATGGTTTTGCTATCCTTAAGGAACATGTAATATCTAAGCAGGAATTTCTGTCTTGTGACCTATTCTAACATGATAGGCTACTTCTAATTCTCCCTTAAGAATGTTTTCTGTGGGAGTGGAGAGATGGCTCAGCAGCTAAAAGCATTTACTGCTCTTGCAGAGGACTTGGGTTTGGTTCCCAGCACTCACAGGATAGTTTAAAACTACCTGTAACTCAAGTTCCAAGGGATAAGACATTCTCTTCTTGACTCTACAGGTTCCGACCCACATATGGTGCACACACAAACACACACAAACACAAACACACACAAACACACACACACACACACACACACACACAGAGAGAGAGAGAGAGAGAGAGAGAGAGAGAGAGAGAGAGAGAGAGAAAACAATGGGGCTGGAGAGATG
>JAQHUG010000085.1:981780-997930 GCA_028555095.1 Dicrostonyx torquatus
GGATTAAAGGCGTGCAGCACTATGGCCTGGCTAGAGTAATCCCTTAAACACCAACATTGTGAAATTCCAGCCTACCATGTACTTCCTGTAGAGAGGGTGTCCTGGTTTGGGACGAGGGGGTAGCACCGGGTCTTGGCTTTTAAAGACCTGACTCTTGGCTCTTGAGAGTCCAGAGGCCAAATGACTTTGCTTTTTCTGGAGATCCATGTCAGAGGAGGACCGATTAAAAGACGAATTTTTACTCGATGATTTGGCTGCGGAAAGTTTAGGTGGGGGTGGTCTCTCAGGGGCACTTTTCGGAGGAGGCTTCCAAACTGGCATGACTTTTCCATGCACAGGTCTGAAAGACAAGGGAAGTCATGAGTCAGCATTTCGATCTCAGCTAGGTTCTGCTCCACCCTTCCTTACACACACACACACACACACACACACGTGCACACACACGTGCGCACACACACACACACACACAGCCTGGCACAGACGTGAAAAGCTTTTCTGCTGCTAGGGTACAATTTCCTGAAACCTGCAGGGCATGCTATTTTGGAGCAAATGACTCTTGCATTAAACATGATATTGGAGGAAACGCCATGATGTTCCAGCTTCCTCTTATCTTGCACTAGAGATTCATTAGTTCAAGACAAACAAGCACTTTCTGCCATCCGTTCTCTTAAGGCCCCAAACTGCTCCTAAACACACTGACTATTTCAAGAAGCTAAGTACTTTCTACTACAGTCTGAGACAAAAGCTTATACATACGATGATAACAGGTATGTGTGCTTGGGTCCTCTGCATAATTAGAAAAGGAACATCAAAACCCCCTAATGTTCCCATTATAGGTGTTACTATTAAAACTCTTAATTTAGATTAGCAGAAGGGAAGCTCTGAAAATGGGATACGACAGCAACTACTTTGAAAACCTTTTTCCTAATCTCTAAATGGAAGTAAATTTCAACACGCCAACGCCTTCTGGAAGCACAACGGCCTCTGGTTCATATACCTCTAGAGCTGGGGGCTAGGGTACTTCTGAGTTCCCCTCGGCGATGCTGAGAAACATGCCTGCCCCTTCTAACTGAGCAGACTCCAGCGGCGGAACTGTTTTGGTTTGGAACGTTGTCTTGTTTATTTGGAAAGAGTATCAGAAACTCATATCTGTGCTCTGTAGGGCTTTGGACCTCGTTGAAAGAAGAAAAGATGAGAGAGCCCCATGACTGTGGGCTGGCGGCCTGGGCAGACTCATGAGTTTCTCTTCAAGGCAAGATCTAAGGTCGCAGCCCTGCATCTGGGCGACAGAGGACAAGAGGCAGTTCTCCAAGGTCTTCAATGCTTCCAACTTTCTCACATTTTACCTACCTTGGTGGCAACCTGGGGGGTCCTTGTACCAAGCCTCCTGATTCACTGATTTGCTCCGGTTCCTATAAATGTCACAGAAGGCCTTTTTAGTTAAGAATGACCTAAAACAAGAGTTCGCAAGAGGAACTGGGGTCAACTTTTTGGGTGAGTCTCTAAGTAGAAAAGCTGTGAACTTATGAATATGGCTGAGAAGGACTCTTGATATTATACATGAACATACATCATACACATGCCATTTTGTCAATTTGTTTATCTTTGCAATAGGGTCTCACTATGTAGCCCTTGCTGGCCTGGAACTGTGTAGACCAGGTTGGCCAGG
Source organism: Dicrostonyx torquatus (assembly GCA_028555095.1). Classification (NCBI taxonomy): domain Eukaryota; kingdom Metazoa; phylum Chordata; class Mammalia; order Rodentia; family Cricetidae; genus Dicrostonyx; species Dicrostonyx torquatus. Next base: position 983,450 of record JAQHUG010000085.1, read on the forward strand.
AACTCACAGAGATCCCCCCGTCTCTGTCTCTAGAGTGCTGGGATTAAAGGGTATGCACTACCTACCATGACAAGCCCATAAGGCAATATTTTGAAAATGGGGTTGGGTACCCTAGATGGTGGTCTTTCTCCTTTCTTGCTAGTGTTCCCTTCAGTTTTAATGTAGGGTATTTCTTCACCCCAACTATGGTAGAAATCATAGTCCCGAGTTTAAACCACAGATTGAAGTGGGTGGTTATTTTGCTTTGGACAGTCAGATCTCCTCTCCCTGCCGGGTAGCTTCAAAGCAAACAGTGGGTTTTGAACTAAAGAAGTTGAGGACATAAAAAACAAAACAAAACAAAAACCTGAGTGACCTAAAAGACATTGTGAGGAAGAGAGAAGGGCTGGGAGAAGGGGATTTCGCCGACAGACAAGGGCTTTGTGGGGAAGAGCAAAGGGGAGGGCCGAAAAAATACATGGCAGCTCTAGCTGGACTCTGAAGCCTAGTGACAGAAAGAGGATCTGGGAGTGAGGGGACGAACAGAGAGATTTCCCCAGTGGAGGGGCTCGGCCGTTCTTTCTCAAAGGTTTTCAGAACACTTTTTTTTTTTTTTTAAAATCTATATGGGTGCTTTGCCTGCCTGCATGTCTGTGCATCATGTGTGTGCCTGGTACCAACAGAGGCCAGAAGAGGGCACTGGATAGCTCTGAGCTGCCATGTGGGCTGGGAACTGAACCCAGGTTCTCTGGAAGAGCAGCAGTGCTCTTAACTACTGAGCCATCTCTCCAGCCCCTGGAACACATTTTTGAGGACTGGGAAATCATTTTGTTAATGAGAAATGAAAAGATCTCAAGTCCGAAACAGGGCTTTTTGCTCTTTTCTTTCGGAAAGGCCTAACTAAATTGTTCTTTTCGTTTTTTTCTGAATTTTCACTTGGTAGTGAAAAGAATTTACTACCAAGACCAACTTTCTCTTTTCTACTTTTTAAGACCCCAACACACACCCATGAAATACTGCTTCTAAGACTGTAGGGGGAAATGTCCAGCCCTTTAAAATTACATTGCATTAACAATTATTTAGTTATTGCTGAGGAATCTTTGGGCAAATTCAAACCGTTTCATCCATGTAACAAATGAGTTAAAACTTCTTTCCCCAATTTTTAAATTCATGCTATTTATAACACTTCCTTAAATACCAAGTGATTAATCGCCAATAACTATGATAATTTAAACATGCTCCGATGTTTTAAAATCTCATTTTTTAAAAAACAAATTAAGCTTGCCCTTAAAACTTGGTTTCAGTAATGAGTTCAGTTAATGTAGTGAAGCAAGCCACCAGCTCATAAACCCTGCAGTATTCCAGAATATAACCCACACCGTATAAATACACGGCTGCCTGTAATTCTTCCTGACAATATCGCCATGATAAAAACCATGCCTTTCCTTGGCCACCTTTAAAACTCAAGCAAACAAAGGTTAGCAGGGAAGGAGAATTTCTTTATTGATTTTTCTCAAAATTTAGTTGTGGGAGGTGCCTTAATACTGAGGGGAAATTTAAGCAAAAATACTAAGGTGTAACTTTGGAAGGGTATCTACCATACGGCGTACAACAACTATCAGCTGTCGTCTCGTGGGCTGAGGTTGTGTTTTCTCTTCTCATTTGTTTTCGGCAAAGCTGGACCGCAGCCGAGCTACATCCCTACCCAGTGACGGTGTGCCTGTGGAAAATTTAAAATATCTTTTTGATCTCCCACTTTTGAAAGACTTTGAGTTGGAACAAGAAAGGCACATCCGTACGCGACCCCCTCCAACACAGAGAAGAGGTGGCCCTGCTGCTGGCTCTAGTTGTCTCAGTGTTTGCTCAACCTGGGTTGGTGCCCAGTCCTCTGGATTAGTGATTAGACATGGCCCCCTCCTCAGCATTCCGTACACACTGTGAAGACTTTCTGCACCTTTTTAGTCCTTTCTAGTTCTGAGATCCTGGGACTCTGATATCTGAGAGGCTGGCTTAGGTCCAGGCAGAGATGGCTTTCTGCTTGTAGCATCTCTATAACGCCATCTTTTCACGTTTGAATCAAACTTTAATTTTAGAAAAATTCCCTCTTCCCCCCTTTCTTTTCAAGACGGGATTTTGTTGTACAGCCTGGACCAGCATGGAACTCACAATTCTTCTTAGTCTCCAAGTGTAAGGGTAACAGGTGTCAGCATGTTCAGAGATTCCCAGGTTTCTGTGGCATTTAAAAAAAGGTAGATATTTCTCCTTCTCATAAGACCACATGTGTAGCCGGGTGATGGTGGCGCACACCTTTAATCCCAGCACTCGGGAGGCAGAGGCAAGTGGATCTCTGTGAGTTTGAGGCCAGCCTGGTCTACAAGAGCTAGTTCCAGGACAGGCTCCAAAGCCACAGAAAAACCCTGTCTCGAAAAACCAAAAAGACCACATGTGTATTACATGTGTGTTGGGATCGTGGAGCAACTGGCGGTATGTTTTGCAGGAGCTGACACGCCTTCTTAGAGCGGAGTTCAGAACAGCATGCCTCTGGCACACACTTCTGTGCTGCATGCCTGGATTCTAACACGGATCATGCAGGTTTCCCAACTCTGCTGTAGGGCTTGTAGTTACTTTAGGACATGCTTTGGGACAGGCGAGAGTGCACGCAGCTCTAGTGGCTCCCTGTGGGACACTAGAGTCCGTCATTCAAGTAATGAAAGTGAGATGTGGCAACTGTAGCCACTAGATCTGATGAAAAGCTCCCTAGCACTCTGGTTAGGAGAAGAGCAGGTGGGTTTTGTCCAGTGGCCAGCTTGTGTAAAAAAGGGACAGTTAGTTAGTAAAGACCTTCTACCCTCCGGGTCTGTAAGACTGATACGTTTTTGTTTTGCTTTGGAGACAAGGTTTCTCTGTGTAGCGCTGGCTATCCTGGACCGCCCTCTAAAGACCAGACTGACTTGAAATTTACAGATCTGCTGATCCATTTCCTGAGTGCTGGGATTAAAGGCATGCGCCACCACAGGCTGACGACATTGACGGTTTCTAGAGGTCTTCACCTCTAGTCCTTACGACTTCCGGCCTAAATAAACTAAGTAAACAAACAAAATTTTCAGGCACGTGTTTGTTTGACCTCAGTCTATAGAAATCTACACTTGTGAATTTAGAATCTGCTTTAGCGTGTTCTTTTCTTCAGGCTCAGTGTGTCTACACCGTGCTCTGCTGCAGGGAGGAGCTCGCAGGTGGCTCCGGTTCCCTCCGGGATAGATGCAGGAAGGACTTCCGTTCTGTTCACATGAGGCAGAGACACAGACGTGAACACAGGTGCTTTCTGGGTGGCGTAGTTTATCCTAACTTGTCTACTTTTAAACCCAGATGTTGCTCTTCGCTGCAGGTGAAGGACAGAGATGTGCAGAGATGTTTGCACAGCTCTATCCTTCACAGACCCCATCGCAAGGGTCCCTGGAGAGCGCATCTGATCATCGCCTCTCAGTTCCTTCCAGGAGCCTTTTGAGAGAGGAAGCCTGAGATCTTTCCTTCACAGACGTTTGGGTTGCAGTATGGTGGGGGCCCTACTATCTGCTTTTGGGTTCCCATGGCCCGGTTTTAACAAAAATTTATTAGCAAGCACTTTGGAGATACAAATGATCACTAAATTTTAATTCATTCTACAGAAAAATCTCATTAACTTGGTATTGGCTAATTTAATTTAATGTCTTTTTCAAAGGAATGTCTCTCCACTAGAAGATTGGATGGGTTTGCTTGTATGACGATCACAGCTAATGCACAGGGCAAAACTATTATAAAAATGGAACTGAATTGGTTTAAAGACTTTAAGAATTGATTTCTCTTGAAACAAAAAGATTACCCATAAAGATTACCCATCAGGAGGAAATTTTTAAAAATGCACAAGGGAATAATATTAAGGTTGAAATTTAAAATACATACATAAAAGGTCCTAGGTATGTAACAAAAGTATAACAAAGCATTATATTTTAATTTTTTAAAAAATTTCAGAATAAAAATTTCTTAGGGTAGTTATCTTGTTATTCTCATTATCATTTTTAATAAAAATAGATTAAGTGTTTTTAAAAAAATCTGACAACTTGAATAAATCTATTTCTACAAATATTAAACTTTTTTGAAGTTTTAACAACCTCTTCATTATTATTGTAGTAGCATATAAAAGGCAATGTCATTGTATTGGTACAGGAGAAATTAGTTTATAATGAAGTACAGTAAATGAACCCAAAATTTCTATAGGGATCTGTAAAATACTGACTATAACATAAAGTAAGTACATGAAGTTTAGCAATTGGGTTCTAATAAAATACTTCTAAAAATATGACCAACGATAAAATAATTTCAACAGCACCTCAAGATGTAGAACTGGTTCAGAAGTCTGCTGTAAACCTAACAACCCCTCAGGATCACTTACTGGGTGTCTAATCCTGTCAGTGTTACTGAGTTTTCCAGACGCTGTACTGTAAGTGTTTCCAACAGGCTTTTCGGCAGGAAGAGGAGGTGGGCATTGTGGGTCCTCATGTAAACCTAGGGAAAAAACAGAAGACAGATGTCACCAGCAATAGCTGGCCCAGGATTCTATCCAAGGGTTCGAATGTAGCTGAGCTCCCTAGGAAATGGCTGGCAGAAGAGAGGCACACCCATCCCTAGACAGTGAGGTAAGGAGAAAGAGCCCTCAGCAGCCCTCAGAAAACTGATGAATGAGCTGATGTTACAATGTTACAATAGGGGGATAGCATGGCTAAGAATGAGGTGTCAGCCATTAACTCAGGCATTCCAATCATCCTGCCCGCATTAGATTCGTCCAGTCAACAAGTAGCCAGTGACATATATGTAGCAATTTGGATTTTAAATCTTAAAGTGAAGTAAAGTGTCAATTCTTTAGTTGTGCTAGACACATTTCCAGCACCCAGTAGCCACTGGGGCATAGAGGCTGCCATGGTGGCCAGCACAGATAAAACATTACCAGAGGGCCTCATACTAGACAACATGTCACCCATTTTATATAAGCTGAAATTAAGAAAACTGTGAGTTACTTACTCTATTAATGTCAGTAATTGTCAGGTTTGTCCATCTGAACCCAAAGCCTGCGATCATTCTAGTAAGACATGGTCCTTTATAGGTGGAATACGCAACCCTCCCCCATCCACAAATAACTAAATGCTTCTGATAATTTAGGTTAATGGCCACAATTAGCCTCGATTCCAGAAACAATACCTCTATATCCAAACTACACCCTTAGCTATGTAATATTCCCAACTTATTTCAGAGAAAGAAAATAGAGATGTTTAGATTTAATTATTGCCTGATAATTAAAATCTGTGAGCAGAAATATCTCACAAGGGGATGGGTATAACATATCGCTGGAGGCTGAAGCCACCTTTTACACTGTCTGGTGTAGCCAGGAAAAGTATACGGGAATTCTCATTTGTTCAAATTTCCAGCCCCCAATGAAAAACCTCTAACAGACAAGAGGATGATCTGTAGGTCCCTGCTTTATCCACAGACGGGGAAACGGTCTCAAAAGGAGAAAAATGTCCAAGCCAGTTACTAGAAAAATGATGACTTAAGATGAGCAAGCGTTAAAAAATTGTACCAGCAGGGGCTGGAGGATGGCTCAGCGATCTCCCGGAGGACCCAGGTTCGATTCCCGGCACCCACGTGGCAGCTCACGGTTGTCTCTCACTCTGGTGCTAGGGGACCTGACATCTTATTCTGGTTTTCTCAGGTACTGCAAGCACACGGTACACAGACACACATGCCGGCAAAACATTCTTTAAAAAACAAACTAACAATGTAAACAATTGTACTAATAGAATTTTGGGGCATTGATTTTCGCTGGAACTAACTCTTTGGAAGCTATTTTGGCAAATCAATTCTCTAACACCCAGCAGGGCGATTCACCTTTTTGATAGTTCCTGGGGTTTTGTTTGGAAAATAATTTAAGGTGGTTCCTTGCTTACCCTTTCATGATTTCAGCGTTATTAACCCAATTTAGGAGACATAAACAGTGGGCCCGACACAGCTAGCTCACCCTTAGGGATGCCTGCTTTTCTGGGCTGTTAGCTGGCACTCAGAACTTGGACTGTAAAGTGGGACCATCTCCCCTCTCCTTTTTTTTTTTTTTTTTTTTTTTTTTTGTTTTTTGAGACAGGGTTTCTCTGTAGCTTTGGAGCCTGTCCTGGAACTAGCTCTTGTAGACCAGGCTGGCCTCGAACTCACAGAGATCTGTCTGCCTCTGCCTCCCGAGTGCTGGGATTAAAGGCGTGCACCACCAGCGCCCGGCTCCCCTCTCCCTTTTTTTTCTGAGGTAGGGTTTCTCTGTGTAACAGTGCTTGATGTCCTGAAACTCGCTTTGTAGACCAGGCTGGCCTCTAATTTGCAGAGATCTGCTTCCCGAGTGCTGGGTTTCAAGGCCTGTGCCACCATGGCCTGATGTAGGACCAATGGTCTTGAGAACTAACAAAATCACAAGACTCGCTGACATGAGCACTTCCTTTCCTTCCAGACAGCTGGAATTGACGGTGGCTATGTAACTGGCCTCAGTTACAAAAGTGTGCAAGGCAGCGCAGGAGGCTGCCCTATTTAACACCATTTTGTGTGTTGTCGTAACTCATTGTCAGGAGCCGGTAGGAAGCCCTGCGTGGTGTGAAGATTCCTGGAAGTTTATCTCCGGTTTCTGTCACACCGGAACCCCATTTGCTTTTCCCCTGGGTGGATTCTGTCTTTTTTTTTTTTTTTTTTGGTTTTTTGAGACAGGGTCTCTCTGTCTGTAGCTTTGGAGCCTGTCCTGGAACCAGCTCTTGTAAACCAGGCTGGCCTCGAACTCACAGAGATCCACCCGCCTCTGCCTCCCGAGTGCTAGGATTAAAGGCGTGCACCACCACCGCCCGGCATCTCGTTTACTTTTGCAGTAATAAGTTATAACCCTGAATACTGAGTCCTGTGAGGAGGCCTAATGATTCATTGACTTGGGGTGGTCTTGGGGGGCACCTGGCATTAGAGACTAGAATTGAGTTCAGTGTAAACCATGAGAGAGGGCTGGATTCCAGTCTTAGCAAGTCAAAAACAAACAAAACAAACAGAAAAGGGTGAACTCAAAACCCACATGAGGTTACTATAATATTTGTGATCTTTATATTTTACGATGCCTGTTAAATTCATAATATAAGGTAATAACAAACAGGCGAATAACCCAATGAGCTATTGTTTTGCTCCTTTCTGACTGTCTCACACCATCAAAAGAGATTACGCCACCATTTCCTTAATCAACACTACCGTATAACCTTCAAAGAAGCAAGACCTGCTGGAATTTCAGAGCCTTGACTTTCTCCTCATTTTTCACAGCAACTCAGTTCTGTTTTCTTGTTACTGCCTGAGCGCTATTGGTTAATTACAAAACCCCCGAGAGACCAAAACCAATATGATGCTTCTCCGTGGTATTTTAGAGAAAAGCCAGTCCCCTAAATTCAAGTGTATGCTCCTGTACACTCTCGGGTACTCCAGCCCTGGACATTGTACCCCGCGTGACTGTGTCAGGTGGAATCAGCAGAACCTCCCTTCAGGCGAAGACAAGGGCGCCGCCTAGGGGCCACGCAAAAGCACTGCAGGCAGGAATGAAATCAAAGCTGAGCAACTGCTCTAAAACCCTTCTCTCTTTGTAGCTTTGGAGCCTGTCCTGGAACCAGCTCTTGTAAACCAGGCTGGCCTCGAACTCACAGAGATCCACCTGCCTCTGCCTCCCGAGGGCTGGGATTAAAGGTGTGCGCCACCACCGCCCGGCTTCTCTTTTTCCCTCCCTCCCTCCTTTCTTTCTTTGTGTGGCCAAAGATGACCTCGAACTCCTGATTTTCTTGCCTCCACCTTCTAAGTGCCAGGATCACAGGCATGCACCCTCTCTTCCGGTTTTATACACTTCCAGGAAAACTGAACCCAGGGCTTCCAGCGTGCTCAGCAAGCATTCTACCAAAAGAGTCATAACCCCAACCCCAAACATCAAATTTCTTTTTGAAGTACTATCAAAACCGATACAAAACTTCATTTGCTGTGTGATTAAAAAAAAATCAACTAAGGAACACACACACAAAATCTAGTGTTAAATCAACCTTAAGGTACTTATTTTGTAATTTAGTCATCCTAAGAAGCACAATTGTTGTAATTTTCTAAAGCTTTTGGGTATAGTTTTCTGCATAATTCACACACTGCCTTATGAAGATTGTGCTGATTGGAACAATATACCCTTGATAGAATATAGAATTTCATTTGCTATTAGTTCCATTGCTTCTACACCCATCTTCACCAGAGGCACCGATGATATGGAGTATCATCATGTAGTTCTCAGAGCTACAGACTCCTATTCTCTTTGTCTAAAATCAACCTTAGAGGGAAAAACAGAATACAAACTGAAAGTGAGACTTCTCCAAAGAACTGGGAGAGAATGCCTCGCTCCGGGATGCCCGGGACTGTGCGTAACAAACAGCAGGTTATATATAATGTCGAAAGCAGACACTGATAAGTTAATCCAGATTTCTCCTCAATTCTTAGAGGAGTACGTTAGGAAGACAGAGAAGAGCTTACATTTTTCTGGTTTGGCTGGGATTCGAATGACAGTAGGCTTCCTGGTGGGTGCTGGTGCGGTGGCTCTTTCTTTTGTTGGTTCTGTTTTTGTGGGGAGCTGAAAGGGATCTAATGAAAAACATAGTTTATTTTGCATGTTTTAGTTAACACGGACTCAAACAAAAAAGCCTCATTCATAATTTAAGAGTCATATTTTTCATGCCCCAGGGAAAACTATTCATGGATAAACAAAATCTCAGTTTGCAGAGACAAAAAGCAAAGTTGGAGCTCATAAAAGGAAATAATTTAGTACCCTGTAAATAATTCATACGGCTTTTCTTCCTCTCTGATGAGAGAGAGATCCAGGACAATCCTGAATTATGTAGAAGCTAGCTTTCAGGGGAGTGCAATCATTTCATAAATGTCTGCCTGCAAACGAGGGGTAGCTGCAACATGCAGTCTTTCTAAACAGCAACACCTCCCGGGCCCAGAAGGGCCCTTCTCCTCCTGTCCCTGTGCTCAGCAGTGGCCTTCTCCTCCGCCTGTGACCTGACGCCAGGAAGGGGCCCAGCTGTGTTGGGTTTAACTTAGTAAGGGCATACTTCCATAATGTGGAAGTAATAAGGGTCTCTTATTCCAGAAATAAAACACCATCCTTCAAATGTTTAACTCTGGGGCAAAGATATATGATTTAACATTTTTCCATCTTCATTAATTTAAGTGAATCAGATATGCCTAGGGTATTTTAAATCAAAACATAACTATAAACCTATTTTTTAAACTGAAAGAAATGAACTTTAATGTAAATGCTCTTTTCATTATTTTAGAAATATGTCTAGAAAAATGTTTGTAGGTGGGTCTGGAGAGATGGTTCAGCAGCTAAGAGTACTTGATGCTCTTGCAGAGGACCCACGTTCAGTCCCTAACACCCTCATCAGGCCTCTAACTCCAGTTCTAGGGGATCCACTGCCTCTTCTGGTCTCCACGAGAACCAGGCACACGTGTGGTGCATAAATATGCATGGATGCACCTCCCCCCAGGTAAATCTTTAAAAACCGTTCGTAGGTGTGGTGTAGACATAGGTGTGTGCATATGTTTGTTTGCTGGTTCACACACATGTGCACATGTGTACAGAGGCCAGAAGAGGATCCCAGGTGTCCTGCTCTATCTTGTCCCTTTGAGGCAGACTATTTCACTGAACCTGAAGCTTGCTGCTTTTTGGTTGGGCTGACTGGCCAGTGAGCTCCAGCGGTCTGTCTATCTTTGCCCCACTTTGAGCTGGGGTTGCAGATGCACTGGCCCATCCTTGGACTTTATGTGGATGCTGGGGATCCAAATTCAGGCTGTCATGTCTGTGCAGCGAGCACTCATTCCCACTCATACCCACCATCTCCCCAGCTCCTATAAAAGTTTTTGAAAGACCAGAAACCCAAGGCTTGGGAGATAGGTCGGTTGGCAAAAGGGTTGTCATGCAAACATGAGGACCTGGTTCAACCCCTAGAATCCATATAAAAAGCTTGGTGCACAGACACATACACACAGATACATACAACATGCAGACATGCACAACACACACACATACATGCAACATGCAGACATACATAACACATACACATACATAAACAGACAACACACAGACACAGACAAACACATAGGCACATTCACACACACACACCCCATCATAAAAATAATTAAAAAAAAAGAAAGGTGGGTCAGGCGGTGGTGGTGCACTCCTTTAATCCCAGCACTCGGGAGGCAGAGGCAGGCGGATCTCTGTGAGTTCGAGACCAGCCTGGTCTACAAGAGCTAGTTCCAGGACTGACTCCAAAGCTGCAGAGAAACTCTGTCTCGAAAAACCAAAAAAAGAAAAAAGAAAGATGGGAGACCCGAAAATAAATAGAATAGCAAAAATAAAAGGATATGATCCAGAGCATCTCCCCTTTCTCTTCATCACTTCTTCCCCGGCCACCACTCTGCTGCTTCCTTGGTCTTCTGGAACCGAGAACTAGTAGCCTCCCCTACCCTCTACAAGCTGCAGAAGCTTGACCTTGCCTTCCAACCATCCTCAACCCTTACCCCAAATTTCAGCTACTACAGACCATTTTCCAGAATCTCTCAGGCCTCTGTTTTCTACTAGCGAAAGGACCAAAGAGTTAAGAAAAGGATCAAGGCTGATAATGTTCTGTGTAATCAACCCTTCATGTGGTATTTCTGCTATAGCTGATCGTTCTGGCATCTCTGATCTGTCGGTTATTGGTATAGTTTTATGACAAGCGATGATCGCTGGGTGAGTTTGGAGGGAGAAGAAAATGTTGACCGTGAAATGCCTGACATTGGATTCTGGGCCAATGTTCTACTTATAGGTTTTCACAATGCAGGTAGGTGTATGCACAACAGGAGCACAGGGTGGGTGGTGGACGGAGAAAGGGGGTCAGTAGTTACTGCGGAGAGGCTAGCTTCAGGAAACCCTGCCTCAAATCCTGCACTCCCTAGAGGGCAGATCTCAACCATCCTGTCAAAGGGCCAGCCACATTGTCTTAGGGTGGAGGCTGGGAACACAAGAAGCTATGCTACAGTTCATATGCAAAGAACTCTCAGCCTCCTTGCTGTGCACGCTGTCTCTCTTCTGAGCTGCGCTTAAGTAACTGTTATGTGCGCCTTGGTGAACACCAGTGTCCCATCTTTGCAGACTGGCAGGAACGGTGTGGTGATGGGTTCCAGCTGTGCTTACTGAGTCACACGGTCACTGGTATGTGCCGCGCTGGGCTCCATTTGACAGACCACAACCAGAGCTGACCAATCGAAGAGGAGAAGGAGGACCAAAGGCCTGGTTTTGAACTCGATGATGGTGGAACCCGGGGCCCTGTGCACGCTGGGCAAGTTCCTTCCAAATGAGGCACACCCCCAGTTGCTGAAGCTTACTTTTTTCTCCTGAATGTGGGCAACACACAAAGCAAGCGTGGTATGTCCCTGTGTGTTTGGGTGCTGCAGGCATAGCCTGGAAGGAGACCACATCACTGACATCTGTGTTCAACGATCCCAAGTTTGTGACCTTTGGTCCTGGGCCTTAGTTTTACAAAATTTACTCCAGAAACGAAAACACTGGAAGTAAATTTTATGGGAGTAGATATTAGAGGATTTTTTTTAAAAGAAATGAAACAAAAGCAAAATACAGGGAAGCAACTGGGGAACCCTGAGTTAACTTCAAAATACTTTCATTTTATGATTGAAAAAAATTGATGTCAAACATTTAAAAAAATACTAGTAAGAAAGAGCTTTTTTTTTTTTTTTTAAAAAAAATTAAGTGCTTTTTTTTCCCCCAATGGTTTGGAAATAGGTGGAGATATTAGGGATAAGGAAACAATAGGTTGAATTGGACTATTAATCTGAAGAGATGTTGTCAATAAATCTTAATGCTTTGTAGCCAGGCATGGTGGTGCATGCGCCTTCAATCCCAGCACCCAGGAGGCAGAAGCAGGTGGATCTCTGAATTCGGGGCCAGCTTGGTCTACAGAGCAAGATCCAAGACAGCCAGGGCTACACAGAGAAACCCTCGCTCAAAACAAAACAAAACAAAAACAACAGAACTAAAATCTCATTGTTTTTCCAAGGCAACAATAATACTAATAAACAATAAAAAGAAATCATAGCTCTCAGCTACTGCTCCAGCACCATGTCTGCCTGACTGCTGCATGTTCCCTGTTAGGATGGTGTATGATAGAACTATCTTTGTACTCTGTAAATATGTATTACTCTCATTGGTTAATAATTAGAGGTGACTGGCCTATAGCTGGGCAGGAAGAGATTAGGTGGGAGAAGCCAGACTAGGAGGATGCTGGGAAGAAGGGCAGAGTCTAAGGGGTCTTAAGGAGATGTAGAGAGAAGCAAGATAAACATACTGTGCTGAAAGAAGGAATGGCCACACAGCAGAGGGTAGATAAGAAATATGGGTTAATTTAAGTTGTAAGAGCTAGTTAGTAACAAGCCTAAGCTATCAGCCAACATTTATAATTAATATGTCTTTGTGTAATTATATGGGGAGCAGCTGGTGGAACAGAGCTGACTGGCGGACTAGATGGAAAACTCTACCTAAAACGGTCATGAACCCTAACCCTCCAAAACCATAAGACCCAAATAAACTCTTTCTTGTATACGTTGCCTTGGTCATAGTGTTTGGTCACAGCGGTAGAAAAGTAATGGACATATGTGCTTGTATTATCTCCAATGTTCTTTAGAACACATTCTTAATCTAGAGCCCAGGAATGGTCAGGACATGCTGAATGTTGTACCTCAAATTGTGCACGAGCTAATGGACACCTTTGGAAAGGAGATAAAAGAGTCACAGTCGGCCTCAGGTTCTCAGAATCCTGTGATCTACCAGAGGTTAAGAACCTCATGGCGATAACTCTATCAGAGGCTGCTCAAGCATCCCAAGACAAATGTCCTGTCCAATGACATCTTCTCTGTGTTTTCTGTAGGAGGGTCCGTCTTCTGTATTTCTGTGCTTTGATTGGTTAAATAAAGACTCCGCCTTGCTTGTAGGATAGGTCAGCTCTTAGGTGGGTGGAGTAGACAGAAAGGAAGTTCTGGGAAGAGAGAAGGAAGTGGCCAGACGCCACGAGCCACTGTCGCAGATGGATGCAGGTTAGACCTGCATAATGGGTTAGTTTATGAGGTGAGGGCTAGCCAAGAAGAGGGTGGTGATGATGGGCCAGGCAGAGTTTAAATGAATACAGTCTCATGTGATTATTTTGGGCATAAGCAAGCAACCAGTGGCTGAGCGGGCCAGCGGCTGGGGGCTGGAAGCTGGGTGCTGGGATCACAACACACACCTCTCCTCTATTTACAACAGTTTTCACTTGCCACGTTCATTCTGTCTTCCTTCCAGTCCCTCATATCAACACCAATTATTCTACACGTGTCGCCAAACAAGCAGGTCCTCCTCATCCATGCCTGGTCTTCATCACTGGGCTGAGAGAGACACTGACGATAAAGTTATCTTCTGGTTATTACCTGTCTGTAATAATATGCTTGCCACTGCAATCAGTTTCCCCATCTCTGGCTTGCTTTTCTGTCATTTCTCTCCCTGGAGTTTTGCTAATAGCAGAGATTGGCTGCTAAGCTATTATTCTGGTCCGTATAATGGAGTTGACAGTAGAAATATTCTAACTTTTGTTTTTTTTTTGACAACTGGGTATGATTTGTAAGGGTGTGAAGTGGAATTGCTAATACTTCTTGGCTTTATTACATTAACCTGGAAGGCATTCTACCTAAGAAATGAATCCAATATTAAATTGTCTGTTTTATGAGTTTTCCTTTAATAATTTTTCTAATCTTTACAATGTTTCCATAGTGTCAGTATTTTCTGATCTCTATTTCCTGAGATTAATATGGCAACTTCATTTTATGAACACTTTTATTAGTTTTTCATTATATTTGAGGGAAGACAAAGAGGAGCAAAGACATTCTTTCTGAGTTTTCGTCTGTGTTCCTCCCCCAGTTTCTGGCTGATGCCTGGACCAATTAGGCAAGGGTTCAGAGAGGCCACAGACCTTCATTTATAATGACAATGCCACCAAAATAACAGCAAAGCCTCACAGAATCCCCAGTCAAAAACCAAACAAAAAATTCATCGGTACCAAGAGGCTGAGGTGACCCTGAAGACCTCCGGAGGAGAACAAGTATGGGGTGCCACAAGGCCAGTGTGCACTCTGGAAAAATCCCTCAGGCAGCCATAGTTCAGAAGGCGATGAAAAGCTTGAGAGAGCTCGGTTTAGAAGAAAGCTGCTGTAATCTCGGCACAAAGGCTGGAAGTGGGGCAGCAGACAGGGCTGGAAGTGAGGAGGCTGCTCTGAGGATGGGTCACAAGGTAAGGTCAGCAGGTGACAGCGGCTTAACAGATGCGAAAGCAGAGAGGAATTATTACATCCC
>JAQHUG010000085.1:998490-1017927 GCA_028555095.1 Dicrostonyx torquatus
TATGGTATTTTACGTATGAGGAGACAGAGGTCCTTACTTTTTAGAACCTACTAGGTACTATGGGATGGAAACTTGGTTAAAACGCTGAGAATTTCTTCTGTGTCATTAAGACAGACATCTTCAGACAGGAAGCTGAACAGCAGACGTTCTAGTAAGGGAAATACTAAAAGTAACACAGCAACTGTGTGAGAGCCTGCTCTACTCCAAGTCCAAACAGTTAGATACTTTGTGACACCGTGAGAAGACTCAGGGATGGCTTCTGTCTCTCTAGGGAAAGCTGTTCGTGTGAGGCTGTCACCAGGGGAGGTGAGAAATATAGGGTAGTTAGGTTTACAGGATAAACAATGGACTCCCTATGACTTCATAGTCAAGAGCAATGGTTAGAGTCAGGTGGGGCATACAAATTATATATTTTGCCAAAAGATGGCCCTCATAATGAAGTGGTAGAAAAATCAAGGTGCTGGAAAGGCAGAGTGCGAGGCATGAAACTATAGCCACGCCGGATGTCTGCACACAAACACACATGCACACACATATGCACATGCACACACATATAGGCACTCGCACGCACACACATGCATGCACACACACATGCGTGCACACACTCACACACACATACACACACACACATGCACACACGCTCCCTGGCTGGGAAAATAGTTTTATGACATTGAGGCACTGATAGTCTCTCGGTCTGTTTACTTTATCTGCAAAGTGAGGCGGATGATGCCCTGCTGTTTCTGTATTAAATCAAATTATGTTTGAGTTGTGTGCATTAAATAAGAATAGTATTCATCGCTGTGTTAGGACCATCAGAACATGCAATATGGCCTAATGTTTGCCCTCTGCTTTCTGATGGACGTGAGACATGTCTTTTTGCTTTATTTGCCAAAGCCAGCTGTATGCATTAAATATTTAACACATATGTCCGCTATCACGTACATGGTATACAAAATTTTTCATTGGCTTGAGACAAGTCTCAGCTGTAGCCCAGGTTGTCCTTGAACTTGTGACCTTCCCGAGTGCTGTGCTGATATCTAGCTACCCTGTTGGCCAGACTTTGGCTTTGAAATAGTGTGTTCCATACCATTCTGAGGCACGCTTAATATTTATAAGATAACAGTTAAAGTGTGGAAAATACCATTAAGTTTATATCCCCACAAATTTCATCGAAATAAGCAAACAATAGTAAAGGGAATTTTATCAGTGATCTGCGGATCAGCTTAGTTTGACAGATGGGAGATGAGCTTTACTTCACGGAGAGATAAGCTTTGCTATCAGAACGGCGTGAGGAAAGAAAACACACTCTTGGCCTTTGGGAAATTTAATTATCCTGATCTTGGCAGCACACTGATAATTGTTGAGTTTTATTTACAGAAATTTGCATTGTCAAGACACACTGTGAGGAGCATGGGAAAGACTCTAGAGTGGGTGCTGGCTTCACAATCACTCTTGTAGGATCCTTCCTTGGGCAGGACTTTGACTCTCAGTGAGGACCCTCGTGGGGTCACCACCTGAGCCTCCCTCTGTGAGAAGCTTCCATCTCATTCTCCTACTGCTAAGTCCCCAGATGCTTTCTTTTTTTTTAATTTTTATTTTTAAATATTTATTTATTTATTATGTATACAGTATTCTATCTGTGTGTATGCCTGCAGGCCAGAAGAGGGCACCAGACCTCATTACAGATGGTTGTGAGCCACCATGTGTTTGCTGGGGATTGAACTCATGACCTTTGGAAGAGCAATCAATGCTCTTAACTGTTGAACCATCTCTCCAGCCCCCCCCCCCATGCTTTCCATGTGAGGCCTGAACTTTAAACTGTTCATAAGGGAAGTCAGTCCCACAACAAACTGATCCCAAGCCCCAGTCTGATCACCTCTGGCCCATATACCAAAAATCAGTGTGTTCTAGCATCTCTCCGTCACTCTTATCTCCCACCTCAGGTTCTGCTTTCCCTCTGTGTCCTGAAGTACTCACCCCATGTCTTTTATTTCTGTTATATTATCTTGAAACATCCCCACCCCCATGCATGCACGAGTAAGTACCGAAAACCAAAACAGGAAGTGACATGCACGGTAGACACCACTGATGAGTTCATGTTCCCCTCCATTCCAGAGTTTAACTCACCTAGAACCGTCTCAGAACCGAGGTGTTCTTCGGCTGGGCTCCCTGAGGTGGGCAAAACATCATCGTCAAAGCTGATGAGGTCAATGTCCCCCAGGGACTTGCTCTGCGGAGCTGGAACTGGAGGGTTGGCTGGAGGTCCTTCTCCAGGTGACCTGAACGCTTTGGCTTGGGATGCTACTGAGAGGCGGGGAGGAACCGAAACCAGTTTTGGTGGAACCGAAGGGTAAGCTGGGGCATCTGGGGAGGCAGATTTCTTCGGCAGCAAAGGCCGGGGAGCAGGAGTTGGGATTTTCTTCCCTGCATCAGGGTTCTCGGGCGCGGGCCTTCCTCCTGGAATCTCATGGTTCCCACTTCGTGTAAGGCCAGGAGTTGGTTTCTTTGGCAATTCAGGTTTGGTTACTGGGATGCTCCCGGCTTCTTGTGGCGATGAGGATGGGGTGAGCCCTTCTCTGGAAGTCACCTTCAGCCTGTTTCCCATCCAAGAGTCCCACTGTCCAGAAACCCTGTTAGCAGCAGGCTTGGGTGCCACCGAGGGTTTCCCTGAGGAACCAGCAGGTTTCGGGGGAACCGTGCGAGGAATAATCTCTGGTTTCTTGGGCAGTTCTGAGATGTCTGTATTTGCCTGACCCTCAAAGGTTTTGATCCTGGAAAGAATATTTTGGCTTTGTTCTGTGTTGTTCATCACGGCCTGACTATCTAAGCTGCAGGTGCTATCCAGCAGCCAGGTTTCTCTGGGGCCCGCCGGGTTTTTCTGCATCCCTTTCTCTTCACTGTTACTATCTCTAGCTACTGGTCTGAGGTTGCTCTTTGATCTTGGTCTTGGCACTGGACATCTTGTAGCACTGGGGTTTTCAGGACAATTTTGCTCTTCAAAAACATCAAAGACTATTAAAGGCCCCACACTTGGTGGGGGATCACCAGCTGAGGCTGCCGGAGAAGCCTGAAGAGGCTTGAGAGGAGCCTGTAGGGCTGACAGGACCAAAGGAACAAAACAAAGTTACCATTTGAAAGCAAAAAAAGAAGGAAAGACATTCCTGGTTCTCATCGGACATCACACGAACCATTTCTATCTGGTTGTCAAAATCTCAACAACTTCAATGCTTTGCTTCCCAAGGCAAGTCACTCTCCTCTCTCTCTCCCTAAAAGACCCTGAAGAAGCCCAGAGAACGGTCTCCCTCAGCATCTTACCAGCTCAGCTTGCTAAATGTAAACTCCTCCTCCATAGGAATAGAGGGAACCCACGGTAATGCAGACTGTGAGTTAAACAGGCTTTTTTTTTTTTTTTGGAGATATGGGCCAGAGATTGGGGTTGCAGTTCTCGGGAAAGATCAATTATAGCAATTTCTGCATACCCAACCAAATTAAGAAAGCGCACAGTGGTCATGGAGCCTAGGAAGCAGGGCTCGATAAATTATGCACGACTTGTAAATTACTGTAAAGCCTGGGGGGGGGGGCTGATTAGGTAAGACCAATTACTTGCATTACTTTGAGGCAGATCGCTGTCTATTTCTTCCGGAAAGTCGGTCTGAGTTGCAGAAGTAATAGTTCTCCTTGGCGTGGCAGCGGCATTGTTGTTATTGGTGGTGTTAACCTGAACTTGGTTGATTTCTTTTATCACTTGCTCGTACGAGGGCGGAAGCTGGAAAGCAAAGAATACAGATTACCTGCATCTACGGGCGACAGGCAAGGTGCTTCAAGTCTCATTGTCAAACATCATTGAGTTTAATTTGAAAAAGAAAGTGCAAAATGGTGTCTACGAACCTCTGCAGGAACCAAGTCATTTGGTCTCCAAGGGCCTGCTACAGGGGTGGACGGAAATCCCAGGCCCGGTGGTGGAGCTCCCGGAAACCACGAGGCCGGCCTCAGTGGCTCTGCCGCCACAATGGTGATCTCCGGGCGCCTGGAAGATGGAGCCCCAGTGAGGTTCTCAGTAGGAAACAAGTTACCATCATCGGAGACTCAGGGCGGCAATCACTTCCATAAAAAAACATCCAAATCTATTAGAGGTCTCGGAATGGTCTTTCTGGTCATGGTGACTGCACAGGATAGCCAGGCGGGCTTCAAGAGAATCTTGGAAAGTTGAGGATTAGGCCGAGTGCATTCAGCCCTGCTTTTGGTTGATAGTGGACAGGGCTAATTCAGGCCTTTCAGTTTTATCCCACAGCCCTGCTGTCGGCTAGCGGGACAGACAAATGTGTGACACACAGGGGGAGAACATACTGGTAGCAGACTTGTTTGGTTTCTTGTGATGATATAGTACATACAGAATGCAAGCTCCCATGTGGTGAAGACCATTGCTCTCATGCTATCTCCGCCTCAACTCGAAGTTACCTTTAAACGTTTTAAATTTACAAGTTTACCTTGAGAACCCGGTGTTACATACGCACCCCTAGTCAATTCTGTTCATGACTTGATGATTTATCTGAAATATCTGTGTTGTGGTGACTCAGGAAAACCTTCCTTTGCTATTCTTCGTCTACAGTTTTGTTTGTTTGCTCTTATTTATTTATTTGAAGGCAGGGTCTCTGCTGTCCTGGAACTCATTGTGTACACCAGGCTAGCCTCAAACTCAGAGATCTGCCTGTCTCAGCTGCTTGAGTGCTGGGATTAAAGAGGTGCGCCCTATGCCTGGTTTCTGAATCTATGTTTTTATGTTTTATTTACTTTTTCTTTTTCCTTCTTTCCTTCCTTCCTTTCTTTTTGGTTTTTTGAGACAGGGTTTTTCTGTAGCTTTGGAGCCAGTCCTAGAACTAGCTCTTGTAGACTGGGCTGGCCTTGAACTCACAGAGATCCGCCTGCCTCTGCCTCCCGAGTGCTGGGATTAAAGGCCTGCACCACCACTGCCTGGCTTATGTTTTATGTTCAACTTGCTTTTCTAGTAAGCCCCAACTATGTGACCCTGGGAAGGCCAGTCAACGCCTCTGAACTTCAGTTTCTTCTCTAATTAACAGGAATAATGATATTTATTTTGTCTTCTCTAGCGCTGCATGGAAACAGAAAATACGTTATCAAACCTGTGCACCTATACACACTCTCTTGCTAGCTTGTGAAGTGTGATTAAGTTTGAGCTGAATTCCCTAGAACCCCGCTGACAGCTTTTTTCTAACTAAGCCTTACCTGTTGATGTTGAACACGATACATACACATTAATCCCTATGACGACTGGCGAGGTGGGCATGCACTATACATACACATTAATCCCCATGACGACTGGCGAGGTGGGCATGGCCAGCATTTTACAAAGAGGGACATGGAAGCTAAGGAGGTACAGTAGAACTTGTCTTAAGCCATATGACAGGAAAATACTGAAGTTAGGATTTGAACTCGGCTCTGTCTCAGTCTGAAGTCCTTCTGCTGGGATAAGTAGCTCAGGACTGTAATTCTAACTCTTAGAAGGCTGGGGGGGGGTTGCAGCAAGTTCAAGACTTGCCAGGGCTACACAAAGAGTTCTAGACCAGCCTGGGTCACTGAGAGAAACTGCCTGCTTATTGCACTGCCCCAAACAGTCCTTGTTCTTCATTATTCCTTTTTTAAAATATTTGTTTATTATGTATACAATACTCTGTCTGTGTGTATGCCTGCAGGCCAGAAGAGGGCACCAGACCTCATTACAGATGGTGGTGGCTGAGGATTGAACTCAGGACCTTTGGAAGAGCAGGCAATGCTCTTAACCTCTGAGCCATCTCTCCAGCCCCTTCTTCACTATTCTTTACTGTATTTTGAAAAAGTTGAAAACGTTGGGCACCAATTTGTAGGAAGGAGGCCGCTTGTTAGTTCTGGCCACTTAGTCCTGAAATAACCACACAGGAAAAAAAAAAACATATTATTTAAATCACTGCTTGGTCCATTAGCTCTAGTTTCTTATTGGCTAGCTCTTACATTTTTTTTTTTTCGAGACAGGGTTTCTCTGTAGCTTTGGAGCCTGTCCTGGAACTAGCTCTTGTAGACCAGGCTGGTCTCGAACTCACAGAGATCCGCCTGCCTCTGCCTCCCGAGTGCTGGGATTAAAGGCGTGCGCCACCACCGCCCGGCAAGCTCTTAAATTTTAATTCATCACATGGCTGTGGCTTACCGGGTAAAGTTCCATCTGGCTCTCGTGGGGCTACACGGCTTCTCTCAACTCCACCTTTCCTTCTCCCAGCATTCAGTTTAGTTTTCCCCACCTAGCTCTGTTCCCCTATAGCTCTGCTATAGGCCCAAAGCAGTTCCTTTATTAACCAATGATATTCACAGCATTCAGAGGGGAATCCCACATCAAGCAGGGATGTCGACTCATAAAAATTTACCCATTCATTTATCTACCTGTCCATCTTTCTTTCTTTTTTCTATCATTTACCTACCTATTTATTATCTATCTATCTATCTATCTATCTATCTATCTATCTATCATCTATCTCTCTATCTATCTATCTGCCTACCTACCTATCTATCATCTATCAATCTACCTACATATCATCTATCTATCTATCTATCTATCTATCTATCTATCTATCTATCTATCTATCTATTTATCTATCTATCTATCATCTATCTATTTACCTACATATCATCTATCTATTATCTATCTATTATCTACCTACCTACCTATCATCTATCTATCTATCTATCTATCTATCTATCTATCTTCTATCTATCTATTATCTACCTACCTACCATCTATCTATCCATCCATCCTTCTCTTTCATCACTCTTTCTGATTACCTCTCTACTATTTATCCATCTATATACCCGCCTAGCCTTTTCTGTTACCCTTCTAACCCATTTTCTACCCTGTCCTCCATTTCTACGTCTAGGCAACATTTATTAGTACTTATAAAGAACAGATTATTTCTCTAATTCAGTATAATAACATTTACATCGAATAGTTGCTTAATAATTAATTTAAAATTGAATCCAACAAACAGAAGAATCTTTTGAAGCCTGTGTTACTTCTCTAAAGCAAAACCTTCATTTCTCAAACTTAGAGATTGATTCAGAGATGTGAGGCAGAGCTCAATATAACACTGTTTATGAAGGTGAAATAATCTGCCAGTTGATGAGATACTTTAATTTACATGATCAGAATATCCCCTCTCCTATAAATGTAATCATACCTCCTATCCCGATGAAGTTCACTCTGAATACAGGTCCGAGAAGCTAGGAGAGAAAAAATAAGCTAGTGTAGTACCATATTAATGTATTCAGTAAAGAGTCAATTTCTGTAGAGTACACAATTAGAAATAAGTTAGCTTACAAGGACACATATGGAAGGTAATTACCATTAATAACTCTAAGAAAAATATATCAAAATGATCTTTGGATATGGCACAGATAATTATAATCATATATTTGTACTGCAGAAGAAAATAATAGATTTCAAATAGCATCTAAAATATTATGTCATTCTGAAAAATCACCATGTGAAGAAAGAACAGAGAAAAGTTATTGGAGAGAGACTGCAGGGTAGGGCATTGAGACCATGACATGAAGTAACAATGGGAAGGAAATTTTAAATTTTATCCACAGGACTATCCTATTACAATAGTTTAAATTTCTACTGTAAAAAGTGTAGAAGTGATACATTCTTAAAATCCATTTTCTAACTTTTTTGACCTGTACAGTAGTTCTATTGATTAAGAAATAATAACAAATATAAAGGTATTCAAGACCCTTTCACGGTCATATTTATAACACATATTTCTGTGTGTGAAGCAATGACTTCTCCCTCAACTCTCAAACTTGAACTGCTCCATGGCAACCAGGTATGGTAGCGCATGTCTTTATCCCACTGCTGAGGCAGACGCAGGTAGATCTCTGTGAGTCCAGGGCTAGCCTGGTCTACATAGTGAGTTCCAGGCTGGTCCACGCTACATGGTGAGACCGTCTACTCACCTCACCAGGCCCAAATAAAAGCTTCACGGCTTAAATTTTTTCCTGTATTTTATTTATAAGGCAAATCAATTCAATTGGACAGTGTGGCAAATAGGTCCCATTTGGAGATTCATTTTGATATAACAGAACATTATCTCTATTTTCAAAGATCTCTTTGGTGGGTGGTGTCTTCAACTACTGTAAAGACTTGCACACAAGGGCATTTGCTTGTGAGTACTCAAACGGCCCCTTTCACCACCTGCCTCTCCATTACTCTCCCGGTGCTTCTGATGTGGGAAGACTGGAAGCGTGCATCTCTTCTTTGTCTCCCAACTTTTCTCTGAGCATGGCTGCCAGAGCTGAAGGTGACACCGGTGAAGGTAAGAATGAAATCTGGGCTACTCTGAGAGCTGGGACAGCTGTACCTACACTGGGCTGCATAGGTGAAATCCCCAACATATGAAACCCAAAACCCATGTATGGGTCTCAACTTGGAACGAGCTCATGGCATCATCTGGAATTAAATTTGGGCTACACTTAGAGCTGGGACAGCTGTACCTACACTGGGCTCCATAGGTGAAACCCCCAACATATGAAACCCAAAACAACACGTATGGGTCTCAACTTGGAACGAGCTCATCTGGCTCCACTGACAGTTGCATTCAGATCAAAGCTGAGCCACCCTGAGGGACGTTTATCTCCCAGAAGAGGAGAGGAGGTCAGAGACGTGTGAGACGTCTGATTGTTAAGGTCTCATTACTGCAGCCATGTCCCCAACATCACCACTGAAGACGGAATCAGCAGATACGGCACACTTTCCCCAAGACTTAAGTCTCATCGGCATAAACGTACCTCTTCCACGGGGCATTGTGCTGTGTACTATTCATGAATGCTAAGGGAGAAAAAGAAGGGGTTACAGAAGAGGAAAGGGAGGGAAAGGGCGAGCCAGTTGCCTATGCTCTATGAGGATCTCAGCAGCAAGACCACCTGCCATGTTGCTTTCGACCTAAGAGGTGTTGTCTCTGTTCTCAAGGAGCCCATTCTAAAGAACCGTGTGTGGGGAACATCTCCATGTTCTCCCCCATTCTGCACACTTAAATGGAGAAGAGAAGTTGATGAACCATACATAGTTTCATACGGTCATAAGTTGAGGTCATAAATAAGGATTTATAGTGCTACCACCAATACAGAACCCTCTGTATTTTAGTGGGATCTTAAGCCTGGAAAGACCTTCTTTGATCCTCCTTAAGCCATAGGAAGAGAGATGCACAGGCAAGTCAGCCACCTGAGGTCACACGGCTGTGACAGTGGGCAAGGTTCAGAGCAGCTTGTTTCTCCAAAACTGCTTGTCTCCTTTGGTACTAGGCGAGGTGGTTGTTAGTCTTGGTCCTAAATTATTTTAAATTATCTATTAAGCGATTGGAGGAAACAAATATGTAGAAGGGTTTTAGGTTATAAACGTCCTTGTTATAGAACACCCTATTGGTAAAAGTCACAATAATAAACTCAGCAGCGACGTTATTTTGGACAGGGTGTGAGCAGATGCATGTGACATCAGGGACATCCAGAGTGGCCAACTCAGTGGTCCACATCCCGGCTCTGCCTTGTGAGCTACTTACCTCCCTGGATTCAGTTTCTCTTCAACTGTAAAACAGGGTTAGCACATCTGCTGACAGCCCTGCTTCTAAGTGTGAGACAGTTCGCAATTCATGGTACGGAAACAGTGTCAGCTAAATTTGAATTCTACAGATATTTATGTCTCAAAAAGTTAATGAAAGAGCCGAGGGTCGTGACACACACCTATAATCTCAACCCTTGGAAGGCAAGAGAATCAGTATAAACTCAAGGCCAGCCTGGTGCACGTAATGAGTTCTAGGCCATTCTGAGCTACGTAGTAAAGCCCTGTTTTTAAAAAACCAAAGCAAATGAACAGCAAAAAAAGTTAATGAAAGGTCATATATATCCAATTAGCACCTATTTAAAAAAACTTTAAAGAATATTTAGGATTCACAAGAATGAATATACAAAGACCCACCATGGACTGGAACTAGAATCAATACTAAAGAATTTGAAAAGCAACTAGCTGTGGAATATTGCCTTAAAAGGGTAACAAAGGCTCTCTTCTCGTCAGGGTTAGATGGTAGATTTTACTGGGCTAGTGAAACATACATCTTAATTAGCTGCTAAGATAAAAAAATTACAACTTTAAAAAAAATTTTCTTGTTAAATTAGTGGCTGGGGAAATGGTTAAGAGCACGAGTTGCTCTTCTAGAGATCCAGGTTGGATTCCCAGCCCTCACCAACAGTAACTACATATATTGTATGTAGGATGTTTGCCTACATGTATGTCTGCGTACTCTGTGCATGCCTGGTGTCCAGAGAGGCCAGGAAAGATCCCCTAGGACTAGAGTCACAGATGTTTGTGTGCCGCCATGTGAGTTCTGGAAATCAACCTCAGGGTTTTGGGAAGAGCACCCGGTTCTCTCAACCCCTGAGCCATCTCTCCAGCCCTATACATTTTCTTAAATAGACAAAAGGAGGGATGGGAGTGGTGATGGCAATCACCCCTCATTTTGTTCATAGGAATGAGAATACTACATCTATCTAGCCTTCTTGTCTAGCGACAGAACAAATGCAGACACGTGTGTAGCTGTTACGATGTAAGTGACACACGGGAATTAAAGACAAATGGGTCACTGGGATCCCAAATCTAGCTTAGTTTCCCTTTGCTCCATCTCCTCCCTCCCTCTGCAAGGGCCACTACCTTCCTCTTCTCTTACTCCCCAGTTGATCCCCAGTGACTGCTTCCCCAATAGACACAAACAGCCCCAAACTTTCTCATCCTCAGCAGACTACAAACAGGCTCTCTCTACATGACTGCTGGCTTCTCAAACACCACCCCTCTCAACTTCATTGCATTCATGGTTCAGTCGTTCTATGGTCACTGCTGTCTCCACTGTCATCCCAGACATGGGACAGAATAGCCTGTCCTGGTCACCTTTTGCTTGGCTCGTGGCTCCACTGTACTATGTCCATCCTTTAGGTCACAGGCAGCTGTCTCCCGGTTTTTTCTACTTCTCTGGCCATTCTTTTGGTTTGTTCTGCCCTCCCTTTAAGTCTTGCACAGTCTAAGCAAGCTCCATCCTGGGGGCTCTATGGGATATTAGGTACAAAGGGGAAGTCCTAACAGAGCCCTCACATTCCTGGAAAAAAGAGGGGAAGGTGCCAGGCAGTGACAGCATGCTCCCCTCCTCAGCAGGCAAGGATTCACAAAGATGACCACACATCTCCTCCATTACTGTCCCTTAAAGGGAACAGCTTTAAGAGACACCAAAAGATTTTGTCTCTTTCATTTTTTCCCTCCCAGTGTGAGTGCCAAGGATCAAACCCCAGACCTCTGAAAGAACAGCAAGTGTTTTTAACCAGTGACCTTCTCTTTATCATAGATGACATATTTTTATGAACTGCCACCATATTGATTTTCGCTGTAATTTCACTGTACTGTTCTTCATGACATGTGGATGCCTTAAACGCATATTGTATATTAAAAGTTACATTCCTAAAAAAGGGCTATATTCTTTTTAGTGTGGCGATTTGGCTCAGAGACTGTGTAAAAACATCTAAAAATCACATCTTTACTTTTCCTGTAACAGGTAACCCACGTCCTGTTGAAATAAAAGAGCTTTTCAGATTCTTTTCCTTACAAAATGTTAAAATTCTATACCAATGGCAATTATAAAACACCATCCAAGGGGTGAAGATACAAAATATAAGTGCTAAGTTTGGAGAGAATTCTGCTTATGGCAGTTCTATTTTTATATAGAAGTATGAGCCTATCTTCATAAGAATACATACATATATATATGTAAAAATATATACAATTTAAAAGTTTTTATGAAGAAGTTAGGCAATGGTGGCACACACTTTTAATCCCAGCACTGAGGAGGCAGAGGCAGAGGCAGGCAGATCTGTGAGTTTGAGACCAGCTTGGCCTACAGAGCTAGTTCCAGGACAGCCAGGGTTACACAGAGAAACCCTGTCTTGACCCCTCTCCCCCCAAAAAAATACATGAAGAGAACAAATTAATCAAAAGAGATAGGATTTGATTTTTTTTTATTTTTTGTTTTATGTGTATGGGTGTGATGCTTGCATGTATGTCTGAGCACCATGTGAATGTCTAGTGCCCTTGAGGACAGAGAGGGCATCAGGTTCACTGGAACAGGCCATGAGGGCACTGGGAATTGAACTCAGGTCCTCTGGAAGAACAGCCAGTGCTTTTAACCACTGAGCCATTTCTCTAGCCTAGGGCTTAATATTTTTTAAACCCAGCAGACAGATACCTTGTACTTTAGAGAAATTATTACACAAAATTCTGTCTGCTCATAGATATGTATTGCCAGATTAAGTTTTCAGTTTTGTGTTTTGAGACAGAGTCTCATGTAGCCCAGGCTGGCCTCAATTCCTCATGTGGCCAAGGATGACTGTGAATTCTGGATCCTCCGATTTCCACCTCCTAAGTGCCAGGACGATAGGCATGTGCCACTATGCCCAGCTCCAGATTTTATTCATTACTTGATTAAATTACTTGATTCAATGAGGGAAAAGTATATATAATTCTGAGGTTCTGGCTTATCAAACTATGACAGCTGAAAAACTAGCTGCCAAAAATGCATTATTACCTCTGAAGAGAAGCTACAGTTGCTGGGGCCTTTGCAGATTGATCATCTACAATTGCTTACTGGGAACCTAAACCGTCGTTTATAACTCTACCACAGAGGAAGATACAGAGCAGAGGAAAACAGACTTACATCTCTTGATTACCGCTCTAATGGAAGACAATGGTCCTTGGCTAGAAAAAGAAAGAGAGAAAATGTATTACACATTCATCAGTTCTGAGAATGGTCTGTCACAATGCCAGGTTATGGGGTGGGGGAATAAACCATTAGCTACTGGTCTCTTGGCAGAACAAAAATTATTGAAAAACTTAAAACTGCCTTTTATATTACGATGCCTTAAAATCGCTTTCTTAGACACTGGCACATCACGTCTCTCAGGGACAATCTGACCATGCCTCCTCATCAAACAGTATTACCCACAGTGCTTGGGAGGGACTCCCATAGCTCTCCCTCAACCTTATGGTGGATCTAAATACACTCTCTGAGTCACAATTTGATCTAAGGACCAACAGTTTCTTCTTTAGGTCAAACTTTAAAATACCTCAACCCAACGAAGAAATTTGGGGGGTTCTGTTCAGTAGCTGGTTGTGGCTTCCTGTTGACTTTGTTACAACCCCTTCTTCCAGTGTTCTCGTTCACTGGTCAAGACACCCTAGCTACAAAATATGTGAGTTTGATGTTTGTTTGTTTGTTTTTTCTCAAATCAGCTGCACTGTCTGATTTGACAACCAGTGTAATGAGAAGATTTAGGGGGAAAATAACCAACAAAATAATTTTTTAATAATATTTCTTACAGTTTTCAGAATATTCTTTAAAAATTATACTTGCTGTGGTGGTTGGAATGAGATTGGGCCCCCATGGGTTCATATATTTGAATGATTAGTCACTAGGGCACGGAACTGTTTGAGAAGGATTGGAAGGATTAGGAGGTGTGGCCTTGTTGAAGGAGGCACATGATTAGGGGTGGGTTTTGAGGTTTCAAAAGTCCATACCAGGCCCAATGTCTCTCTCTCTCTGCTGCCTGTGAATTAGGATGTAAAGCTCTCAGCTACTGCTCCAGCACCATGCCTGTTGGCTTCTCATCATGATGGTCATAGATGACCACTTTGAGACTATATGCAAGCCCCCGTCTAAATGCTTTCTTTTATAACCATACGGTGGCAGGATGGACAGAATCCAATGTGGCTTGATGTTTAGGTGACGGATACCTAGGGAAAGCTCCACATGGTGACAAGGACGCTGCTCAGAGCTGAGAACCATCAGAGACTGTTGGTGAGCACAGGAACCATGAGGCCAGGACGGTTTTGCCTATGGGTTTCAGAGGAACCCAGGCCTCCTGACACCTCAACTCCAGCAAAAGCAGTAGGCTAATCTGTTCTTGTTGTTTTAAGTCACCTACTGACTCCAGCAAAAACAGTGAGATAAATACATTTCTATTGTTTTTAAGTCTCTTTTAAGTCCTGTCACAGTTGAACATCTTTGGTCTAAAAATTCCAAGTCCAAACTTTTGAGTACGGCCATGACACTCAAAAGGTTGAAACCTTGTGAACACTTTGGGTTTTGGGCTAAGGATGCTTCCACTCGGGTACCCCAAACCTGAAAGACTGAAATCCAAAACATTCCTGACCTAGGTGTTTCAGATAAAGGACTTCCTGAGTTACTCAGAGGAGGTGGTAATTCACTGAGCTCTATACCTTGTGGATGTCACAATTCCCCCAAATAGAATCTAGACTGAGTAGCTGCAGCGTGCCCTGCCTTCTCCAGGTGTGACAGCCGAAAGACCTACAGCAACAAATAAAGAGCCAGGGCCTACGAGGATGGAATTGAAGCCGGTGTCACCACCTCTGGTTGTCAAGGCAAGATGGCAGCGATAGAGACTCACAAGAGCTGGGGCTGGATGAGAGGATGCAGGGCTGAGGCAGGATGAGGAAGAGAAGGGAGGAAATCAGTTTCAAGAAACACTAGGTGTTTTAGAAAATTGAGAGTAGAGCCAGAAATCAGTCTTTCCATGACAGAACTCAGAAAGTAGTCGTTCTAAGAAACAAACCTTTGTATAAGTGCTGTGTTTAGAGTTGAGGATTATTTGCGGTCCAAAAAGTATTATATGTATTTATCGTGTGTTCATGTGTGTGCCCTACGGTGAGCATGTGTGAGGAGGGAGAACTTTTGGAAGCTGATTCTCTCCTTCCACCACATGGTTGTTAGGTGTGGCAGGAAGCACAACAATGACTTGGCCTGAATTTCTGCTTTTTATGATGCGGCCCTAGGCAGGACAAGCAAGGTTCTACCACTGACCTACACTCTCCACTCTACGGTGATAAATCTCTATCCACCTGTCTTTAGCATATAGTAATTATATGCAATAACGGGTCAGGATGCTGGTCATACCCACAATCCCATTATATTCAGTAAGCTAAGGCAGGAAGACTGTGACTTGAAGGCTAGTCCCTGCAATTCAGTCAACTGAAAAGCTGGGATTTGGAGATATACATCATATCCCAGAAAAAAACACCTATAAACAAAGAAACAAAATGGCTTCCATCATGGCATTTTATACAGGCACATAATGCATACTTTTGTGTTTCCATTTTCTTTTTTTCCCCACTTCAAATATTTATTCCTTGACTACAGTGAAACACATATGATCGCCTACATTTCAGAAAAATACGATTCCTTGGGATTTTATAAATAGGGCTGTGGTCAGTTTGATTTGTATCCCCAGAGGAACCAAGTGAGCTAAGGAACAGCTAATGCTTCTGCTCTGTGTGTACGGGATGTAACTCACACCACCAAGTAGTAACCTTTGAATTAAAGCAATATATTATGTAATAGAGAAGAGGAAGTACTGTTCTGTAAGAACTGTGCTCCATAAATATAAAGGAATAATGATATTTTGGTAGTCTAAATTAATGCCACAATACATGATGTTGGGCTAGAATGTGATAAACTGAAAAGGAGGAGAAAGTGTAGCTGCATGAAGTAAGTGAAAAAAGAAACCTTATAGTTCTAAAACTTAGATAAACTTCATGCTTAAGAGGTATAGAATGAAGATTTGTAAAAGGCGGGCCAGGGATGGAGCTGGCAGAGTACGGCTCGGCACAAGATTCGACTCCTAGTACCACAGACGCCAGATGTGGAGACACAGACCCAGAACCCCATCATTCTGGAAGGGGAGGCAGGAGGAGCTTCTAGCTCATCCTCAGTTACAAAATGAGTTTGTGGCCAACCTGAGTCATATGAGACCCTCTCCTTAAAAAGGAAACAAAGCTTACATAGACCTAATATACATGGGAAAGTATAAAAAGACAAGATCTCCTAGTAAATTGGGAGCATAGGGACATTGGGGGAGGGTTGAAGAGGCAGGGAGGGGAGCAGAGAAAAATGTAGAGCTCAATAAATATCAATAAAGAAACAAAGGAAACAAAGAAAGATAATTGTGACCCAACTGGAATGACTTTCAAGGAGGGGCGCTGACAGCACTCAACACACGGTACACGCTCATCCACAGGCCGTCACCGAGCAGCTCCAGTTTTAGGAATGGTTTTGGCTAAAATTAAAAACTGTGATGTAACAAAAGAATTTCTAAACTGAGAGTGATGGGCACAGTTACAATCCTAGCCCTTGGGTGGTTGAGCCTGAGGCTGGCCTGGCTTTACAGTGAGTTATAGTTCTACTTCAGCTATTTGGTAAGATTGTGTCTCAAAACTAAAAACCAAAAAACAAAAAAGCAAACCAAAACAAAAACTACAAAAAACAAACAAACAAACAAAACCCCTCTGTAATTAAATCTCTGAAATCTATAAGGAGAAGTTACATGAGTTCAAATTCACTCATCTTTGGTCACCACTGACAGGCCAATTTCTTTTTTTTCTTTTTTTCTTTTTTTGGTTTTTCGAGACAGGGTTTCTCTACAGCTTTGGAGTCAGTCCTGGAACCAGCTCTTGTAGACCAGGCTGGTCTCGAACTCACAGAGATCCGCCTGCCTCCAGAGTGCTGGGATTAAAGGCGTGTGCCACCACCGCCCGGCAACAGGCCAATTTCTAACGGTTAAGATCAATACCATGTCAAAAAGACAAAACAAGAACCTACAGGATGGGAAAAGATCTTCACTAACCCCACATCAGACAGAAGGCTGATCTTCAAAATATATAAAGGACTCAAGAAATTAGACACCAAAAGATCACATAATCCAATAAAAAAATGGAGTACAGACCTAAACAGAGAACTCTCAACAGAGGAATCTAAAATGGCTGAAAGATACTTAAGGAAATGTTCAACAACCTTAGTCATCAGAGAAATGCAAATCAAAACAACTCTGAGATTCCAAGGACATGTGCTCAACTATGTTCATAGCAGCTTTGTTTGTCATAGCCAGAACCTGGAAACAACCTAAATGTCCCTCGACCGAAGAATGGATAAAGAAATTGTGGTACATTTACACAATGGAGTACTACACAGCAGAAAAAAAAATGACAGCTTGAATTTTGCAGGAAAATGGATGGAACTAGAAAACATTATTTTGAGTGAGGTAACCCAGACACAGAAAGACAATTGTCACATGTACTCACTCATAGGTGGTTTTTAAACATAAAGCAAAGAAAATCAGCCCACAAAACACAATCCCAGATAACTTAGACAACAATGCGGACACTAAGAGAGACTTACATAGATCTAATCTACATGGGGAGTAGAAAGTAGAAAAAGACAAGATCTCCTGAGTAAATTGGGAGTATGGGGATCTTAGGGGAGGGTTGAAGCGGGGAAGGGAGAGGCATGGAGGGGAGCAGAGAAAAATGTAAAGCTCAATAATATATATATATATATATGATCAATACCATGTGTATGCAGCTGCACTAACCGGACTCTGTGGGTTATACAAGGAAGACCATGGTGGGAGGGGCCATGTTGAGGGGCAGGTCTGGGGGAAAGGGGACACACTGGGTAAATATGATCAAGAGACATTGTATACAGGTATGGACTTGTCAAAAAATAAGTAAAAATATTCTTTAAAAAGATCAATAATATGTCTGGCGGTGGTGACACACGCTTTTAATCCCAGCACTCGAGAGGTAAGCTTGAGGCCAGCCTGGCCTACAGAGCTACATAGTGAAACCCTGTTTGAAAATCTGCAAAAAGATCAATAACACAATATCAAGTTTTCCCAGGAAGTTGTCTATTTGTCGTTTTCAAATAATCTGAAGGACAGATATAACAGTTTCAATGAGCTACATTCATATGCTACATATTTGTGGGGAGAGACAGGCTGGTAGGATGTATGATGTGTCTATGAGTTGACTGGAGCCACATCAATGTCAAGAGAAGGATACAAAGCCAGCTAGAGGCCTAGGCCCCCTCTTCCGTGACAGGCCATGCTTTCAGCTCCTCTTTTGACTGTAAAATCAAGACGTGATGCCTGTCCGCTGGCTAGCAGCTAAGACTCAAAGGGAAACAATGTAAAATAAATGAACACAGAGATGGCATGTGTTAGACTTAAATGTTGTATTCCTAACCTACTTTCTGATGCTGAAAACTCAATAGTTTATAATACACGTGCCTGAAATGTTGTTTTGTTTCTGAGATAGACTCTGGTGTGCTCTGGGCTGGTCTCAAACTAATTACGTTGTTCAGGATGATCTCATTCTGATGCTCCAGCCTTTGTCTCTGGAGTACTGGGATTACGGGCGTGTGTCACCACACCTGGATTGTATATGGCTTTACCCATGACAAGCAAGTGTTCCATCAACTGTCCTACATCCCCAGCCAGGCTGGAATTTCAGAGCTACTGAGTCAACATTGCTGGGCTGATCTAGGAACCATAATCCTATCCTGAAAATTCAAATACGTTGCATCCCTGTTGGAACTGCTATTCTCCATTTTTCCGAGTGTCGTAAAGCACACTTCTCATTTACCTCATCTCGCACGGAGTCCAAAGAAAGGCAAAGAGAAGAAACCACAAGCTTTAGTCTCACGCTCTTATTCCCATTGTAAACACAGACAGTCCTCTGTTCTTTTAGGTCACCCTCCCAGGATGTGTTCTACAAAATGGCCAGGGTGATCAGCGGCTCTTGTGATTTAGTTTCATACTGCTCTAAGTCTATTAAAAAGAAATTCTATAAAAAGTTCAAAGATCATGGAAAATGCTTTCAACTGTTATAACTACAGAACATTTAAAACTGGAGTGTGCTGCCCTGTCTCTATTTCTTTTTCCATATATGCATGTCTTGACTTCCTAATTAGACTGTAGGTTTCTCAAGGAGAAATAATGGCTTCTCCCTATTTTCACAAAGCAACTCAGCGGAACTGTATCCTGTGCTCGCTGAACTAACGTGAACTCAATCCTACTTGCAGGGAGAAAGAAATATAATTTAACTAGTTCCGGTGATTCCACACACAGCCCACTCAGCACACAAATCCTCAGAACTAATTTGCTGCTGGTTTTGCCCTCTTGATATCAATACCCAGCTATGCCCTGCTGTGTGTGCATCTTGCCCAAAGCATCTTTCATCTAAAAGCAGGAACTGCTCACTGGACCTAGTGAGACACACCTATAATCTCAGCACTGAGGAGATGAAGGTAGGAGGATGGTGGGTTCAAGGTCAGTCTGGGTTACAGTTAGACCTTGGTTCAAAAACTCCATAACCCAGGGATATAGCTCAGTGCTACAGCCTGTGTGTCAGGCTTGCATCCTTAGTTTTGCATCCACTGCCAGCTCTGGAGAAAATAAAGAGGTACCTTTCATACAGAATATCACCTTGGCAAAGCATCCGTCACTCACTAGAGGACT
>JAQHUG010000085.1:1036183-1052547 GCA_028555095.1 Dicrostonyx torquatus
TCTGGCCCCACTGAACTCCAGTCCTGATTTCAGGGCTAACTCGGTTTTAGCTACAAGCTAAGAAATCTAGGGCTTTGGAGCTGCAGCTGTTGACTGGCATTTAGACAGAGGTCTGAGGTCCAGGCTGACTGAATGTTTCTGTCTTTAACCAACTCTGTCTAGGCTGAGATTCTTCTAGGATTTAGTTTGTTTTTGTAGTTTATAGTCCTAACCAATATACCTGAAAAAGGTGGTCTGTGCTCTGCCAGTGAGGGGCATATTTAAATAAAATTTAAAGCCACGTTTTACAAGGATATTTATTGGTTGGGATAAACCATAACCTAAGGGCAGACTGAGCCACAAAGCTGTACACCAAGCTCACTCAACCAAAGTCTCTGTGCCATTGGCTTTGCAGAGCTGCAGATAAATTATAGTGCTTCTAAATTATAGTGCAGAAAGGTAAAGAACGAATATAAAATACAACCCAAGGAAAAGGGGGAAGGAATTAAAGGGTCAGGAGTTCCATGTGTTCCCTGGACAGCTGAAAAAACCGTGGCCATGCAGGGCTGTCTTGAGAGGACATAAATACAAGCAGGCTTGTCCGAAGCTAGCTGCCTGCTGCTTAATTTGCAACTTCAGAAAAGCTCCCAAGTAAGTCTGATGGCAGCAGCAGGCCAGCTGATAAAACTTTTCAATTATCCAGCAGACACAATATAATGTTTCATTTCCATTCCATTACACCACAGGGAAATGCTAAAGTCCCATTTCTTAAATCTACACTAAAACAGCACAATTCATATCATCCCATCTCCCCCTGCAAAAGGGTTCTTTCTTTCGCAAAACCCATATGCACTTTAATTTTTCACCTTGTTTCAAACTTCATAGATCCTAGAGCAAAAGTAATGCTTCTGTTATAGCTCACAAAACATAATGCCAAGAGGTAATTACACACAAGCTATGGTTTATAGAGATACAGAAATCAAAACATATGGGCAGGGGAATGCTACACAATTACAGTAGTTAAATGGAGCCCAGGAGAGCATG
This sequence comes from Dicrostonyx torquatus, assembly GCA_028555095.1. Lineage (NCBI taxonomy): Eukaryota > Metazoa > Chordata > Mammalia > Rodentia > Cricetidae > Dicrostonyx > Dicrostonyx torquatus. The sequence goes on from JAQHUG010000085.1 coordinate 1,037,207, forward strand.
ATGTTTTAGTAGACATACTTAGAAGGAGGAAAAAAACCCCAAGGTAAATCTTTTGTTCAGACATTCTGCTTAAAACCATAATGAGATGCTGGGGACGTGCCAAAGAGAAACCTCAACATCAGCCATGGGTACCAATGCATAGAACCAAGACCAACAATGGATACCGACCCTGAGAACAATGACCAACAACAGATACTCGTGCTGAGAACCACAATCAACAGCAGGTACCAATGCCGAGAACCATCAATGACAGGTACCAATGCTGAGAACCATCAATGACAGGTACCAATGCCGAGAATCATCAATGATAGGTATCAATGCTGAAAAACACCAATGACAGGTATCAATGCTCAGAACCATCAACGATAGGTATCAGTGCTGAAAACCACTAATGACAGGTATCAATACCGATGCATGCCTTGACTGCAAATACCCATGGTGTGCTCAAAGTCAAGCTCAAACTTCTATTCTCTCCTCTCACCGCCTCAGCTATGGTCCTGACTAAGGCTGTCCTTACTGCTGTGCCAAGTTGCCCTCTTTCACATTTGGTCTTAGTCCTTGAACTTTCTGTGTCATCTAACAGAAGTGAAGTCTTATCTCATTACCCCCATCCCTACCCCAGAGAAACCAGGAGCTCACCTGCAGGAGCTCACCTGCATGCAGAAGGCACTCTGCACCCAGCTGAGCTGTACTATACCCAAACTAGCATGGTTTTTTTTGCTAGGAAGGTAAATAATCTTTTCCTTTTCTTTCTTCTCTTCTTTTCCCTTCCCTTTCTTTTTTCTTTTTTTGTTTTGTTTTTGAGACAGGGTTTCTCTGTGTAGTCCTGGCTGTCCTGGAACTCACTCTGTAGACCAGGCTGGCCTTGAACTCACAGAGATCCTTCTGTCTTTGCCTCCCGAGTGCTGGGATTAAAGGCATGTGCCACCACTGTCCCATTTATGACTTGTACTTGTCAAGCTTAACAAACTCACTGTGAGGTTTGGAGAGATGGCTCGAGCACTTACTGCTCTTCCAGAGGACCTAGGTTCGATTCTCAGCACCCACATGGTAACTCACATCTATAACTCCAGTTCCAGGGAACCTGACACTTCTGGTCAAGCATGTAGAGACATACATGCAGATAAAACATCTATCTATCTATCTATCTATCTATCTATCTATCTATCTATCTATCTATCTATCTATCTATCCATCCATCCATCTATCTATCCATCCACCCATATCTCTCTCTCTCTCCATCCATCCATCCATCCATCCATCCATCCATCTATCTATCCATCCATCCACCCATATCTCTCTCTCTCTCTCTGTATCTATCTACCTCTATCTACCTAATTAAGACAAAACAAAATTTAATGTGTAGGCTTTCACCACATTTGTTCAAGCATTTCAGTTTTGCTTCTTTATTTTGATAGCTTCAGAAGCTTAGCTCCTAGCGGTTCCTGTGGACGCTTAATGCCTGGATAATCAATGTTTCTAGCACCATTTGTTGACAGCTCATTCTTTTACTGATCTGTAACGCCACTTCTGTCACATCCCATGGATAGTGAAAATAATAACCTGTCTGTGAGTGCTGTCCCAGTGACCTAAATGTTGACAACACTGTCTTAATCATAGGTGGCCATCTGCCTCCCCCTCTTGACTTTCAAAACACCTTTGCCACCTTTCCTCTTTATGATACATTCTAGAATCACTTAACGTTTCCTTTCTGGTGTGTGATTTTTAAACAAAATACCACTCAGTTTTCTGAATGGCCAAAAGAGATTATGATAGTTAATTTTAACAAGGCTTTAGGAATATCAAGATTCAAGTGATAATTCTTGAAAGGTAAGTTTAAAGGTTTATTTCACTGTCTCTTTCTTCGTTGCTGTAAATTATTTTCTTGTAGGAGATAAAATATTTGAGATGAAATATTTAGTTATTCTGTCCCAGTAAGTCATTGAAATCTGTAATTTAAGGCTCATGGGGTTGGTAAAAGAGTACTAATCTATTCGTGGCAATCATTGCCACAGGACTTAACATTCTTTATTATCTTTAGTTCTTACTTTCACCTAATTAGTTTCTTCAACACCATTTCACAGCATTTTTTTTTTTTTTGCCTAGATGTTATTAATAGCTATGTCTGGGGGAGAAAGTTACAAATTTAAATAAAAATTTAATTTGATGTGTACTAGAGCTCTCGCTTAGATTTTTATAAAGTCCTTTATATATATTTAAAGAATGCTCTTATTGGTATTTGTGAATGTTTTCCTATGCCGGGAGAAACATGCTCTAACAGAATTAAGAGAATAATAGAGATGATTAAGTTTGCTCAAAGATCAACCCTGGGTGTGGACTGTATCCAGCTCTATTCAAAGTGAGAATAGATTGGCTCTTGTTTCTGGATACCTAAAAGGTGAGCAAAGTTTGCATTCAACTCAGAATTAGATTTGTTGTGAAGACCCTGGTCCACGGAGGGGGGTGAGAAGAGATGAACCTTAACCTTAAAAAAATACTGGTGATCCATCTGAAACGAGATAAAATCTTACCCATTGCCTTACTTTGAATTAGGATAGACTTTTGGGACTGACTCAAGTCCTTTAAAAAAAAGAATTATTTGAAATTTTTGGGGCTGGAGAGATGGCTCAGTGGTTAAGAGCATTGCCTGCCCTTCCAAGGGTCCTGAGTTCACTTCTCAGCAACCACATGGTGGCTCACAACCATCTATAATGAGATCTGGTGCCCTCTTCTGGCCTGCAGGCATGCATGCAGACAGAATACAGAGAATATTGTATACATAATAAATAAATAGATTTAAAAAATAATTATTTGAAATGTTTATGTGTGGGTATGTGCATGTGAGCACAAGGGCCTGTGGAAGTCAGGAGAGGGCGCCAGATCATCTGGAGCTGGAGTTACAAGCAATTGTGAGTCGCCCAGCTTGGGTGCTGTGAAACCAAACAAACATTCCCTGAATGAGCAGGAAGTTCTTTAAGCACTGAGTCATCTCTCCAGCCCCCAAATTAAGTCCTCTTGAAACTGGGAGACTCACAGACTAGCCTCTAAGACAGGTATCCCACAACTGAAAGGAGAAAATAAAGCTAAGATTAAGCAGTATGAACTGGAATCGGGTCCGATGTCAGCCACAGCATCAGCCTACTTTCTCTAGGTCTGCGTTCCACCCTCTCCACCCCAAGGACAAAGTGCTGCTAAAAACCCAGATGGGCCCTAAGCCTTTGCAGCTGGCTGTGGTGCTACAAACAATTCACACTGCACTAAAACTTGCAAGGATAAAACCCTGGATTTATGGCTCCGGAATAAAAGAGAGCTCTGCCTGAGGAAAGTGCTTCATTCTTCCCCAGCATTAACAGAGAACCTCAGTTTACTAAAACCACAAAAGTAATTACAAGGGTGTTAACTCTTTGCAGGGTGCCCTTGTTTCTCTCAATGATGCCTGGCTGGATGAGGGTGCTTGAATTAATTAACCCTTCACTGAGGTTTGCCATCTTAAGCCTCACTCAGTGGAGCCTTACCGTGAGTCACACCCTGTCCCATCCTCACACAACTGGGAGAGTAACTCTTGAGAGTGAAAGGCCCCGGGAGTGATGACTGTACTGTCACCTGATGTCCCATCTGCAGTCACCTGACGCTGCCCCATCTACTCTTTCTCAGATATTATCTGGTATCAGAGCTGTCCTTAAAGGGATTTTAGGATTAGGATCAATAGCCATGATAGTGGTAATAGGAACCTGTCTGGTACTTAAAGGTATTATATACCATACATATAAAAATGCCATAAGCAGGCCCCTAAACTGACAATCTGGCATGACTGTGTAACTATCTACCTCTTTGTTTCTTACCCTGTCAAAATCTTTCAGTTCTACCCTACGCTCCTTGAGTCATACCTACTTAGAAGAACTAGAAAAGGAGAATGTATTGTCTTTTTTCCACGGACATAGAATGAAGAATTGACAACGGGAATGTACTGAACAGAACCTACTGCTACCTGTGGGTCGCATATCAGATATCCTGCCTATCACATATTTACATTACAATTCATGACTGGCAAAATTACAGTTATGAAATAACAAAAAGTAACTTTATGTTGGGGGAGTCACCGCAATATGAGGAACTGTTGTGGGAGCTCCTTCTGCTCCTTTAGCCAACAGCCTTTAAGATTCCAGCCCACTTGGGTGTGGTCTCTTATACTATAAATGCAGCTGTAAAGCCTGCGCTTGCTCTCTTGCTTCCAGCTGCTAGACTCTGTTCCTGTTCCCCGTTCATGCAGAGGACTGTGATCTAGGACAGTGATCTGTAAGTCTCCCCTAAATAAATATCCCTTTATTATATGCAATTCTGAACTAGTGTGGGATTATTCTGAATCTTCCGCCATCAAGAAACTATGTATTAAAGGGTCACAGCATTGGGGAGGTTGAGAACCACTGGCTCCCAGGCTAATAAGAAACAAGAAAGCCACCTAATGTGCATTACCAGAAGGCAAATGTCATAGCTTCCTTTTGACAGGCAAAGCACACAGAGTGAAGGGAAAAAGGATCTTTTGCATTCTCCTAACCTCGAAGTGCTGTGAGGGTTAGCTTATAGTGAAAACTTGCCAATCTGGAATCATCTGGTGTGGTAGTCTGAATGAAAATGCACCCCCCCCTCAGTCTCAGGCATCTGAACACTTGGATTCCAACTTGTTGCACTATTTAGAGAAGATTTAGGCAGTCTAGCCTCGCTGGAGGAAGTATGTCACTGGAGGCGGGCTTTCCTCCTCCAGTTCACTCTCTCCGCTTTGTTTGCAGTTCAAGATGTGAGGCTTTACCTTCTGTCCCGACACCATGCCTGCCATCTTCTGCCAGAATGTCTCCACCATTATAGGCCCTAACTATCTAGCACTTTAAGCGAAAATAAGCTTTCTTCTCTAAGTGGCCATGGTCATCGTATTTTATCGCATCAGCGGAAAATTAACTGATTCGCTTGGGAAGACAGCCTCAATTGAGGGGTTGTCCCTATTTGGCTGTCTTGATTGCTAACTGATGTAGGACTATTTAGGGGATTGTCTTGATTGTTAATTGATGTAGGTAAGATCCAGCCCATTTGGGAGGCACCATTCCCTGGGCAGGAAGTCCTGGGACAGGAGTAGCCCGGATGAGAGAAACAATGGGCTGTAATCTGTGACTATAAATCAAATCAGCCCTTTCTTCCTTAGGTTACTTTTTGCCAGTGTGTTCATCTGCAGCAGAAACTAGAACACCCACCGTCTTCAGCTAATAAAACCTAGGACTTACAAGGCTTAGTATGTTTTAGCAGGCAGCAGCAAAGCCTGGGGTGGGGCCTGACCTTCAAAGAAAAAGATGAGAGGAGACTCTGCTCCACACACTGGGTTTTTTTTATTTATTTGTTTGTTTTTTAAATGTGAAAAGAGAACAAAGAAATCCAGCCTGCAAACCTTGAATCTTCCTGAAAAAGGAAGGATTGAGATGAGAGTCTGCCCGGTCCCTGTTTTACTTTTATCTCTTAGTGATGGCAGAACCTCTAGGATCCTACTGCACTCTGGGGTCCAGTCTGAGCTGACCTGGTTTCTGCTCTAACGGAGGAAGGGTGATCCTGTGGAACCCATCCCATCGATGGCAATGGAGGAAGTGGATGAAGGCCTAAAGCCCTGGGGATCCCACACTTTTCAGAAGTCACCAGATGATCAATGGCTCTCTCCAAGCCCCAGAGAAAGAAATGCCCAACGTGATGGAGATAATGCTGACCATCAGTGAAATAAGGCAGGCACTGGCTCCTCGTGAAGATGGCAGCACAGTGGATGGGCAAAACACTCCACTTTAAATAGCCATGCATAGGAACAGTTGTGACATAAGCAACAACCTCTAAGGGTCCATCAAAGAAGCTACGTGTGGAAGAGAGACTGGGACAGGAGGATCTCAAACTGAAGGTCAGCCTGGACTTAAGGAGTGAGTTCAAGAGGCTGTTTAAAAATAAAAAAGCTGGGGCTGGAGAGATGGCTCAGCAGTTAAGAGCATTGCCTGCTCTTCCAAAGGTCCTGGGTTCAATTCCCAGCAACTACATGGTGGCTCACAACCATCTGTAATGAGGTCTGGTGCCCTCTTCTGGCCTTCAGTCATACACACAGACAGAATATTGTAAACATAATAAATAAATATTTTTTTAAAAAATAAGAAAGCCTATCTCAACAAAACAAGAAAGAGGCTGAGTGTACCCCAGAAAGCAGATGGGTGGGGTTACAGTGAATAAATGAAGCCAGGAGGGACCTTAGTCCCTCCCTTATTCAGTGGGGTTGGCTACTATGAACAAACCCAAGGGGCCGGTTTTGATCTTGGAGCACTGAGATCCATGATTCTGCCATCTTCATCTTCTGCCACGCCCTTCCTTTTAATCCAGCTCCAAACTCAGGAGCCAGAACAGGGCTCCCTCAAACAAATATTTATGGGTTACTAAGCAAGCGAGGGGCTGAAGCAACTAAAAGAATAACTTAGTCACATAGGAATCTTTTTCTATTTTTCTCCCTAGTGCCGGCTATGTTAGCCTTCCTTCACGGTCTCTGCTCACAGAACAGTGTCTCTTTGATCAGTGCTGACAGCAAATTCTTCCTCATATTGTGTAGAGATCCACTCTCCTTAAAGTTCTGTCCTCAGAGGCACATTCGTCTCCTGGGACTTCTGCGAACACTCAGGCAGTTCTTGCCGCTGCGACTTTCTACTCTGAAATTTTCCAGTCGGGGCTCGGAGACAGCTCAGCGGGTAAATTGCTTGCTATGCAAGGATCAGGACCTGAGTTCAAACGCCAGCATCCAAAACCAGGTGTGTTAGTAAGCCTATGGCTGGGGTGCAGAGCCAAGTGAATCCCTGGGGCTTGCTGGTCAGTCAGCCTAGGCTAAGGGGTGAGTGGCAGGTGCCCTTCAAGACGGTCTTAAAAAGAAATTGTGGGCAGCACCAAGGAACAACGCCCGAGACTGACCTCTGTCCGGATGCTCATACATGCACTGTACTTGCCTAAATACATGCATGACAAATGTTCACGTCTATAAACAGACTGAAGAAATAATAAAATTCTCAGGCATATGCCTTTCTTCTATGCACAAATCACGAATATTCTCCTCTGCTACATCTGCTTCTTCATCTGCCCTTGTTTTGCTCCCATGAGTTATTCGAGAGTAGACTGTAAACATAAAACATGTCACCCCCGATACTCCAGCAGCTGTCTACTGAGAATGACTTTCTTATCTCTGCCTAAACAAGCAATGTTTACAAATAAAACCCCCACTGAAGCTTCCCCAGTTGCCGCTCCTCCAATTTCTTTCTTTAAAATTAGAGTTGTTTTAAATTTGTGTCTTTTCTCTTTTTGTGCGTTGTGTGTGTGGTGGGGAGGGTATTTTCTATCTCAGTTTTTAAAAATCAAATGTACATACCATTTTTTACTTGCTAATGTCTCTTTTAATCGCATATATGTATGTGTGTATGTATGTATGTATGTATGCATGTATTAGGCTGGCTTGGAACTCAGAATCCTCCTGTCTCTGCTTCCTGAGAACTGAGATTACAGGTGTCTGGCTCTTTTAGCTTTTTTTTTTTTAACGTAAAACTTTGACCCAGCCTCTGTGTCTTTTGAGACACTATACTCCAGAGCCCTCTCCCTGTCTCCTAAGCACAGTGTGTGCAGCTGACTGTACCATTTGGAGACACACTGCCAGGCTCTTGCTGGTGATGACAGATAAGGTGACCACTTGATGAAGGTGGTAACTTCCTCTTGTGTGGCTGAAAACTCTGCTATAGGGTGACCTTTCAAGGTCATACAAATACCAGCTCCCCAACAACTCTGAAGAAGTGTTAACTCTCACCGACGACCCTTGCCTCAGTCAACAGTGGCACTGAAAACTGCACAGCGAAGGTTTCGCAACGCTATCATTCCTTTTACGTGGATTTAAAAGATGCCAGTATATTTTAACCCAGTCAGGCTGGTACATGCTTTTAGTCCCAGCACTCAGGAGGCAGAGGCAAGAGTATCTCTGTGAGTTTAGACCAGCCAGAGTTACATAGTGAGACACTTTTGCAAATATATTCATACATATAAATATGAAAAATATATACAAATATATATTTAAAATCTATTATCTTATTTTTTTTTAAATACTCAAATCATCCTGAATTTGTTTGGCTATCCTCCTAAACCTACTGTGTGTGTGTGTGTATGTGTGTGTGCGCGCGCGCACGTGTGCGTGCACACGTGCCTACACATGTACCAGAAATCAACATCAGGTGTCATTATTGACTGTTCCCATCTTATGTTTTGAGACAGGGTCTCTCACTGACCATGGAGCTCATTGAATGGATAAGCTGACTGGTCAGCAAGCCTAGGGGCCCTCCTGCCTTTCCTTTCCCAGTGATTACAGGCCCGTATGGTCATGCCTGGATTTTGTTTATTTGTTCGTTTTTAAGACAGGTGCTGGAAATCCAACTCAGGTCCATGTGTTTGCACAGCAAACACTTCACTGATGGAGCCATCTCCCCAAAGCCCCTACTATGTGCATTTGTCCACGACTCCTTCAGCTGGGCTTTTCATTTCTACTGGGAGTCACACTGATTTTGTACGCTTCCCTTCCCAGACCTGAAATCAGTGATGCCTCCAGGTTTCAGGACTATGCTCATGCAGGGGACAGTAGGGGGTAGTAGCTACGAAAAACAATTCTTCTGGTCTCTTTTTATATGTCAGTCTCTAGGTTTTTGAAGTCAGATACCATTTCTTTCCCAAACACCTACATTGGTTAGACTGCCCCAGTCGTGTCTCCCCAAGTCAGCTGCTGCATCTGGGATCAGAAAGCCCCAGGTTGGCTATGCACCAGAAATGCCAGAGGCCTTAATTAATACATAGTCTTCAAGGACCCACTCCAGACTTCCTGAGTAAGCTCTCTGGGACTGGGCGTGAGATTCCACTTCGTGTTTTAAGCTCCCCCTCTGTATCAATATATCCACTCTGCAGCACACCGTGTCTTATAAAGGTCTGTGAACCCAAAGCACTAAGCGTCTTCTCCTTCCATATAATTCAACAGCACAAATCTTTGGAGAGCATGGAAACAAGCACAAAGGTTTCCACTCACAGTAAATTTATGAAGAGCTAAATTTCACATTTTTTAAAACATGCTGTTCCTCCTATCATTAACATTCTACTTCCTCCTGTCTTTTTTTTTTTTTTTTTTTCCGAGACAGGGTTTCTCTGTGGTTTTGGAGCCTGTCCTGGAACTAGCTCTTGTAGACAAGGCTGGTCTCAACCTCACAGCGATCCGCCTGTCTCTGCCTCCCGAGTGCTAGGATTAAAGGTGTGTGCCACCACCGCCTGGCCTCCTTCTGTCTTTATATATGTCACTTATGTTTCAGAGTAAGGATCTGTATTAAAATTTATACTGCTCCATTCATCTCAACCTTCAGTGTGCCAATTCTTGATCTATATTATTCTAACTATTTTTAAAATGTTCTCTTCCAGCTTTGTGGCATCATGGGCCAATGAGGTGATTCCGCAAGTAAAGGCGCTTGCAGCCAAGCCTGATAAACTGAGTCACCAGGAACCCACAGTGGAAGGAAAGAACTGACTCCCAAAGGTTTTCTTTTGACCCCACAAGGACTGTGCCATGAAATAACCTGACTTAACAAATCATCCATAGATAAAGTGTGTTCTCAAAGTTCTTTTACATTGCTTTTCTTCTTCTTCTTTTTAACTTTGTATTTGAAAAAGAATAAAAAATAAAATCAAGCTTACAGGAAAATCAAGATGGCCCAGCAGGTAAAGCGCTTGCCACCGTACCTGACAGCCTGAATGTGACCCAAAGAACATGGTAGGAGAGAACAAACTCCTGCATGGTGGTGTACAGTTTTAATTCCAGCACTAGTGGGGCAGAAGCAGACAGATCCCTGGGAGTTCAAGGCCAGTCTGGTCTATATATTCAGTTCCAGGAGACCCAGGGCTACATAGAGAAACCCCGACTTAAACAAACAAACAAACCCAAATTTCTCTGGAGCAAAATGGCTCAGCAGGTAAAGGTACTTGCCATAGAATCCTGACAACCTGACTGCGATCCTGTGACCCCCATAAAGGTGGAAGGAGAGAACCTACTTTCCAAAGCTGCCCTCTAACCCATGCATGCTTCAGCATGTACCCCGACCCCTAGGCATACATCACTGACATACACATAACGAAGATGTTTAAAAAGTATCTTCTGATGGGCTACAAGAGCTAGTTCCAGGACAGGCTCCAAAGCCACAGAGAAATCCTGTCTCGAAAAACCAAAAAAAAAAAAAAAGTATTTTCTGAGTTCCTATGTTGAGTCTTGTTAATGTTTTAACTAGGAAAACAGCAATGTGCATTTTAAAACATTGGTCAGAAGGAGGACAGGGAATTGAGTTATACAAGGAAGAGAATAAGAATGTTTTATGAAGCTGTATCTGTCCCTGAAAGGAATCCTCGGTGTAAAACACTGTCCAAGACTCGGTGACTTCACAGGGTTTTGCTCAGAGAACGAAGGACATTTTTCTTGTGAAGTTTCTCTGACTGCCATAACTGAGTTCAATATAACAGTCACCCTAAAAAGGATAGCTTCATCGCTTCCAAATAGTTTTTCAAAGAAGGAACTTTAAACAGAGTTATTAAACACCATAAACTCATACCTTGAAGAACGATGTTCTGGCTTATGTCGCTCGTTACGGTCTGTAAAGAAAGGAGACAGTCACAAGTCAGCACAGGCGTTAAAGTCACAGGGAAGGAGATGAATATTCCATTGGCTACACCACAAAGCACTGGTCAGGGCAGCTGTGTTTTTTTCCAGTGCTCTTCCTTGGAGTGGAGAGGATCTGCCTGACACGGATGTCAAAAGCATGCAACATGGGACACATAAAACCTTTTGGTAGTTTGCTAAAATTACCTATTCGGAAAATGTTACCATCACCACGTTTCAGTTTTAAGGCTTAGAAGATCTTTGCTGTGTTAAAGACTTTGCTGAAACTAAAAAACACTTAGCTAGAGAAAGTAAGGAAACTGAAAAGCCACAGATTACTCAGCTCCAAAAAATCATTCCATGAATCATGGTTGGCAGGAGCTTCTAGCAGAACGGGAGGGGGACAAAGTGAGCAGCTGGCAACATCTGCACATACACAAATACAGCCTTAACTCTCTCCTATCCAGAACGTTCAAGAACGCAGTGTGGATAATTAGCTATGATGTGGTGCACAGAAAACATCCCAGTTGTCACAACAGAGAAGGAAGCTTTTGGGACGGAGAACAGGGATGCTGTTAGTTGTCCGAAAGTGACAGGGCAACGCCCTAAGATGTCAGCTGTGCTCTGGGTGAGAAAGGCAGCTGTGTGTAAGAGTTCAGGGGCCTAACTTGCTCAAAAGTGATTTTCTAGACTGTTAGAAAATACTATGAATCAACCCAAAAACCATCCTATGAACGAGGGCCACAAAACACCCAAGTTGCTCATTTGAGTCCAAGTAACAACTGTTCTTTGGTAAATGCTTCAAAATAAGAGAGGGAACTGAGGAACTCAGTGTTATAACAAAATTCAACACTGAGAGAAATAAGCAAACCACAACATAGTCCCCCCTGACTGTAAAGGGAACCCTAAGGGAATACTACCAAAGCACACCTTTCTGTAATATCTTCCGAATCAATGCTAACAAGGAACAAGTAATTTAAACATAAAGCAAAGATTAGACAATAACCCCTACACCCAATTTCAGGATTTCATTGAATGATCAGACTGTACCCTAAGAAGAAAGAGGTGGAAAGGAATAAGACACACTAAGGGGCATGAATGTTCCATCTTTCTGCACTGAGTTCATAATAAAAAAAAGAAATGTTCTATTTGTTTATTCACATGTGTGTGTGTGCGTGTGTATGTATGTATGTGTGTGTGCGCACGTGTGTGTGTGTGTGTGTGTGTGTGTGTGCAACAGCCATCAGTTCTCTCCTTCCACTGTTGGTTCCAGGGACTAGACTCAGTCAGCAGGTCTTGCATGACCAAAACTCTCACCTGCTGTAGCACTTTTACCTCACCCACCCAAGAAATGCCTTTTGAAGCCCAAGAATTAGTATACACCAAGACACCGTTTTCTGAACGAGTAGAAAGTAGATTCATGGTAAGACATGTTTGTTTAGATGCTCTGCCCTTTCTTTAGGGATACAATGCTCACGTTTCTGGTTCTAATGTCTACACACTGAATGTTACTTTGCCTTTAAAAATGGTCTTAATGTCCTCATTCCACTCCTCCCTTAAACAAAAACAACAGCAGACTTCCCACTTGTTGAGTATTAAAGTCATAAAAACGCTTGGTATATTTTAGCTTGCTTGTTTCGGTTAACAAAAGTAAAGCCAGAGACTTGGCAGAAGCAGTTATCCTCTTAAAAGCAGCAGCTCTTACCTGTGGCTAGCAAGAGCTAAAACTCTGCCTGGGATGTTGCTGCTCCAGTGGTGATCCTGGTTTCAGGCAGTTTGTTTATCTAGGCGTGTGCTAGCATGATCCCTCACTAATCTTCCCCGTGGCACAACACACAAGAGGAGGGAGAAACCGAGTCACGAGGATGTAAACAAGCCTCAGCAGCCAAGGGTTTCCCTGCAGGGCCCATTCTGATTGGCAGATGTGCTATGACCAGGCTGCACATCTGGAATGCAGCCACTCAGGAAGCGGATGGCTCACATCTCTCCTCCGTTCTTGGTTCAAACAGGAAATCCTATGGTCATTTCGGTACTTTCTGCTCTAAGAAAGTACAAACGCCTTCCTTCCCACAGTATTACACTGGTAAATAAAAGCCAAGAAAATGACCCAATTAACTGGTGGAGGACACTGAACCATTTCCCACAGGCTCACTTAGTGTTACGGATCAGATTCCTATGTCAATACATAAGCAGTGTTTAGAATGTGTTCCTCCTAGGAACAGACACAGTGATGATTTAGAGATAAAAGTAAATTATCCATTGCTTACAATATCCCCAGACCCTCAACGTTCAACAATAGGAAAAAAATAAAAACACACATCCTCACCTTGTTCTTTTTTCCCCAAAGGATACAGATAGACTCACTTCACATTTGGTGATCATGCCATCTTTTAGCTAGAATGCATATAAATATGTGGAGTGTGTGTGTGTGTGTGTGTGTGTGTGTGTGTGTGTTGTCTGTGTCTGATGTTTATACTTATCAAATACCCTTACAGTTTATGGACTTCTATTTTAAGCAAAGCAGTTTTCACAACAGGAAAGAATGTTGTGCAACTGTCAAGAAATATATTGTGATTATTTTGGTCCAAAAGCCAAGACTGAAGAAAACAAACCACTGAGAGAAGAGTCAGGCTCTACTTTCTTGCCAACAGTGAAAAAAACCAGCCAGTGGGATAAAACCTTAAGAAGAACATGAACAGACTGACGGCAAACATGGAAATTTTATCTCGGGCATACACAGTGCTTAAAGAGTATGAATTTCATTTATTTCAAATCAAATACTTCTTAATATGGTCTCCATTCCTTTAAAACCCTCTCTAAATTTTAAGTAATTGGAAAAGGAGGTATGTGCAGAAAGAAGGTTTCTGGACTTATACATATTTAGCAATGATATGAATAACTATCGGCTCAAAGACTTTCCACTGAAGAGTCACTAAAAATAAAAAGCTCCAAGTATTTATCTATCAAATATTGCTTATCATAGAATGCAACTCAGAATTAATCTGCATAGTTCACCAAGAAAACTGTGATGGTTTAGGTCATGCAAAGTCTAGAAGCGTGCCCTCCGTGTGAGAATTTTGCAGCTATACTGCATAACGACATAAAGCCTGCTGGTTTTGTAGCTTTACTGTATAACTAGCACACACACATAAATGCATGTACACGCATACACACACACAGACACACACATAAATGCATGTACACGCATGCACACACACACACACACACAAAAGCGCGTGCACGCGCGCCCCCGCACAGACACACACACACATTATATTCCCTGTCCCCTTCATCTACTTATTAACCTCTTGGTTACTAAAGCTATTTGAAATGGCAGAATATCCCACAAACAGAACAAAGGAAATGAAACAGAGCTGATTGTCTTCTGACGTATCTGTAATGTGTGAAGATGGAGGGTAGGATGGGGAGCCCATGGTACACAGGAGAAATGAGCAGGGTGGTAGAAAGCTGTCTTAGTTCTGGGACGCTGTGAGAACTCCAGGTTATGTACATTTTTCTCTTTCAAGACAACTTCTGGTTTTTAAGACATATATAAGAGCACATAGATCTTAGTTACTTTCTACTGCTGCGGTAAGACACTATGCTATGGCAACTCAGAGAAGACTTTATCTGGGTTGTACAGTTTCACAGGGTGAGTCCATGACCATCACGGTGAAAAGCAGGACAGTGGGCAGACAGGCGTAGTACTGGGGCAGTGGCTGAGAGCCTACATCTTGACCCACAAGTAGGAGGCAAAGAGAGCTAACCAGGAGTGGTGTGGGCTTTTGAAACCCCAAAGCTCACCCCCAGTGACACACCTCCTCCAACAAGGCTATAAAACCTAATCTTTCCCAAAGAGTTCCGCTGACTGGGGGCCAAGTATTCAAGTATACGTGCCCATGGGGGCCATTCTCATCTCAACTACCAGCACGTATGATCCAGTGTTTATGTGTTTAGATGGTACACCACTTGGGACTCATCTGACAAGGGCAGCTTTGGGGGAACAACCATGCAGACCCCGCCCTTCAGGGTGACTATGAATCTAAGATGACAAACACTTTGAAATGAAGATGACAAGAACGTAATCTCTTGCTTCGGTTAAAACTTAAGAAGAATGGGCAGTGTAGAACATGCCAGAATCCAGATATGTAAGATATCCAGGCTTTGACGATTTGGCTTTGATCACTGAACTGGAGAGAAAAATCAAACCTCATTGAGTAGAGACTAGATTACTTCTGTAGCCTGAAGTCAGAAAGGTCTTACATTGTTCTTTGAAATGAAGGGGAAGAATCAATCTCCAGAAAGGACACAGGATAAACTCACAGCAGTGTGGGAAGAAGTACGAAGAGAATCTCTTCCACACCTCACACTCGAGTGTCAAAATGTCTTTATTGTTTTGTCCGAAGCATCACCTCAGCTCCCTAACACCCCTTTATATAAAAAGTCCAGATTGTTTGCCTGGGGGCTTCACCCCAGCTCCTGGCATAAGCCTCCTCCCCTGGGAAGTTGCCTTAGTCCAAACCCTACCTCCGAGAAAGCCCACCAAATGTGACCCCTCCCCAGGGGGAGGTCGGGACCACTCCCACAGGCTATTTAAACTGCCCCCCAGAGAATGAACACTTGGTCT
>JAQHUG010000085.1:1066489-1076933 GCA_028555095.1 Dicrostonyx torquatus
CAAAACAGTATAGCATATGGTAGAATATCATTTGATCAGTCAGCGCTGAAGAGGAATGAAGGACTGAACCACGCTACACACATGTGAACCTTGAATACATCACCAAACAAAAGAAAACAATCACAGGCATGGTGGCAGGAACAGGAGGCAGAGAACTCAAATCCTCAACCACCAGTTCAAAGCCCAGAGAGTACACTGAGAGCCCGCCCCTGGTGACACACTTCCTTCAGCGAGGCCACACCTCCGAAACCTCCTCAAGCAATGCTACCAGCTGGGGACCAAGGTTTCAAATGCTTGAGACTATGGAGGACATTTTTCAATCAAACCACCACAGCTTCCTCTGATTCTTTTTACCCTTGGATGACAGTATATTAATAATTTTAATATTAGATTAAATTTTTTAAAATTTATTTATTTATTATGTATACAATATTCTGTCTGTGTATATGTCTGCAGGCCAGAAGAGGGCCCCAGACCTCATTACAGATGGTTGTGAGCCACCATGTGGTTGCTGGGAATTGAACTCAGGACCTTTGGAAGAACAGGCAATGCTCTTAACCACTGAGCCATCTCTCCAGCCCCTAGATTAACATTTTAAAATAAAATTGATAGTCACCTTTGAGGATACAGAGCCTCCAGTATAAAAACTTCAATCGCCCCAGCTATACTGTTTTATATTTAACTAAGGCTATAACAATCTAATTATCCAAACATGACACAAAGATATAAAAATGACCTTTCAACAGAAGTCACGTAACACAGATAAGAAGATGAACACGGATTTGCCTTTAGGGTGACTAAGTGGTATGGATCAAGAGAGTCAGCCCCAGGTGACAGACACACAGACAGTTCCATGAGGTGTCCCCTAATCTCTCTTGCATTTTCCCAGAAACAACATAACTGAGAAGGAGATACCCTCATAGTTCTCAGCCCTTAAGATACTAATCAGTTTAGAGCAAATACATTTCAAGGAAGAAGCCTCTGTACTTCCTGAGGAATCAGAGCCTAAATATTTCTAAGAACCATTATTTAATATCCAAGGTGAGAGGGCTCTGCTATTATCAGATAAAAAGTACAATAAATGACAAATGAAACTTTAAGCTTTTGTGCTTCAAAATGGAAAAAGAATTGTCTCTTGTTATTGCCTTCTGGGAATGTCACTAAGATGTAAGGGGCAAACTCTATACAGTCATGTCATGAATCATTCAACAAAGGATAAATATAAGTGTTTCCTGTATAGGACAGTCAGAGGACATACCGATGGCAAAGTCCTTCCCTTCCCATTCCCCTAAGCCCATACTTCCCTACCCACAGCCTGTCACCTTCCCTCCCCTCCCTTACTGTCAACATCATCACCCTCTCCCTGTTCTCCTCAACCCACACCTTCCCTCACGTTCCCTCCTCTCCCTCCCCCTCTTCTCTTCCCTTCTCCCCTTTCCTTCCTTTTTATGGCCTACATTAAATGCAGGGTCTCACTGGTGCTAGGCAGACAATCTCCCCCTGAGCTCCCTGCCTTCCAGGTACCAACGGAAAGTCCATGTTATGACCTTGCCCAATGGCAAGGAGTTAAGTCATCACCGGACAATACTCAGCCAGGTAAAACACAAATGGTAGCTATTAATAATAGTGTCTTGAAAACAGAAACCAAGCAGGGGACACTGGGTGTGTGTTTTAAGCGTGCAAAGCAATTTCCCAGGGCAAAGCACTTCAACTCTGGGGAAAAGCTGGACACTCAAAGAACTCTATTTTTCCTCAGTACTGAAGAAGAAAACTTCACTGTTTGATACAAGCTCAAAAACTAGCACGGTTTGGGAACTGCCACTAAGAAGCTGACAAGCCATGAGCATCTTAGTTACTTTTCTATTGCTGTGATTAAATACCGTGAACAAGGCAACTCACAAAAGAAAGCGTTTAGTTCCAGAGGAAAGACGCAGCAGTGGGTAGTTGGAGCTGAGATCTCATGTCTCTGTGGGGAACGGGAGGCAGAGAGAGTTCACTGGAAACCTTTTGAAACCTCAAAGTGCACCCCTAGTGACTTGCCTCCTTCGGCAAAGCCACACCTCCCCAAACAGAGTACCAACAGGAGACTGAGTAGTCAAATACCCAAGACTTCTGGGGGGATTTCTCATTCAACCACCCCACAGAGCGTTATCACACGAGGACGCCATTCCTTTCTTAGAAAAGGAACTCACAAGGAAAACCATCTCATTATGCTCTCCAAAGAGTAAACAGCTTGGTGGATTTCGAAGACTTGCTATGGAATTCAGTCTCCAAGCTTAATGCACATTTGTTCAAGGAACCAGTAGGTGCCAACCAGAGGCTGAATGATATAAAATGGCTATTAACTCCTGAAGTTAATCACCAGGGAGCAACAACTGATTTGATCTTCTGATCTTAAATTGTTTCTATTTATATCTAAGATTAGGGGTGAATTTTTCATTTTCATTTATGTGTATTGTGTTATCACGGAATACCATAAAGAACATACGCCAAGCAAAATGTAGATTCTGAAAGAGCCTACGGTGACAATGGACATCAGAACTGTGGTGGCCTTTCACTTGAGTGACTGATTTAAAACAACCCACACAGTAAACACACTTCCAATATTAAACCAAACTGCTAACCAAGTGTCACTGCAACAGGGTTGTCTCTGAAACACAACCACAGCAAACCTGACGGGCAAACAGGAGTGATCTCTGCGTATTCCACCGTGATTAAACCAGCGAGGACTGATTACGACTGGCCTTTCTGAACCATATTAATATTAATTCGTTCATATATCGATTAAATGTGGCAACAAGTCGGGCGGTGGTGGCGCACGCCTTTAATCCCAGCACTCAGGAGGCAGAGGCAGGTGGATCTCTGTGAGTTCGAGACCAGCCTGGTCTACAAGAGCTAGTTCCAGGACAGGCTCCAAAGCTACAGAGAAACCCTGTCTCGAAACACACACACACACACACACACAAAGTAACAACAAGACGGTCTCCTTTTCATTTGCTTCGGGGAGGGGGAAAGAGGAATGAAGGAGTATTGATGTTGGCAAGATTTACAAGTCAACAAGATCCAATGGAAAAATGGACCCTCCCTCAGCAACATGAGGGGAGGGGGCCCACTGCAGGGAGGGAGCCACCGAGGGGAGGGGCCCACCGCAGGGAGGGGCCCACCTCACAGAGGGGCCCACCGCAGGGAGGGGGCCACCGCACGGAGGGGCCCACCGCAGGGAGGGGGCCACCGAGGGGAGGGGCTCTTCCTACCTTCCCAGCTGTCAGTAGCAAGCTTGCCTGTGTCCAGGCGGTCGGGGATATTCCCAGAACAGTCACACCTGTTTTCTGTGAAAGTTCATAAAGTTCTGTGTTAGGTTTAGCGGTAAAGCTGTCAAATTCAAATGTAATTGGATGGATTTACGCTGATCCAGTACAGCCTCCTGAGTCTTTCACTGAGATCTGGCCATACTCACCTCCCAAAGAATTTAAAGACCAAGATAAAATTAACTGGGGAAGGAACAATAAAGGATAGGATTGATAAGACACAAGACCGGATCCCCACCCTCACAAAAGATTTTCTGGAGGCCTTTAATTTATATTTTTATGAAAAATAAATTCTCCGCAAGATTAAAACAGCTAAAGCCTTTTACTGCAAAGGTTAAATTTTTACATTATACTTATATAATTTGTTTATGAGCATATTTATATTATTAATATAATATTCACAATATTATGTTATACAATTTTTTATATTATTATTTTTTAAAAATCATATGCAAAATCCCAAGCATCTTGGGGTAGGTTTGAGATACTATTGTGCGTCTGTTACCAGAGAACTGGAAAGTCAACTCAGCCTGGGGTTAGCAATGTCTCTCAGACAAAGGCTTATTAAATTCTTCTCACTCTGCCAGGCAGTGGTGGCACATGCCTTTAATCCCAGCACTTGGGAGACAGAGGCAGGTGGATCTCTGTGAGTTCAAGGCCAGCCTGGTCTACAGAGTGATATCCAGCACAGCCAGGGCTACACAGAGAAACTCTGTCTTAAAACAAAAAAAAAAAAAGAAATTCTTATGCAACTCCATAATACACAGGTATATAAAATAAGCATATAAATCAAACATTTACTGATGGTAAATCACAGAGTAATTTATTCTAGAAAATTCTTTGGTATATATGTGAATTTATCATTTATTAAAGACAAAGGCACATTTAAATATTAATGAGATAGACGTGCTTGTTTAATTCTATAGAACTAATTAAATCCTGGCTGAACGGGATACTGAAGGGTAGAACATCTTCAACAGTTTTCAGGTTGATTACTGTTTTGATTCACAACCATCAAGTCTGGCAATGCTCCTTCACATAAAACTATGGCACGAGAGTGGCCGAAGTGTGCTCAGGGCCATGTCTGAAATTACTGGAAATTCTGTCCTAATCCCAAGACTTTCATTAAAAAGTCCTAATCCCAAGAAGTTCATTAAAAAAGAAACTCAAATACCAGTTTTTAAAACCAAAGTTTGTGGGGCTGGAGAGATGGCTCAGTAGTTAAGAACACTTCCAGAGGACCCAGGTTGGATTCCCAGAACCCACGTGACAGCTGGCACTATAAGTCCAGGTCCAGGGGATCTGAAGCCCTCTTCTGGATTCTGCAGACATCAAACACACAACTGGCACACAGACACACATGCTGGCAAAACACCCATACACAAAAATAATATTTTGTTTTTTGTGGTGATGGTGGTGGTGGTGGTGGTGGTGGTTTTTTCCAAGACAGGGTTTTTCTGTGTAGACCTGGGTGTCCTGGAACTCACTCTATAGACCAGGCTGGCCTTGAACTCGGGAATCCTCTTGCTTCTGCCTTCAGGATACTAGGATTAAAGGTGTGTGGTACCACACCTGGCTATAAATAAAAATCTTAAATGAATAAAGTAAAACTTTGCAATTCATAATTCAGTACAGCCCATAGACACACTAATTGGATATGTACATGCTGAAGAAAGCTGGCATGAAGATATTGTCTTTGCGTCCCACAATTATGCTTCTAAAGAGCAGAAAACGTATGGACGGCAAAACCACTGCAATTCATAACATGCAGCAGTCTGAAATCTTAGCTGAGGTATCTCAGGCAGCATTCACTGGTGCTACATGGTACGATGGCATGGCCCGGTACCAGTGGGCTTTCAGAACCAAGGCTGCAGCCATGTGACTCAACACAAGCAAACACCACCAGAAAGAACTCAACTAGGATTCATTGCACACTTGATTTCAAACTAATTTTTGGCCATTGCTTAGAAACGTCACACTCTTCGAGACGCCTACATTCCTATTCACTCAATTCCTTATGAAGACAGGACTTGTGAATTAAGAAAGGGAGGTCCCCAAGAGCACATTCCTGAAGAATGAATTGGAGGCCAGAGGAAAGGTAAAGGGGCATTTAAATAGCGTAGGAAGGGAAGAAACACCTTGGAAGGCCAAGGTGGACACACAGAGAAAGCAAATAATTGGGCACCTCCAGCCTTTGACTTTCCCGAGATGGCCACAAAAACTGTGTTCTGCCGGAGGAGTCGACCTCCTTTGTCTGGGCCGAGGAAGAAATAATTAGCTGAATTCCATTACTGTTGGTTTGAATTCTGCAGTCACTTAAAAGGCCGTTCTTTATGGACCAAAATAGATTTCAGGCAGCTAACCAAATTTATTACCTTTCGTTAGCTTTGAGCCAGGACGGCACAGCTAATTGTGTTAGTGTAATCGGTTTACCCTTTTTATCGCTGTGGTCAGTGCAGGGCCCCAAGCAGCTTCTTGGTTCCTTTTTTAACTAAACAGACACAAGCAGTGTGAGATGTGTTTGCTGAAATGTTAGCATTTGAAAGTCTTAAGTTGCCTCTTAAGAATCTATCTGCCTTCTCTCCCAATAACCTAACTCCTTGCCTACTCTATCTTATCCTGTATTTCAGTAAATATGTATAAAATGACACCATTTTCCATAATAATGTCCAATGCTGGCACAAACAGAACAGACAACAGTACAAAGACAATCAGGGCAATGGAGACGTCCATTAGGACTTTTACTGCACTACTGTTTTGAAAAAAGATTATTTTTATCCGTATGAGTATTCTGTCTGCATGCATATATGTATACTGTGTGCATGCCTCGTGCCCCAGAGCTCAGAAGAAAGCTCTGGTTTCCCTAGAACTAGCTAGCATTAGAGACAGTTGCAAGCTGCCATGTGGGTGCTGGGAGCTGCACCTGAGTTCTCTGTTCTTCACTGCTGAGCCATCTCTCCAGTCCCATGCTGTAGTGTTCTTTTTTTTTTTTTTTTTGTTTTTTCGAGACAGGGTTTCTCTGTAGCTTTGGAGCCTGTCCTGGAACTAGCTCTTGTAGACCAGGCTGGTCTCGAACTCACAGAGATCCGCCTGCCTCTGCCTCCCGAGTGCTGGGATTAAAGGCGTGCGCCACCACCGCCCGGCTGTAGTATTCTTAATGAACAAGTTTTAACAAACCACCAAAGGCTCAGGAAGGTTTTTCTGTCTTGAAGGAAGAAAGAGAAAGGAGGAGGGAAGGAAACAGAAGAGCTTTAAGAATGTCTCTATTTAATCAATATTAATTCTTAGATTTTATGAGTCCTGTGGTCAGCTATAGTCATACAATTTTTCATTTCCTACAACTTAATGAGGTATAATTTACACACCATAAAATATACCCACTTGAAGGATACCGTTGTGCCAATGATTTTAGTAAGCTTACAGAGATGTGCAATCGTTACTATGATCATTGTAGAGCCCTCCCATTGATGTAGGTCAAACAGTCACAGGACTAACAAGAGGCAAAGTAGCTAGAGGCCTCTGCATCTACAGAGGCGTGTTACAGCAGGGCCTTACGTGATTGCTCGCACTGTAAAGACACAAGACTGCCACAAACTAGCTGGGACCAACACGGCTGGCCAACACGGCTGGCCAACACAGCTGCCAACAGTTCCAAGTTTCATTAAAATAACAATTGTGTATCACTGACCTTGCAAAGTTGCCTGCTCCCACACATCACAGCTGGAATTCCCCTCTGAGGACGGTAAAGGGGAACAAACCCCTTTCTGGAACCGTTTCTGGAACCTCACCTCGACAACCCAAGAGTTCAAGTATGCCCAGGGACTACACTATAAAACAGCCCAGCAATGTATCGCGCCCTTAAAAGTACCTTTGCCCTCATAAATGTCTTCTCAATCACTTTGTCCCAACTCTGAATTCTTTCCTTGCTGGCAAGAAGAACATGAGAACCTGAGAACATGGAATAGGGAGCCCTCAGTCTGTGGTTTATTTATCTTTGAAATCTGCTCAGTTTTCACCACCAGTGAACAATCCCTTGTGCCCACCCGCGGCCCTCTTCAAACCTTCCACTCGGAGATAACTCCATAACCTTAATGTGTATGAACAGATATGCCTAGTGTATATTGATTAGCAGAGGATTAAATCTTAGATGTGTGGTATATAACATGGTCAGAGTCTATAAAAATGTCTACTTTTAAGAAATTAATTGCCGGGCGGTGGTGGTGCACGCCTTTAATCCCAACATTTGGGAGGCAGAGGCAGAGGCAGGCGGATCTTTGTGAGTTCGAGACCAGCCTGGGCTACAAGAGCTAGTTCCAGGACAGGCTCCAAAGCTACAGAAAAACCCTGTCTCTGAAAAAAACAAAACCAAAAAAAAAAAAAAGAAAGAAATTAATTGATGTGGTTGTATAAACAAACAGTATCTAGTAGGGAGAGTGGTGGTACTCCAATACTAGCTGAGGCATAAGGATGGCAAGCTCGGGACCACCAAGGGCAACATGGGGAGCCTCAATTTCAAAATACAATTTAGAAGGTAAACAGCTCGGTCATAGAATACTTGCCTCGCACGTGTGAGGTCCTGGGTTCAGTCTTTGCTAAGAAAGAAACAAAACAAAACAAACCTGGCTGCTCTCATTTTCATTTATTCATCACTGTGACCTCCACAAATATCTGTTCCCGGCCGTGCTCCTGGGAACTTGTGAAACAGGGCCGGTGTTAACAAAGCATCACAATTCCCCTGTCTGCGGAGCATCTCAGGAATGGCCACTATGCTTCCTGTTAACCATTCTTCATTGGAAGACATTTTTAAATGCTCACCTCTCATAATTTTGTCTAAGGAGACTATGGGAAAAAAATCTAGCTGTTTCTGAAATGGACAGAGTGTTTTCACCCCAAATATTCAGGAATTTAGTGTTCAGGAACAGGCACAGTTGATGAACAGACTGGCCAATACATTTTTACTTAGCACTGAACAGACTTCCCTAATTAGGGAGCATTTGTGTAACTTGATTTCTGATCCTTGCTACAAAGTTCTCCCGAACATGGCAGGGGGCATTAAGGAGAAAATATTTTGACATGTTCAAACGTGCAGAATCAGGGCAGCAGCATTCTTAGAGCTGAGGTTACTAGGAAAAATTGCTTTGAGCATTAAGAAATTCTTTCAGTGACAAAGGTCAACAGGAAATAAACACTTGGCAAAGTGCAAAGAACACACACTTTTAAAAAAACTGTAGATAAGGGTTCAAATCTCCGGACCACCATGTTTGTGTTCCCCACTCCCCACCCCCAGCTTGTCTCCCCCTTGTCTTCTCTTATCTGCCTGTCCCTTTCCTTGCCCCCCTCAAAATGTAAATAAAGCACTTCAGCAGAAAAATAGTTCCAAGATTTTCATACAGTGAGTTTCTACTGACTCAGCTTTTTTTTTAAACTCAGGAACTATAGTAGCTAAATTATAGTTTTTCCCTGGTCAACTAAATATTCCTGCTGGCCATCTGTTGGCTTTTCTATCATCTTCCACTCAAACACATTAAGTGAACCTCAGAAATATTTAAGTGTGTCCTGCAGGATTGTTTGGAGAGTCAACCAGATGTGCACTTACAAAAACTCTCCATTCTGAAGTCCTCCAGGGCAATCACTGTGCTGACAAGAGGAGCCACAACAGAGGTGCCCAAGACACCGTTACACATGTATTGGGTCTAGTCTCACCTTCATCCTAAGCACACATTCATTATGCCTGGACAAGTCACAATATTTAAAAATATTTTCTCGGTTAAATAAAAATAGTACACTTGGCTCTTCCGGTTTAAAATTGAACATTGTTTTCGATGTTTTTCTCTTCTGGAAAAATAAAAAGTTTTCAAGCCGTAACAAAGAAAATGATTAACTGGATTGGGAGCACGTAGTTAAGATTTCCATAAAGTAATCAATGGGGAAAAAACCTTACAAAGTCTAAATCTATATTGCCACTTATCAGATGCATGCACAGTTTTTAAAAATAGGTCAAAGTTTAAAGATATAAACCCTGGTTACCGATTAAAGAATAAAAATTCCAGTGTCGTCATCAGAAGCTCACACACCCTGGTAGGGCTGAACCAACACTTTACAGGGACTACGCCAAAAGCTACGATCTTTACAAACTCATGGGAGAAAATGATGGCTTTCGCAATTCTTCATCTTCCCCCCTTCTCCTCGTTTTTTGTTTTTTGTTTTTTTGAGACAGGGTTTCTCTGCAGCTTTGGAGTCAGTCCTGGAACTAGCTCTTGTAGACCAGTCTGGTCTTGAACTCACAGAGATCCACCTGCCTCTGCCTCCCGAGTGCTGGGATTAAAGGTGTGCGCCACCACCGCCCAGCCTTCTCCTTTTTTTCCTAAGACAGGGTTTAGCTCTATAGCACAGGCTGGCCTTGACCTTGTGACCATCCTCCTGTCTCAGTTTCCCAAGTACTGGATTAAAGGCATGAGCCACTAGGTCCTGCTCATTGTTCTCTTAATTAGGACACTGGCCCAAGGCCGTCTCAGTTTAAGCTAAATGTCTGTAGCCAAAGCTGACCTTTTAAGTGACCCTCCTGTCTCGGTTGGTCATTCTGTTTCAGAGACTCATTTATAAGCTCGGTCTTAAAGGCATGTAGTCTTCACTGAGATGGTATCTTCCCCTTTGTTCTTTTCTCTTTCTGTGGTTTATCTGCAAATAAAAACCCCAAGAACTACTAAGCTCCCTAAAAGGGACTGAAATAAAATATCCAGACAGGGCCTTTATCTGTTATCAGTGAACACTGTAGAACAGATCCTGGCACCCAATGCAGGAACAGCAGAACTGACGGCCGGGTGAATAAATGAGGAACCTTTGTAGCATGGAAGGACATGTAGTTAGACACTGAGTCTGAAGGTCTGGCTTTGAACCTGTAATTGTATGAAATCAGGATGCTACCATCCTTTTATAACGCTATAAGATAATTAGCTGTCACTTAACCTCCTAGGATCTCAGTTTCCTTATCCACAAAATGGGAATGAAAACTAGAAGGACCACCGTGTGATGAGAACACTGAGAAAAATTGAAAACGCTGCTGAGTTTCTGTAATTGATCACATTAAATTATCTAGGATCATTTTTCAAATTTCTAGGCAATGGTTTGGAGTAGGA
>JAQHUG010000085.1:1099649-1113152 GCA_028555095.1 Dicrostonyx torquatus
AGTTTTGTGCATGGTGATAGATATGGGTCTATTTTCATTCTTCTACATGTTGATATCCAGTTATGCCAGCACCATTTGTTAGATATGCGTTCTTTTTTCCATTTGATATTTTTTCCTTCTTTGTCAAAAGTCAGGTGTTCGAAGGTGTGTGGATTAGTATCCGGGTCTTCTATTCGGTTCCATTGGTCCTCCTGTCTGTTCTTATACCAGGCTGTTTTCAGTACTGTAGCTCTGTAGTAGAGTTAGAAGTTAGGGACTGTGATGCCTCCAGAAGTTCTTTTATTGCACAGGATTGTTTTGGCTATCCTGGGTTTTTTTTTTTTTTTGCTTTTCTGTATGAAGTTGAGTACCGTTCTTTCGAGGTCTGTGAAGAATTTTGCTGGGATTTTGATGGGCAGTGCATTGACTCTGTAGATTGCTTTTTTACTGTTCCCTTTTTAACTGCCTATGGTAGCTCTGAGCTCTGTCTCTGGATCTCAAGTCAGCAAGACTGTGGGTTTCTATTTAAGTTCTAGCTACCAGAGAAGCTAGAGAAAGACCTGTTTAAGAGAAAACCACAAAGTATTATTCTTTTTCTTCTAAAGATTAACCCCACTTGCTGTCTGCTTCTGACCTCTCTCCACTGCCTTCACGGAGATGGCTTTTATATTTCGTCTGTAGCAGAGTTGCTCTGAGATCAGCAGCGAAGAATAGAACACACTTTAAATGTACACCGAACATTCTCCAGAACAGATTTATCTAAGGCTGTAAGCTGAGCCTCAGTACAGTTGGGGGGGGATTGAAATCATACAGAGTAGGGTCTCTAATAACAACAGAGTAAAATAGAGTAACAGAATAAAAGTACCAGAAAAACACAGAAAATTCAGATCTGTGGTAGTTAACATATTCCTAAAAAAGATAGCACCACAGAAATTAGGAAATATATTGATAGAAATGAAGTCAAGACACAGTTTACAGACCTTAAGCAGTAGTTAGAGAAACTCAGAGTTGTAAATGTTGGTTCTACAAACAAGACTATCTCAAGTGAAGAACCCAATCTCTATATTAAGACACTGGGAAAGAAGGCAGGACACAGTGTAGTGGCACAGACCTGCCCAATCCATCCAAAGTCCTGGTTTCAATCTGAACGCTGAAGGGAAAGAGGGGAACAAGGAGAAAGACAGCCACTAAAGAGAGGGGGAGGGAGGAGGCGGAAGAGGAAGAGAGGGCACAGTTCTGGGAGCTGGGGTGCAAACTAGACCTGGGAAAAGAACAAAGAAATAACGATTTTATTTACTGAAGCAGAGAACAGAAAAACAATAAAAAGGGAAAAAAAAGCCAAAATTTGTTTTAAAATAAAATTGGAAAAAATAGTTGGATTGAGAAATTAATAAAAACTCATATGAAATTCAAAGGGCCATAAACAGTCTTGAGAAAGAAGAACAAAGTTGAAAGACTCAACCTTTGTGATTCTTCCAAAGCCTTCTACAAAGTGACAGTAATCAAAAGAGTGTGGGTGAGCCTAAAACAAGACACACACAAAGTGAGCTGAGAATAACATGAACTCTTAAAGCTGTCACATGACAAAGAAACAAAACAGGAGACAACCTACTGATGGCTGTCATCATGCCATAGGAGAAATGAACACAACACTAAAGAGAAAATAAGAACCTATGGAAAAAAAACAAGGGTCGTGTTTTTACACTCGTTAAGTCTTGCTTTGTAGTGAAAACCTTAATAAGAAACATCATATTAATTTTCCCTTGCTTTTTCATGGTATATCAAATGACTATTTAGAAACAACCAATGCATTTTTCTAAGGTCCCCATGAATTT
Source organism: Dicrostonyx torquatus (assembly GCA_028555095.1). Classification (NCBI taxonomy): domain Eukaryota; kingdom Metazoa; phylum Chordata; class Mammalia; order Rodentia; family Cricetidae; genus Dicrostonyx; species Dicrostonyx torquatus. The sequence continues at coordinate 1,101,464 of JAQHUG010000085.1, forward strand.
CAAATTCCATTGTTTCCAGAACTCCTATGAGTTCCCCCTGAAGCAGTGAGAAGTCCAGGGTCTTCTCTGGAAGAAGCACAGCTCAGGGTCCATCCCTCCAGACTGATAATGCCCCTCAGCCTCACCCCAGGCCTTTTCACTGTGAGCTCTGGCCTCTCTCTCCCTCAGGGTGACTCTGGAGGACCTCTGTCATGCTACATTGATGGTGTCTGGGTCCAGTTGGGTGTGGTAAGCTGGGGTATGGAATGTGGCAAAAATCATCCCGGAGTCTACACCAATGTGACCTACTACCAAAAATGGATCAATGCCATTATCTCGAGAGCTTGGGGCTCCGGTGGTGACTGTGCTTACGTGATTTCTTGTTCCCTGCTGTACTACTTCCTCTGGCTCTCCTGGGATCCTCCTGAGCCTTGACCAAGACAGGATATAGAGCTGATGCTTCTGGGGAACTAATGGGATGGGACTGCCTTGGGCAGAGAAATATTAAGGGAGTCACTGAGATTCCCTGGTTTTGCTTCCAAGGTCCTTGATTTTTTTTAGGCTTTCGTGGTTAGAATGCAAACAGCTAATAAATAAGGCTACCACTTCTGTGTATGATATTTTTTTTAGTTTTATCCCAGAATAATGTATCTTATGAGGGAGGAAGGATACTGTCTATGAATAAATATTTGTGAATCTGAGTTAAATAACTACTAGAAAAGCAAGCTAAAAAAAATCAAAATGGTGTAAGGAAGGGTCTTTGAGGAACTCTATAAGGGGTCTGCTTTACTGCATCATGGATTTCTTACCACCCTGAATTTTTGCCTCCTCTTTTACCCTTTGTTTCCCTGCTAACCCTCTTCTATCCCTCAGTCCCTAACAAGAGGTGCATATAAGCAGCTTAAAATTCCTGTGTGGAGTCAGGTGGTGGTGGCGCACGCCTTTAATCCCAGCACTCGGGAGGCAGAGGCAGGCGGATCTTTGTGAGTTCGAAGCCAGCCTGGTCTACAAGAGCTAGTTCCAGGACAGGCTCCAAAGCAACAGAGAAACCCTGTCTCGAAAGACAAAACAAAGAAAGAGTAATGGGATTCCACCTGACACATATTTTTTTACCTTCCTCTCCTGCTCCTTGTCAGCACAGCCCTAGGAGCCCGTTGACCACAGTGATCTGAGAAAGCCACAGCTTGCTTCTTACGCTGAATTAAAATCTAGCTTTTAGACAGCCAGAGCATGTTCTGGGTCCTTCAGCCCATTTCCACCTCGTGACCTTATCCTGTTTGCCCTTCATACCTAAAATACTTCCTTTTGTTCATCTCAATACACTTATTTCTGTCTGCTGCTTAGAAAAGGAAGCAAAGAATACCAACAAAATACATTAAACGCACTATAGGGAATGGTTTTAAAATTAGGACTTGGGGTGTGGCTCAGCGGTAGAACACAGACCATGACAAGCAAAGCCCCGGACCCTCTCCCCAGCACCAGGAGAGAAAAATTCACAGGAAGTAGGTGAATTGCATGGCACATGAGTTATATCTCATTAATGCCACTTTCTGAAAACGAACGGGGAAGTATATCTCCCACGTAACCTAAATATCGACTTGTCTGTGATGTATTTGGGGGCTCTCTAAAGATCTGAACAATACTTGTGATTGCATTTCAAACCAAGACTCAAAGTCATTTATATACGTTCTCTGTTTCACTCGCTAAAACACAAGATGGAACGTATAAGCCAAAGTGTGGGAGTGTGGAACTTGTTAATACGTTACTGAAGAGGGGAAAAAAAAATCAATAGGCATTTGTATTCACAAAACTCAAATGTCAAGCAGTTACAGGCAAGTGATGTAGTCAGCAGCATCACACTAGCAGAGAAGAGGGACATAAACAAGGGCATCGTTATCCTCTGCTTTGCACAGTGCTCTGATTTAAAATCAATTTTAATCTGCAGAATATGTTACTTCTTGGAGTATCTCATTTTCATATTTGCTACCTTTCCTTTCCAGATGTCTTGAGAAATTTTAATTGAGGTAGGGCTTTAATAAATAAAAATTACCGAGAATCTAGTAAACATTTTTTTCCCCTAAAAGCAGGAGTGGGACATGTATAGTTAGTGACACTCAATTTTTTTTTCTTTGTAGCAAGTAGTAGACTGACCCTCGGTTTCATTAAGCCATACAGTCGCCCTCACACAGTGGGGACATTACAGAAAGAGTTCCCAGTAGGACCGGAAGCCTGCATGTTCCTACTGTTTCAGAGGTGGTACTCACTTCCCTGGATGCTTTCCCAAACGCCCCGTCAAATCTGACAAAATACACTTTATTTACATAATAGAAAGCAGCCACCTGCAACTTTTAAAAACATACCCTCTCTTCAGGGAGCGGAGGGAAAGAGTTGCTCAGAGCCTAATTTCATTCTCTCTTCCCAATAAACACGAGGAAATATTCAACCAGATGAACAAAGAGACTGAAATCGGTCATTCAAATCCTAATTGCCTTTCGAGATAATTATCTTTAAACAACCCAAATTCTCTCTAGTGTCTTCTAGGATGTAAGGCTTCACTTTCCAGCTCCGTTTGGCTGAAGGAAAGTGACTGAGATCTAGTCCTGTGGCACTGTGTGTGCCACTTATGACACACACAGTATTGGGCTGTAATTAACTCAGAATACCCAAGAGTGGAAGGGAGGGGCAGGGAGCCAGCCTGGGGATCCAGGATATTTCAGACATTCATTCTGTGTTTAGTGAAAATTAGTGAAAAGGATAAACCTGGGTAGAGCTGGATGGTGGCAACAAGACCACATCTGATCAGCTTTGGATGAGAGCTGGAAGTGGGAGGGGTGGGTATGATGTTAGGACAGGAGGATGGGAAAGAGAGAGAGAAATTAAGAATGACAGGGCTCACAGGTCACCCGTCTCGTGGTGAGTGTACCATTAAAAACAAAATGAGGAAGGATGAAGAGAAATGGATTTACTGTGCTATCAAATTAGGCAAGAGGATGAGCGATGCCTTCCGTGAGGATTCCCATGTCCTAATCCCCACAACCTGTAAGTATGTTTTCATACATCGTGAAAGGGGTTTGCACATAAGAGTAGGTATCACAAAATGGGGAAACTATTCTGAATTATGTAGATAACCCAAAGTGACGATAGGGCTTATTGACATGATTAAGGCCGGAGAATTAGGGTAGAGATGCCCATACGACACTGGTAGTTTGAATGAATCGGCCCCTGTAAGCTCATAGGGAATGGGCACTGTTAGAAGTGTGTCTTTGTTGGAGTGGGTATGGTCTTGTTGGAGGAAGTGTGTCACTGTGGGGGCGGGCTTTGAGGATTCCTAGGCTCAGGATAACGCTCAGGGTCTCAGTCGACTTCTGGTTGCCTTCAAGACGTAGGACTCTCAGCTATTTGTCCAGCACCGTGTCTGCCTGCATGCTACCCACCATGATGATAATGGACTGAAGCTCTGAAACTGTGAGCCCCCAGTTAAATGTGTTCCTTTATAAGAAGAGTTGCCATGATCATGGTGTCTCTTCACAACAATAAGAGACCCTGACTAAGACAGACGCCATGACACAGAGATGTCATAGTGATGCAGAACAAGATGTTGCTGTAGAGATGAAGCAAGGGACCATGAGCCAAGGGATATATTGGGCTCTGAAAATCTAAAAGGTGTGATTTACACACCTAATCCTAGCACTGTGTAGGCAGAGGCAGGTGAATTGCTCTGACTTCGAGACCAGCCTGGTCAATGTAGTGAGTTTCAGGACAGCCAAGGCTACACAGAGAAACCCTGACTCTAAATAAATAAAATTAGAGGCATGGCCTATCTGTGTGCCTACAGACAAAATACAACCCCAAACAACCTGCCCTGATGTCACAAGTCTGTCACAACCAAGCAGCCTGCCCTGATGTCATGACCAAACAGCCCACCCTGATGTCACGACCAAACAGTCCTGATGTCATGACCAAACAGTCCTGATGTCATGACCAAACAGCCTGCCCTGATGTCACGACCAAACAGCCTGCCCTGATGTCATGACCAAACAGCCCGCCCTGATGTCATGACCAAACAGCCTGCCCTGATGTCATGACCAAACAGCCTGCCCTGATGTCACGACCAAACAGCCTGCCCTGATGTCACGACCAAACAGCCTGCCCTGATCAGGACTGCTGCCTCCTTAAGAGAGGAAAAGTCAAGGAGCACTTAATCTAAAAGAAGGATCATTTTCCCAAATTCTGGCTATTGAAAGAAAATCAAACGTCACAGACATGACCAACATGGAAGGTTTAAAACCTCTGGGCACCACAGTGTCCTCATTGTCGCCCTCTGAGCTGGCTTGGGGACTGGCTGTTGTTCCACAACTCCTAAAATGTTGGAGCAAATGTTCTTCTTTTAAAAAACTAGGTTACAACAGAAATCTGTGATGCAGCCACTACGAAGCTTCAGAATTGGTTAATGTCATTAAAAATTTCATATCAACAGGCAAGGTAAAGAGAAATGACATCAGTTGTTTGATCAATATTTTCTATCAATGAGTTTGAAATAATAAAAAATGTTTTGTTTTTGGAAAGTTTAAGGTCAGTGGAACATCATCAAAGGCAAGTATTTGGATTTTAGGAGAAATAGCCTATTCCCCTTGGAGTTCAACAAAGCTATTTTTAATTTGGAAAGAAAGAGCTGACATGAAAGACCACAAACAAGGAAAATAAATGCACTCGTGCCTCAGAGCCTTCCAAGTTAGAGTCGCACAAGGAAAAAGACGTTAATCCGTTTGGCGAGACGAGGCCAATGTCCAAGTAGTTCTGAACAGACCCGATCTAAATCCTTCACAGGGTCCCTTTCAACTTCTGAAAACACACTCCACACTTTGAGTTTTGACTAAGCAAGCTATGAAAACTGGTATACTCCAAAAGCTCACTGGGCAGGTTTCTAGTTATTTCTTAGTCATAGGGAGTTCACGGAAAGTGTCGCACTAAGAATTCCAAACCAAGTTTCTGCCAATAGCTTCAGTCCCTTTAAACTGGCAAAGGTTTAAGCAGGTGAGGAAGATGCCACTACTTCCTCTGTTCCTTCTGGATTAGCCATCTGCTCCAGGTTCCCATGACTCCCAGGGTCTCCTGCAGGAGACTGCAACCACCTGGTGTGGTTAATGTGAGGTTAGCCTGGGAAATGTGAGAACCGACACCTGCAACCTCTGAGCAGGAGTTTTAACGCTGGCAGGCAGATTTCTGTCTGTTGTTCCTACCCAGTTAGGGGTTGCTCCTTCAGCCAGGATCCCAGAAGAGTGCAGGGTGAGCCTGTGCAGACCTCTCCAGCTGAATACGACTGACCGCGAGAGTTAGTGCTTGTTTTATCCACAGCGTTGGTGACAGAATATATCAGGTTGCTAACAAATAATAATGTATCATTTATGATGTTTTCCCCTCTTCCAGTTGAATTTTTCTAATAATTTACTAAGAAGGGGTTTGTGGGGGATACTGGCTTATATATCCAAATCTAGAGCCAAGAATTTTAAGTCTGAAAGGAAATTTGATAAACAAGAATTAGCAAACTTTTTCTCTAAAGGGCAAGACAATAAATATTTCAAGCTTGTAGCCACAGGGATTCTACTGCAACTATTCTCTAGGTATAGGACAAAATAGCCATATACATATGAATGTGTGTGCCTATGTGTCAAAAATCTTTATAGCAGTCGTAAGCTTGAGGTTTAGGTCCAAATTCTTCGTATTTGTAGTGATTCTAAGAATGAGCCATGATTATATGACTGGTATTTTAATTTCCTTTCTTTGGTTATTTTTCTTTCTTATGTGTATGGTTATTTTTGTCTGCATGTATACCTGTGTGCCATGGGTTTCAATCGCCCTCCAAGGCCAGGAGAAGGTACTGGATCCCCTGGAACTGAATCTACAGATGGTTGTTAGTTGCCATGTGGGTGCTGGAAATTGAACCCGGGTCCTCTGGAAGAGTGGTTGATGTTTCTAACTACTGGGCCATCTCTCTTTCCCTCTTAATTTTCTTTCTGTTACTTGGTGGGGGACAATTCTGTATTCTGTCAATCATGTTTTAAATAAACGCTGATTGGCCAGGCAGGAAAACCAGACAGGAAGTAGAGGTGGCGCTAGGAGAACAGGAGTATTTTGGGAAGAAGGAAGAAGGAAGCTATTCCCCGACTCCTGCCCAGTCCACCAGGAGGTGAGCTGCCAGGTTGAGAAAGATACCGAACCATGTGGCTAACATAGATAAGAACAATGGGTTAATATAAGTTATAAGAGCTAGTAAGAAGCCTGAGCTAATGGGCCAGTCAGTTTATCTTATGGAGACTTCTGTGTGATTTTTCTTTGGGGCTTGCTGGCTGTGGGGTACTGGGCAGGACAGAAACCCTAACAAGCCGGCCCTTCATGTTACAGTTACTGTATAAAACACTGACCAAAACCAACTTGGGGGCGGTGGTAGATTTATTTGGCTGACACTTCCAGGTCATAGTTCATCATTGAGGGAAGTCAGGGCAGGAACTCAAGCAGGAGCCTGGCGCAGAAACCCTGGAGGAAGGCTGGGCTAGCTCCCGGCTAGTTCACTGACAATGACACTATAGTAAGGCAATCAAGACACGCCTCAGCAGCTGGGCCACAGATGGACCAGACAAAGACAAACTCAACTAAAACTCTTTACCCCTCCCTCTCCAGCCCTTGATTCTAGACTTTGTCACTAGTGACTGAAAATTAACGCTAACTAGAACAGCTGGCCATTGGAGGTTGAGCATCTAAGTTAGGAAAGCTTTGCTTTGTTTTTGCTTTTTGAGAAAGGATCTTTCTATATAGCCTGACTGTCCTAGAACTCACTCTGTAGGTCAGGTTAGCCTTGAACTCAGAGATCCGCCTGCTTCTGCCTCTTGGGCACTGGGATAAGGTCTGCTCCACCATGCCCACTGAGATTAAGTATTTAGAATGTGTGTCTCAGCCAGGTGGTAGCACATGCCTTTAATCCCAGCACTGAGGAGGTAGAGGCAGGCAGATCTCCATGAGTTTGAGGCCAGCCTAGTCTATAGAGTATGTTCCAGGACAGTCAAAGCTACACAGAGAAGCCCTGTCTCGAAAAAGACAAAAGAATGCATGTCTCCTGAGTCTAGTCCTCAGAAGAGGTTCTGTTGGGCCACAAGAAAAAGACTAAATACACATAAAAAATAAAGCAGAGAATACTTGGGTTTTTTAAATTATGTTAAGCAGGCAACAGTTTGATTATAAATGAGGATTTTCTTTTCAAATGATTATAGCGTTTGTGAAAACAAGTAGATAATATAAGACCAAACTCATGAACAAATGATAAATTAGCCAGCATTTTGAAAAATGAGCTTCAGTGGAAACACAATTACATGCTCCCTTCCTACAATCATCTGCTCGACAGTTTATCAATCATTTCTTTTATCAACAGGACAGCATTTGCTATTATCGTTACAGTAACTCATCTCAGGGGAAAAAAATAACATTTTAAAAATATCATAAAATGAACAAGTACACAAAAGATCACTTCTTATGATTCTCTTTGTTGTTTCTGTACGGAAGGCAAACCCGGGACCCTGGCAGCTAAGTTGAAACTCTGCCATTGACCTATCTTCCACCCTTCGTGGTTTAAATTTATTTTCCTTTCTTTAAATTTCAAAAATAATAAGTGCTCACTGGGAGAAACTCAAACAGTACAGGAATATACAGTAAAACACTCTGGGCCCTCTTCCACCCACTCTCCGGGGTGTCAGCCACTCGCTCTGACTTGTCGCCATTGATTGAGGCTGTATCTGAACAATGGAGCAGTTACTTTTTCCAGTCACTGTGGCAAAGAAGAAGAAGATGGAGTGATGTGCAATTAAAAAAAGCTCAGAGACTGATATTGGGATTTAGCCTGAAGTCCAGAAAAGCAAAACAGCCCAGCCACTGGCTCTAACCTTGACCTCAATCTAAAGCTGGCGATCCTGCCTTCGGGAATCTCAGAATGAGACTGTGGTTGAGAACTGTTTTCTTCCTTTGTATAATCCTCTCTAGTTCTGGGATTAAAGGCATGCACCACCCAGTTTCTATGGCAACTAATGTGGCTACTGGGATTAAAGGTGTGTGTTACTACTTCCTGGTCTCGAAGGCTAATCAGAGGGGCTGTTTTACTCTCTGATCTTCAGGTAAGTTTTATTTATTAAAATAAAAATAAAATATCTCTACTGGTGTAGGAGGGTTCTTCTCTATTTTGTGTGCTTTCATTGGTTAATAAAGAGAATGCCTGGCCTGTAAGATAGGACACAGCCCTTAGGTGGGCGGAGTAGACAGAACGGAAGTTCTGAGAAGAAAGGAAGTGGGGGAGACTCCATGATCCTCCAGCCCATGATGGATGCAGGTTAGAATCTTCTGATAAGTCACCACCTCGTGGTGACATACAGACTTTTATAATGGGTTAGTTTAAAATCTAAGAGTTAGCCAAGAAGAGGCTAATGATAATGGGTCAGGCAGAGTTTAAATGAATACAGTTTTCTTGTGGTTATTTTGGGCATAAGCTAGCTGGCGGTTGGGAGCCAGGCACTAGGAAAATGGCCCTACTTCTAGGCGGCAGGACACAGCCGCCTGCCTATTACAACACTCTACAATGGAGTTCCCCTGGCCAGATATTCCTGGGAAATCATGTTTTAAAATGCAACCAAGAGATGTGGGGACTTTCTGTGATCTACGAGAAGCAAGGAGCCCAGAAAGTCTGAATGGGGGTTGGATGTTCAGCTAAGAAATGCACCTTTTTTTGTTTGTTTTTTGTTTTTCGAGACAGGGTTTCTCTGTGGCTTTGGAGACTGTCCTGGAACTAGCTCTTGTAGACCAGGTTGTCCTCAAACTCACAGAGATCCGCCTGCCTCTGCCTCCCTAGTGCTGGGATTAAAGGCATGCACCACCACCGCCCGGCGTAATGCATTTTTAAAAACAATGTTTTTCAATTTTTTTTCTCTAATGTGTAAGTGTTTTGTCTCCATGTATGTCTGGTGCCTTCTAAAGCCAGAAGAGAGTGTTGGATCCCCTAAGGTTAGAGTTACATGTGGATGTTGGGAATCTAGCCCAGGTCTTCAGAAAGAGCAGCCATTTAACCACCAAGCGGAGCACAGCCAGGAACACACTAGACTCCTCCTACAACAAATTGACGCTCCAAAGTGGTCGACTATATCCATGTAAAACCTGATAACGCTTGAAAAGGAACTCTAGACACACACACACAAAACAAAGTTTAGCACACTTTTTTTTTTCAGATGTCTCTGTCAATTCTAGAGTTTTTTGGAAGTTGCTTACAATGCACTTCTTGTTTACTTAGGTAATATTATATCCTTCTGGAGTTTTTGATGGAGTTGAAGAATATATAGTTATAGTTTTCCTTAGTTAAGATAAAAGATAGATATAAATATTCTAATTAAGTTTTGCTTGATACCTGATTTGTTATATGTAATTTTACTATATTAAAATTAAAACCTTCCTTTTTATTTAAACAGAAAAGAGAAGGTGATGTGGGATTCCCCTCTGCATGCTGTGATTACCATTGGTTAATAAAGAAGATGTTTTGGGCCTGTGATAGGGTAGAGCAGAGCTAGGCAGGAAAAACTAAACTGAATGCTGGGAGAAAGGAGGCAGAGTCAAGGAGAAGCCATGGAGCTGCCACAGGAGACAGACATGCCAGAAACTTGCTCATGGGCCATGAACCTCATAGTAAAATATAAAATAATGGAGATGGGTTAATTCTTGATGTAAGAGCTGGCTAGCAATATGCTTACGTAATTGGACAAGCAGGGATTTAATTAATACAGCTTCTGTGTGGTTGTTTCTGATCTGGGCGGCCAGGAACACACTAGCAGCCCCTTATAACACTACAGCACCCAAGACTCATCTTTTTTTTTTCCTTCAATTTATTTATTTATTTTGGTTTTTTGAGACAGGGTTTCCCTGTAGTTTTAGAGCCTGTCCTGGAACTAGCTCTTGTAGACCAGGCTGTCCTCGAACTCACAGAGATCCACCTGCCTCTGCCTTCCAAGTGCTGGGATTAAAAGCATGCGCCACCACCACCCGGCTGACTTGTTCTTTTAAACAGTTGCTGTGCTGCCAAGGCTGGCCTGGAACTACTGGACTCAAGCACCCCAATACCCCAGGTGAAGGCCACAATGTCTGAGGCATCCTCAGAAATGTCTCTAAGGCCCCCCCAAACACACCCCCACACACACACACAACTTTTCTTATACCTTGGTGGGGAGTTGGGGAGCAAGAGGATTTGCAATCACAGTTTGGATTCATTAGGTAGGTTGGGTTTTTTTTTTTTTTTTGGTTTTTGGTTGTTTTTATTTTATTTGAAACCTAGTGCAGGTTGGCCTCAAACTCTGTGGTCCTCCTGCCTCAACCTCCTCAGTGCTGAGATTATATGTCACACTTGGCCACAAGCACTTCTAATGGCACTATCTTTCCAGCATCTCCCTCTTTACCTGATTAGCATCCCTTTCACGCTAAATATACAAATGTAATTTGAACTTTGAAATTGAAAGTCATCTGATGAAACACAACGGCTGTGCCGAAACTGGCTCTCCCTTTGTGCAGGGAGCTCACAGCCCCCACAGGGCCTCTCTACGGTGACAGCCAAGAACATCCATCCCTAAGGACAGCTGGTGGGAAGGCTCTGGAAGCTGGACTTGATATCCATATAATGTCACGCAACAAAGACGTAGGGTGGAGGAACTGAGACTCCCCAGGACCAAAGTAAATCTCATTGTCCTGCAGAGCTGAAGATACTGAGGGAGTAGATGTTTGGTTGCCTCGCAGTGTGGAGGAACCAGCACTCAAGAGACAAGAGACGTTGGCAGGAAGATCACAAGTTCAAGGTCATTCTTGGTTACACAACAAGGTTGAGCCCAGCTTGAGACACGTGACACTTACAAAAACTTCAAAATGGATCTTTCATGCAGAATACATTTTTCCCCCTCTTACCCTGTTGGTGTGGCTTGCATGGTGACTCCATTTCATACAGTACAGAAGTTACAGGGGGTAGAGCTGAAGTATAGTATAGAAACCAAGTTACTACCGGCGCCAGCAACCCAAGTCAGCATCCACAAAAATAAGGAAGGAGAATGATATACAACCCTGATATCAAATAAAAATGGCATATCATGTCTGTGGTCTTCATAGCACCCAGTCTAGTCTTTAGAAAAATGATGGGCGGGGGGAGGGGCGGAGGGGTGGCTTAATGCATTCTAAGAACCTGAGTTTGATGCTCAGAACCATGCAAAAACCCAGATGAGAGAGCACACATCTATAGCATAATATAATCCTATCACTCCTAAAGTAAGACAGAAGGCAGAGGCAGGATTACCCAGAAGCTCCTGGGCAAGCCACCCTGGTGCCTAGCACAGCAGCAGAAACGAGAGACCCCGCCTCTGCTTCAACAAGGGGGAAAGTGAGAACAATCCCTTCGTGGCACACCCACAACTGCATTTTCTCACAAAGCAAATAATAAATAAGTGTTCTCAAACTGTGAAATAAATCAGTAAAGAAACACCAAGGGCATCGAAAACAAGAAAAACCCAAGGAGCTGCCATTGGCACAAGAAACCTAAAGAGACGTGACAAGCAGACACAATATGGTAGGGGGATTCTACAACAAGTGAGTCAAAATTAAGGAAAGACGAGTTGTCTGGGCAGAGCTCCTGCTCAGCAGGCATAAGGCA
>JAQHUG010000085.1:1154901-1169192 GCA_028555095.1 Dicrostonyx torquatus
GTGGAGTCTGGACTGAGGCAGCTCCAGGGGAGGGGTTTGGGGTGGAGCTTCCACCGGAACATTCCAGACTCTTTGGATAGATGGACGCCAGGGGCTGGCGTGAGGCTTCCATCCAAATGGTGCATACCTGAAATCCCAGCATTGAAGAGGATCAGAAGTGTAAGGTCATCCTAAGCCACATATCATATTCAGGGCCAACACGGGTTATGTGAGACCCTGACAAAAAAAAAAAAAGCAGTAATTAAAAAAGCAAAATCAGACATACACTGAGGAGTCACGGGAAGCAGTAGCAATACAGTAAACAGAGATAGCTCTCGTTTCTGTTAGCCTAGAACACCACATTTCACTTCTGGGAATTTTCCCCACAGCAGATTAATGCAAAACACTCCCTACTTTTTATGCCTCCCTCCATGTTAACTTTCCAAAGTTCTTTTCCATATCTTCCATCAAGACATGGTTTCACAAAGCTGAGCTAGTCTGCTTTAGCCATTAGGATGCAGCAGAAATGGGAATACAAGAGTTCAAGCCAGACCTTACGAGGCCTTGCTTGCTTCAACTTGTCCTCTTGGAAGCCCTTTGCCACGGATGAGCCAGCCAAGGTGAGTCTATTGGTAAATTAGACACTGTGGGAAGAAAAGACTCCCTGTCACAGTAGCGGCATCAAGACCAGCCCACAGCCAGCTGGCTCTCAAGCATGACAGACAACACAGGACAACATCAGCGGAAATGTTTCCAGGGCCAACAAGGGACCACAGACACCTGAGAGACCCAGCTCAGGTTACAGCTACAGCAGCTGGCCAGCTAACTCACAGGCAGCAAGAGGAGCTGCGTTTTGTGTCACTGAGGTTTTATGGTTGTTATGCAGAATTGACTGTATTTGGTTTCTCCGGGAACTAATCTGGTTGATTGAACAGGAGAGCAACGGGGTTGGTAGAGAAGAATGACTACAGTAAGAACAAAGGAGCATTCTCATCACTCTGTCTACCTGACAGGGCCTCTGCTAGTCCAGCTGGAAGGTCTAGAATAGACAACCACACTCCAGTCCAAGCTCACATAGCCAGGCCCTTGAGTATCTGCTTGGCTCTGCTGGCTGAGCTGTCTGAACGCTGAGGCACTCACAGCTACAGGCTGAAGGCCTCCAGCACCCTTTGTGCCTGTGAAAACGGCATTTCTTTTCGAGTCAATGTCCTTGTTTTGATGACATAAACTCAGGCTAGCCTTTAACTTGCTATATAGCCTAGGTTAGAAACAACACATCGCTGGGCTTGGTGGCACACACCTTTAATCCCAGCACTCTGGGGGCAGAGGCAGGGTCTCTGAGTTCTAGGGTAACCTGATCTACAGAGGTACGGTGTGGGACAATTGTTTATAGTCTGTCACTTATGTTTTATTTATTTTTTTTTAATTTTTTTTTAATTTTTATTGTTAAAAGAAATGTCACTTATGTTTTAAATAAACACTGATTGGCCAGTAGTCAGGCAGGAAGTATAGGCGGGACAACCAGACAGGAAGTAGATGTTGTAAAAGGTGTGGGTTGTGTTCCCAGCACCTGAGGGGAGCGCGGGCCCTTTTGTTCCCAGCACCTGGCTCCCAGCTGCGGCCGCTAGTTTATGCCCAAAATGATTACACACAGACTGTACTCATTTAAACTCTGTCTGGCCCATTATCACTAGCCTCTTCTTGGCTAACTCTCACATCTTAAACTAACCCATTTCTAATAATCTGTGTGTCAGCACAAGGTGGTGACTTACCGGAAAAGTCTAACCTGCATCCATCTCTGGCGGGAGCATCATGGTGTCTGCTCACTTCCTTTCTTCCCCAGTCTTCTGTTCTCTTTTTCCCGCCTATCTAAGTCTTGCCCTATCAAATGGCCAAGGCAGCTTCTTTATTAACCAATGAAAGAACACTCCTACATCAAGTAGAGATGGCACAATGAGAACAGGAAAATCATGGGAAAAGGGAAGCATACTCTGCATTCCTGCCCAGACACAGAAGAAGGAAGATGTGACCTGCCCCGCCGAAAAAGGCACCAAGCCATGTGGCTAACATAGATAAGAATAATGGGTTAATATAAGTTATAAGAGTTAATAAGAAGCCTGAGCTAATGGGCTAATCAGTTTATGATTAATGTAGACCTCTGTGTGATGTCTTTGGGACTTAACAATTGCGGGAACAGGGCAGGAAAGGAACCTCAGTCAACAGAGGGAGTTCCAGGACAGCCAGGGTTATGCAGAGAAACCCTCTGGAAACAAGCAAACTCATGATCCCCCTCAGACTCCAGTGTGCAGGGGGTATAGGCACACGCTTCCTTGCATGGCTCCATTTTATTTGCCTTCTGACACTAAGTATTGAACCCAGGACCTCATGCATGCTGAGCTCAATCCCAGAACAATACATTTTTACTTAAGGAATTTTACATGTAATTCTCTCTATGGCCCATCAAGGTCATTTTAGTTCATCTAAAACTTGAGACACGATTTGTCTTCATGATTGCCCTTTTTAAAAGAAGGAATTGTAGATTCACAGTTGTTCACAGTCTTACATAGCGATAACACCCAGATAAAGAGATGATCATCCATAAATCAAGAAAGTTCTGGAGTCAGCCTACTTCAGCTCCCTAAATGCAAACTGCCTAAGTCATTAGCAACCCAGAAGGGATGCGATGCGAACTGGCTAGACAAAGCAGATTTGTAACTCTACACATCTAGGCACGCACTATGAGAATCTGAAATACGACTCCAATCTCGTTCTGGATGAAATACCTTTTAGAAAATCACACATGGCTTCCACTGTGGCTGTACTGGAGTGCCCAATCAGGCAACCGGCAGAAAACCAGTGGCGATTTTGCTATAACTTGGCTCTTTTGGAACAGTGTTGCTGTGTAGCCTGGGCTGACCTTGAACTCTGTGTAATCTCTCTGCCTTCGCCTTGAGGGAGCTGGGGTCACAGGCCTGTGCCATCGTGCCTACCTCCTGTAGCCATTCAATAAAGGATTCATAAAATGTTCCCAATAGGCTAATCACTAGAAAGGTAGGCAGAAATCTAGTGGATAATTTCTTTTCATGGTAATGTCCATAACAATTGAGCAAGCAAGTCCTTTCTTGAGGGGACAGCTGAGTGGCACAGTGTCTGTCAAGCTACTTATTGTAGGAGGCAAATCCACTTTCTGACGTGTCTAGGGGACACACGAAGAGTGTGCTTTCTCCACTATTCATCCTCATTCCTTTTGTCCTCAGCTCCCTCATCTGCTAGTCATAGCAGCTTACCAGGGTTTGACTCATTCATAACTGGGTTTCCATAGCCTGGTGGGCACATCTTTCCTGGGCTGAGCTGCTTTGCTTGCTTCTTCATAGTTACTGTTCATCAAAGGAAAGCAAGGAAACAAGAAGCCCTGGATGGATCTTCTCAAGTTCTATCCTTAATCTTCCTGGGAGCATTGCATCAAAGCAGCCTCACTTCCCGCCGATGACTGCATTGAGACCTTAACTCTGCTCCCCTGCTGCTCCCTGACTATAAGAATTCAAATGACCAGATGGCAGGTATAGTTTTAATTTGACTGAACCCCTTTGTATCCCTTGGTGAGAATATACACGTCTGTCGACCAAAGAATCTCTAACTGTATGTGGGCCACAAAGCTAAAAGTCCCAGTGGGTCAGTGCTTCCTCCCCTCCTTTGTCCCATACTTCTGATTGATGATACGGAAACATCGAAAGGTCTCTGCATTCCAGAAGACTGAGCCCTATCATCTCTGGGTATTACCTCTGACTTTGCACTTCAGCTATGTTGTGTATGTGTGCCTCTTCCGTATGTATATACACACACATGCATATCACAAACATATACATATGTGTGTACATACACACACATATGCATATCACACACACAATATATATATATATATATATATGCATATGTCCGTAGATGTATAATAGAAAGCTTTTAAAGGACAAGTGTTAGCTCCTCCATCAGAAGCAAATCTATAGAGCACATGAGCATAAAAATCCAAAACTTGCAGAATAAAACTCATGGAACAAATGGTCATTAGGCCTCTCTTCAAATAAAAATGAGGCCTATCTTGAAAAACCAAGACCGGGGCTCTTAGGAACTGTATAGCTTTAGGTTCAAACTATAATAAAATATCTTAGAGTGTCACAAATGAAGAAGCTTTTTTGAGAGAAGGTCATTTTTATTCAAAACCTTCACGCATCTGAAAATGAAAATGTTGGTTGCTTATATATAGCAACCTATAACTTCTGACGCTCTCTGGGAAGGCTATGTCAAAATCATTGCCTTTGACTCTTTCTCTGCATCCCAGGCCACATTATAACCTTTTAAAAGCTTCCCGTCCTTCGTTCCTTCATTGTGCTCCAACCTCTTTCTCCTTACTTTTCCTCGTCACGCTGGTTTTCCTAACTACTGCGCTTCCAGCTTTGCCACCTGTAAAATGGGAGAACGTCCAATATCTCACGAGGAGATGTTGAGAGGAAAGGGAGTGAACGTGTTGGGTGAGATTGCCGTGGCTGCCAGCACTATTGCACCCTTAGTGGCATGCACAACAGAAATTTATGGCCTCACACGTGCGAAGGCTCGGTGTCTGAGATAGTGACAGAGGGAAGGTTGGCTCCCTCGGAAAGCTCCAGGGTTTCTCACTGTTCCTTGACTACAAATTTGATTTGGCCTGTTCCCTGTGTGTCTCTATGACCAGATGTCTCTTTTCTAAAAGACGCCAGCCATATTGAATTAGGAGCCTACCCGACTCCAGCATACCCTCATATAGTTACGTATATAGAAACTCTAATCTCAAAGTCACACTGCATGGTACTAAGATGCTAACAGGAATTTTAAGGAGCCTCAACTCAGCATATTCCATATGTAAAACACCCAGAACAACTCTTGGCATAGAGGAGACACTGTGTACATCTCTGTTCTTTATTGAGTATGTCCTGCTATAGTTTGGATCATCTATATCCCGGAAGTCTCTTGTGTTAAAGCTTGGTCCCTGGATTGTCATGCTGTGTAGGTGGGGCTTACTGGAAGTTAGCTCCTTTGGGGCATACCACTAAAGGGCATACTGGGTCTCCAGCCACTCCTACTCTCTTTCTCATTTTACTCTCCGGCCACCAAAAGATGAGTATCTCTCTCAAACATTCCTACCAAGATGTGCTGTGCCATCATAGGCCCAAGGCAAGAGAACCAGCTGATTAGAAACTGAAATCTCTGAAACTTTGGACTAAAACAAAACCCTCATCTTATATTTATTTTCTAGAGTATTCATAGCAGTGAATCAGACTTGGGTCTTTTCTCCATTAAGTTGTGTTAGAGGATGATCAACAGCCTCACTTTTCTCAGGACTAGTAATGTGTGGGGATAAGAGATGTTGGGATACAGGATTTTCAGTAACCACAGAAAAGACCATTAAAATAGGACTAGCCCTTTTCCCTCAAGATGAACAAGATCGAACAGAGACGACCCTTAAGGAAACACCAGGGAAGCAATGTAGCAAAGACTACTAGCTCTCTGTGCCTATTTTCTCCTCTTTGTTTGATGCTCATGAATAATTGGGCGTGATGGTACATGTCTCTCATTCAGCACTTTAGAAGGCTGACTCAGAAGAATTACAAGTTTACAGTAGAGTATATAATAACCTGGTGTAAATAAATAAACAAAATTTCCAGCATCCTATGATGTCACCCATGGCCATATGACTAAGCTTTGGCCAATAGGAAATGGCATATGACTTTGGAGAATCATTTAGAAAAATCAGATGGAAGAAACATACTCTTTCTCATCCATTTCCTCTCTTGACTGTTGCTGTGTGTAATGGAAGCCAGAGCCTGGGGAATTAAAAGAAGCCTGGACCGTTGTTCAACATGGGGATGGAACATATCTACCAGAGACCTCACCTTTCTACACTGTGTTGTTTTTTTGTAAGAAAGAAACTTGTACTTTTGAAAGCTGTGTATTTATTGCAAATCAACTAATACCCACATTACGGTTTACCTGAAAGGGTCATGAAAGGTGTTGCGTGGGAAAGGAAAATTCTGAACAACAACAACAACAACAAAAATGGTACACGTCATCCGGGCTGTGGTGGCACACACCTTTAATCCCAGCACTCAGGAGGCAGAGGTAGGTGAATCTCTGTGAGTTCGAGGCCAGCCTGGTCTACAAGAGCTAGCTAGTTCCAGGACAGGCTCCAAAGCTACAGAGAAACCTTGTCTTGAAGAACAAAAACAAAACAAAACAACAACAACAAAAAGGTACATGTCACAGCTTCAATCAAAAGAGGCACAGCTTCTGATTTCAGTAGAGCAGATAAATTATTATAAAAGATCCCTAATAAGTTAAAGGAAATCTCTAGGGGCTAAAAATGAATAAGGAACTACAACCAGACTGTTAAAGATAGTTGACACATGATGCCGCCGCGGCGAATGTTTTACGCAGCTTAGCTCATCCGTTCCTCACAATCAGACTATGAGGTAGGTACTCTTTGTCCCTTCAGTTTACAGGAAGGCAAACTGACCCAAAGACTACCGAAGATAAAATGACAACATAGAATGGACAGCCAGCCAGAATTCTAGACGGCGTAAGAGAAAAGGATTAAGGCAAGGAGGCACATGAGAAGGTAAGCGTGAGGGTAAACCATTTGCTTAGCGTGCACGAAGCCCTGGGTTTATCCCCAGCAGAGAGAGAGGATAATGGTGGGAAATTACTTATGACAATGCAAATCATGGGTGTTCAGATTAACGAGGTGACAAATATCAATTTGAATTCTAAGATACTGATACAAAATAGTAGTTAAACATACATAAGAGTTGGCACTATCCTAAGTACATTCTATAAATTATGTTTTTAATCTCTCTCTCTCTCTCTCTCTCTCTCTCTCTCTGTGTGTGTGTGTGTGTGTGTGTGTGTGTGTGTGTGTGAGTAGGTGGGTGCACGCACATATAGAGGTCAGAGGACAACTCCTGAGAATCCGTTCTCTCCTTCCACCTTATGGGTCCTGATGCTCTAACTCAGGTAGACTTGATGGTAGGTGCCTTTACCTGCTGAGCTTTCTCAACAGTCCCAGATTACACAGCCTTTTCAACAACTCTGAGGAACACTGTCCTGCCTCTGTCCCCACTTTGGAACGGAAAAGGAGACAGGAAAGTCCAATAACCATCCTCAGGTCACAGAACTTTCAAGCAGTGAATCCAGGATTCAAAGACAGACATTTGATTTAAAAAGTTGTACTACTTTTCAATCACTTCTTTGAAAAGTCTTCTTTGGTGCAAAGCTATGAGCTAAGGATAGTTGGGTATGGACTGGATGGCGATTGGAAGACACGGGTCTCTTCATGATCCAACAGAGCCTTCTGTGGTGATGTGGTGGTGGTGGTCTGTGTCTACACTGTCTGACAGTCACAAGACACACGTGTGAAATGTGGCTAATGCTACTGAAGAACTAAACTTCACTCTTTATCTACTTTTAATAAATTTAAACTCACATTTAAGTTCCTACAAGTGATTGATGGTTACGGTACCATGTAGCATGAGTTCAGTGAAGACAAGTGAACTCCCCTGTCCTCACGCCCTTCCACGGAGATAGCTGGGAGACTCCCAGTTTTAAATAAGGAAAACCAGTAGAGTGAAGCTGCTTCTTAAGCCAATAAAGAGCCGTATATACTTCTTATTTGAACTATTATGAAGGATAATATATGTGCAGTGAATATAGGGATGTCTAGAGTTGGGAAATAGGAAAAGAAACCTACAAAGTTCTGGGAAGATGTATCAGTTGAGCTTGGAGGTGAACTGAGCAACACAGATGTCCGTCATGCCTCTCAAGGAACATGTTACAGTGGTCCTGTCAGATGCTCTGCCCACAGTCTACTGAAAGGAATAACCAAAGGGAAGGGATTGCCCATGCTATTTAAACGTTATTTCCTCCCGGACACTTAGCAGATTAAATGCATATTCTAAATATAGATGTTTATACAAACAAATTGTAAACTTTCTGGCAGTGTAAAATTATAATAGTTTTTAAAGACACATTTTAAAAATATTTTGTGTTTATATTAATTTTAAATATGTCTAAAATAAATATTTATATATTAAATTGTTTGCTTGTCTTTGTTTTTCAAGACAGGGTTTCTTTGTGTAGCTCTGTTTGGTTGTTTCAATGTAATTGCCCTCTCATAAGTTCATAGGGTGTGGCACCATTGGGATGTGTGGCTTGTTGGAGGAGATATGACCTTGTTGGTGGAAGTGTGTCACTATGGAGGCAGGCTTTGAGGTGTCATGTATGCCCGAACCATGCCCAGTGAATCAGACCACTTCCTATTGCCTGTGAGTCAAGATGTAGGACTCTCAGCTGCTTCTCTAGCAATATGTCTGCCTGCACACCACCATGACACACTGTGATGATAATGGACTACCCCTCTGAAGATGTAAGCCACTCCAATGAAATGCTTTTTCTTTATGAGAGTTGCCATGGTCGTGGCGTCTCTTTGCAGCAATAGAAACCCTAACTAAGACACTATGGCTGTTCTGGAACTAGCCCTGTAGTCCAGACTGGCCTTGAATTTGCAGAGATCTGCTTGCCTCTGAGAGTGCTGGGATTAAAGACGTGCACCACTACTGCCTGGCTTAAAAATTTTTAAATTATGTGCCTCTGTGTGGTTATGTGCAGGTGGCTGCAGAGGCCAGAGGTGTCAGATCCTCTTGGAGTTGGAGCTGCCTGATGTGGGGGTAGAACTGAATTTGAGTCTATCGCAAGAGCAGCATGCATTCATAACTGCTGGACCATCTCTGTAACCCTTATACTAGTTTCTATAGTGGATTACTATAAACCTAGCAAATTAAACAACAGCCATTAGCTCATAATTCTTTATGTAAAAGCCCAGGCTACAGGTTCCAGCCCAGCCAGAACTGCAGATCAATTCTTATTTTTGTTTTTAAAAGGCCCTTCTGAATTAACTATTTACAAGGCTGATATCCAGGCGTTGCCAAACCAGGCTCTCTGGAGAACAGCCTGTTTGCACTGGTACCGGAATCTGTTTCTTTGTAGTGGTAGGGCTGGAGCTGACATTTTTCTTGTCATTCTGTCAGCTCCTAAAATCTGTTCCTTGGTCCTTTCCACATGGTCCCTTCTGTTCATTCTTCAAGCCAGTCCTGAAATCTTGAAGCCTTCTTGGGCTTTTGAGTCTGGCTTTTTCTGCAAACAGCCAGAGAAAACTCTGCTCTTAGACACTTCATGCCTTGGCTGCCACTATGTTAGGTCCAAGCAGAATATCCTTCACCTAACAGCGATCACAGCAAAGGGATTCGTTATACTCACAGACTTCATCCATACTGAAAAGAGTGAGGGTCACGGCATAATTCTAGGATTCTGTCTACCGCGAACATCATCTCATCTCCCTTCAAAATGACATGAGAAGAATCCTCATTGGTTGGAAAAGTTATTCAGTCTAAAAACTTTGGCTAATAGAGTGAGTGCTTTATAAACCAGCAATGTCTTGAAAGTCAGTAAAATGAGATTGTACAAAATTTGTATTTAAAATTCAGCCAGGGCTGGGGCTATCACTTGGTGGAATTTGTGTTTAATCTATTAGGTACAAGACCCTTGGTTCAATCCCCAATACCAAATACTTCTCTAGTTCACCTAAATCTCCAAAAACTTGGATTACAGGATGCAGTTACAAGTGCATCACCGGGTCTTGTGATCCAGCTACTAGGGAAGTTGAAGCAGGAAGATTGTTTGAGGCCAGGTAGGGAAACAGTGAGACTCTGTTTCAAAAACAAATTTGCAAAGATTTGGCCCACCTGTGTTGAGCGTTTGTCATGGAACCGACACCATCTAACATGCAGCCAAGGCTCCTCCCTACTCTCTTTTCTCTGACCCTCTTTGGTCTCTACTTCAATCAGACTACAGCCTACATGACTTCCAAGACTTGCAAGACAAAACAGTGAGTAGCAGTCAGCTATCAAAGGCAGCAGCCACTCAGACATGCCTTCTCGGGGACTCCAGTGACTCAAGGGACCCAAGAGAGAACCCAACCAAAGTTAACCAAAAGTACTCACAAGACCAGTGGGGGGAAAAAAACCCTCTGTTAACAAATATCTTGTTAAAAGCAAAAGCCCAGAAGAGTCAGGTTAGAGAAAGACAGAAAAACAGCAAATTGATAAGAAGTTGGGAAATAGTAGGATCAGTGAATAGCCAGAGGAGCTGAAACACAGAGAGCCCTCAATTGGTCACAGAGCTCTTAGGCCAGAAGCCACGGTGCTGTCTGCACACTGTGTATTCACAGAAAATTAGTGTAAGGGCCTGGGGTGCAACTCCAGGACAGAGTGCTTCACTAACATGCTTGAGACCATCAGTTCAGCACCACTACACACACACACACACACACACACACACACACACACACACACACACACACACACACACACACGTGGTGGTAGTGGTGGGGTTGGTCCATTCTTAGGAATGCTGGTGCTGTTCTTGCTAGGGGGCTCTTTCATCAGACAATGTTTTTCTCTAATAAACCTCCTCTCCAGCATTGCCTTTTCCGCTTCCCAGAAGGAGAGCTGTCCAACAGAGCCCTTCACCGGTCTCTAAGTGGACCCTGCATTGACCTATGGAAAGGCCATTACCAATGCTAGTCTCCATGACTTTCTGGCTCAATTATGGATCCTGCCTTCCTTAGGAAGCTTTTCTTGAACTTCTTAATGCAAGCCTAGGTGCTGTTTTCCCTCTGTTTAGTTCCATTGCCAACTTTTATTTCTCCTTGTGGGAATTAACATTTAGCTTACAACTGTGTGCAAAGACATCTCATTCATCCTTGAGTTGTTCCAATCCCAAAAGGCTTGATCTTATTTTGCATCTTGCATTACAATATTAATCTTAACCCCTCTCTCTCTTTCTCTCTCTCCCTCTGTGTGTGTGTGTGTGTGTGTATGTGTGTGTGTGTGTGTGTGTGTGTGTGGAGTTTGGGGGTCAAACTCAGTCCCTCATGCTTGCTCAGCATGCCCTTACTGACTGAGCCACTTTCTCAATCCAAAATCCAGCATTTTTTTTTTTTTTTGGTTTTTTGAGACAGTGTTTCTCCGTAGCTTTTGGAGCCTGTCCTGGAACTAGCTCTTGTAGACCAGGCTGCCAGAGATCCACCTGCCTCTGCCTCCTGAGTGCTGGGATTAAAGGAATGTGCCACCACCGCCCGGCCAAAATCCAGCATCTTCATATTGTGTCGTATAGCCCTCGCTTCAGAGTGGTCCGTGGGCCAAGAGGATCAGCATCCAGTGACAGCAAATATGACAATTTTTTTCCGAGACAGGGTTTCTCTGTGGCTTTGGAGCCTGCGCTGGAACTAGCTCTTGTAGACCAGGCTGGTCTCGAACTCACAGAGATCCGCCTGCCTCTGCCTCCCGAGTGCTGGGATTAAAAGCGCGCCACCACTGCCCGGCCAAATATGGCAATTTATTTAAAACAGGACATCAGTTCCACCATGGATTATGGAATCAGATTATGGAATTTAATAAGAACTCCACATGATTCCCATGCAGAGGAAAGTCTGAGAGGCCCTGTTGCATGTGCTCACCTGTGAGGACCTCTTGATCTCTGTGAATTCAAGGCCAGCCTGGCCTACAAAGCGAGTTCCAGGATAGCTAGGACTGTTACACAGAGAAACCCTGTCTTGAAAAACAAAACAAAAAGCTAATTTTCATCCTTTGATGTAATTGTAGTTTGCCTGTAGTTTTGTGATATTATTAAATGAACTGTAAAATATATTGTGACTATATTGTTAATTATATTTTTAGTGTCTGACACCACTTTGGGCATGTAATAGATCATCAGTAAGAACTGGTAAGACGTGTAAATAAATATTGGCAGAACGCATTTATGTTTTCATTAAGGGAACAAGAAATGGAGTATTGAAATGACCTCTTTAGGATTGCAAATGTAACATTTTTAAGCATATCAGATTAGCTGGGCATTGGTAATTTTTCTCCAATTGCGCTTAATTAAAACTCAATGCTAATGCTTTTTTCCTGTTGTATTAAAATCAATGCTAAATGTATTTTTTAAAAAGAACTAGGCAGAAAGTTAGAGGCCACCTTGGGCTATATAGTGAAATCACATCTCAAAAAACTAAATTAAAATCTAAGCAGAAATTAATCCTGCACTCCCACCCTAGAATACCACACAACTTCCAGCTCCATTAAATTCAAAGTCCGTGATGCTTTCAAGGGTATAATAAGACCAGAGATGAAATTTCTATTTATTTTTGTTTATCCAAGATAGAGAAAGCTTAGGATGGAGAAGAGAAAATCACGACGTAGAAACAGCCTAACCCTCCCAGAGAGATGGGCTTTCAGGACTTGTTTGCAGCTGGGGAGGTGGCTCAGCAGGTGGAGCGTCTGTGCACAAGCCTGAAGGTCCAGGTTCACATCCCCAGTGCTGGGAGGATGGAGATGCGTGGATCCCTGGAACTTGCTGGCCAGCCAGCCTGGCTGAATGGGTGATCTGTGGGCTTAGTGAGAGAGAGAGAGATGCTATTTCAGAAAACACTATATAGAGAGTGATTGAAGAGGACCATGTGATGTCCACTCCCACCTCCCCATGCACACACAACCACAGAGGTTTGACTCTTGTTTGTTGAGGTAGGGTCTCACATAGCCCAGGCTGGCCCTGAACTCATTAGGTACTGAGGTTGTCTTAGAACTCCTGATCCTCCTGCCCTTACTTCCCAAGCGCTAGGGTTACGAGCGTATGACACCTTGCCTAGCTTTTCTTCAAGAGCTTCCATGTGGCCAACTTCAGTTTTATTTCGTAAAGTTTCAATTTGAGTTGGTGTTTATCCAAAGAACTTGCTAATTAAGAAGTCTTGAGTTACTGTGGCGCTCCCTAATTTTGCATACGGGAAATAGACGCTTTTGCTTATTTTTCGTTTCATAGTCTCTCTCCGTAGCAGTTGCCAGAACCCACCACTCTGACCTTCGCAAGACCAGCACTGTCTCACACAGAGCGAGCCTTATTCCAGTCACTCCAAAGAGAATGTTCAGCTTCAGCAGTTCTTGGGGGTTTAAATACCACAGGCAGATCAGCACAAGTGACACATTTTACCAGCGCCAGTACTTGGAGTCCCTAGACAGCTTGGCCGTCACCAGCATCCACTGCCTACTGCCTCCCCTCTCCTGCACCCCAGGCATGCTCAAGTTATCATTGTCCCCCCCCCCCAGACACCCTTCTCCCTAATGTCGTTGCCTGGAAACATGGTGCTGTCTCTGCCTGGATCACAGGAACAGCAGCAGTGAAAGAGAAGATGGGTTTTTGGAGGAGATCAGATTTCCTCATCCTGTGATTTTTGTTTTCTAACATACAAATTCATTTTCTGTTGATTGATTAGAAAAATAAGAGCAATTGGTAGCATTTAAAGTTGTTGGACAACTTAAGGAAAATTATAATAACAAACATTCAACGGACAATTATGATGTTTCATACCTATGCTAAGGAGCTTATATGATGACTTGATTCTATTTTTTCCACAAACACCTACCCTTCTAGTAACCCTTTATGAAAGGATAGAGTTGGGAGTTTGTTCTGAGACAGGGTCTCACTATGTAGCTGCCCTGGAACTGATAGATAGACTGACTGGATTGGCTTTGAACTCACAGAGATCTGCTTGCCTCTGGCTCCAGACTACTGGGATTTAAGGTGTGCACCATTATCACCTTTGTGCCTGGCTCACAAGGATTGGGTTTTAAAAACTATGTTGTTATCTTTAAATTTTTTAAAAAAATTATGTTTAGTTTTTGGAGATGGTCTGTTGCAGCCCAGGTTGGCTCTTACCTTGTTGGGTACTTGAGGATGACCTTGAACTCCTGGCCATTCCATCTTCACTTCTCAAGCATTGGTGTCACAGCCACGTGACACCACAGTGAGAAAAAAAAGTACATCGCTGTCTTATACACTAAAGTGTTAGCGTCTTCGAAAGGAAATCATATTGTTACTGAACCAGGTGTGTAAAGGAAGTACCCAGTGCATGAATACTTACTTCACCGGTTGACAATATAATGGCAGTATGTGCTTTGGGCCATATCTGCACTGTCACCTTGCCTCCCAAATCTCAGGGGTTCATCTGGTACAAATAGTTACCATGAAGAATTATTCTGAAGATTAGATAATAATGTTCCTTCCAAAGACATGGAGTAAATGCAATGCACATTGCTAAGTTAAAGAAGTCAGTATGGGGATTGGAGAGATGGCCCAGAGGTTAAGAGCACTAGCTATTCTTCCAGAGGTCATGAGTT
>JAQHUG010000085.1:1173086-1189338 GCA_028555095.1 Dicrostonyx torquatus
ACCTTTAATCCCAGAACTCGGGAGGCAGAGGCAGGTGGATCTTTGTGAGTTCGAGACCAGCCTGGTCTACAAGAGCTAGTTCCAGCGCAGGCTCCAAAGCCACAGAGAAACCCTGTCCCGAAAAACCAAAGAAAAAAAATGGAAAGAGAGATCTAAATTATCATAAGCTGTTATAAAAACTCAACAGCAAACACAAACGTGGCGGTGCATGGGAAAACCAGGAAGATTATTTCCAACAGAATCGCAAAGAAGAAAACGTACTCTGACTCTGAGCTTCTTTGAGCTCAAACCACTTCTGGGCAAATCTGCAGAATAGCCGCAGCTGGGGTGACTGGAAGGGAGTTTGGGACGGCTGCAGGACTATGGGGCCCGGGAAGCCCATGAGAAGACAGACAGAGGATATGAAGTACAGCTGCTTCCACTAGGTTTCTCTGGCCTCTCCACGGCCAGACTTTAAACACTAGGTATGCAGCGCTTGGCAGGCATCTTAGTGATTGCCCATCTCGGCACATCCTTTCTCTTGCGTCACACTTCTCTTCGAACCTACTGCTTCCCGCACCAGGACACAGCTAGAGCACCGCTAGCCTGAGAATCCACTTCATGAGCTTGATTCCCTCCCCCCCTCCCGCGCCGTAATTCATACCTTCCGCTCTGGTTTCCCTATTTTAAGTATTTGAATTTTTTCTTCCTTCTTGCTGTATGATTTGGCTGGATCCAGAGCTCTAGACTGGAAATTATTTCCCGCAGAAAATTGGAGGCCACATTCCAGTGTCCTCTCCCCCCCCCCTCTCTCTTACGCTCACTCTGGGTCTCCCCGCCCCCATACTCTGGGTTGTTTTCAAAATGTCTGAGGCCATTCTGATTCTTACCCTTAGTGTGTGCCTTTTCCTTCTGGGAGTTTTAAGGGCACTCTTTAAAATATCACGGTAATACGTTCGCTGCCTGCATAGCTGGCAGACAATCTGGCCAGCTATACCCTTCCATCAACATCCATGCTAGAGAATTTCCTCTGCCCTTTGCCAGCCCTACCTGTCTGCTCACATTTAAGAATCACCTAATGAAAAGCAGAGTAGAGGAAGACAGGTTGACAATGAATGTCACCGTGAGGTGACAGGCAGCCTTTCCCATTTCACCACACTGTCACCGTGCGTCACAGGGATGTGCCCCCCTCTTCGTCTGCTTGTGTCCCTTGGAGATGTCTTTCCCAGTCTTCTGCTTGAAGGGTCAAGGTTTTACTTCCAGTCTTTGGGGAAGTGGTTGGAGTTAGAGTGCCTACATCTGTTAACTCCAGCTTTCTCTTTAGAAGCTGTGGCCCCCTCTCCATCTTCCCGTCACATCCAGAAGATGTGACATTGTTACTAACTTAGCGCTTGCTTTTTCCAAACACGTAAGGTCCTTCATCATATTCTCAAGCCCAAGCCGCCATGGAGGTTTCGATTGTTGCCCCCCTCCCTCCTAGAGTTTTAGTGGTATTCTAGAGGGAGCCAAATTAGGTGCATTTGTTCAATCCATCATCTCTACCTGGAATCAACTGTCAAGAATTCTCAAAATCCTGAGGCTCATTTATCTAACACATACTGAGTGTCTATGATGTTCCTGGCACTTTGATGAATACTAGAGATGTACTATGATTTGTCTTCTGTAGTGATGACCGACGCTCTTGAGGTAGTCTTCGGAAAGGAAAATGTCCTTTCTCTACCTCAGCTTTGAAGTCAGAATTTTATTTTGTGGTGGTTCTTACTTGCTAGGATTGCCAGGGAGAAGGGCAGCTTCATAATGATGCTGACTTGGGGCCACATCTAAAGGCTGGATCATTCCCGATGCTGCCCACCTGTTCCTCTAGACTGGTTGTCTTTCTGCGTATTTGTAGGTTGACTGGCTTGACCCTGAATTCTAAGTCTGTGTTCTGTCAGGACTGATGCGCGTTTAATGCAGAGGCTCCCCTTTGTCTGCAAGGGGTAAATTTTAAGATCCTACAGAAGATGCCTAAAACCATGGACAGTAACAAATCCTGTGTTTTCTTCTACACATACATAACTATGATCAAGTTTGATTTCTGTATCGGGCACAATAAGGGAGTAACAACAGTAATAAAATTGAGCAATTATAATAGACTGTAATAGATATTATCTGAATATGATCTCTCTGTAGAGACATCTTAATGCATGGTATCACCCTTTTTGGGATGATGTGGTGTGATACAGTGCCGAAGGGCTGAGATGAAGTGGGGTAGAGAACATAGGTACCATGTTGGTGTACTTATGAGCTGCCTGAACACAGGCACCGTGATGCTGCTATAATTGATCTGATAACTGAAATGACCACTGAGTAGCAGCTGGGTAGTGTATCCAGTAGAGACACCGTGGACAAAGAAGTGACTCATGTTCCAGGTGGGACATGGCAGGACAGCTCAAGATTTCATCACGCTACTCAGAACACCGTGAAACCAACCAGCCACAACCAACACGCAGGACAAAGAGCAAATGAAATATTTATTGTCTGAGATTTTCTATTTCATATTTTGGATCAAAAGGTTTTTTTTGTTTGTTTGTTTTTTGGTTTTTCGAGACAGGGTTCCTCCATAGCTTTGGAGCCTCTCCTGGAACTAGCTCTTGTAGACCAGGTTGGTCTCGAACTCACAGAGACCCGCCTGCCTTTGCCTCCTGAGTGCTGGGATTAAAGACGTGCACCACCACCGCTCAGCTTGGATCAAAAGTTTTAACTGTGAGCTGGAACCACAGAAAATGAGAGCAAGGATGAGGAGGCACTATTGCGTGTGTAAGTACAGATCATCTGCACTGGCTGCTGGGTGTGTGCGTGTGCAATGCTTTCAACAAACCCCTTGCACAGCCCTACTGTCTCTAAATCTCATGGTACTTTATTCTAGATCTTATACCCTCTTGTTTTTTTTTTTCTCTCTCCATTTCTGAGACAGGGTCTCGTATAGCCAAAGCTGACCTGAAACTTGCTGTGCGGCCTAAGCTGGCCCTGAACTTGTGATCCTGCCCCCTCTGCCTCCCAGATACGAGGATTATAGATATGTGCTATCATGCCTAGTTATTCTAGGTCTTGACTTTCAGGTTTAGCCGCAAGCCTTGCCGATAACCATGGTAGAAGGACAGGAGATGTGTGTGCTATCTAACTGTTTACTGTGTGCTAGGCAACAGCCTTGGTACTTAGTTAGCACTTAGTAACTGGTTTCACTTAATTTTATTCCATAATAAACTCGTAAGCACAGAAGAAAAACTCTCCTGGAACAAAGCACCCGCTTCAAGCACTTCTCCCCCTTTCCAGTCTTTGGTTTGTACTCTTGGTCTGCAACTTTGTATTCTGTTACAAAATTCCATTGAATCATGCATGTTTACATAGATCTCACACGTATGAAAGTGTGCTCTCAGGGTATGTTGATAACCTGACTCTACTCTGTCGTTTGCTTTCCCAGAGGTGAACCGCAAAAGCTAGCTGCAGAATTCCAGTTGCCTTGACAGCCAATTTGGGGGCATCTACACAACAGAAACGGGCGAGACGGGCTCTAGTCAGACTCACCCAGGAGCACCATAGATAGCTGCCAATTTTTCCCAGTTGTAGCACCAGTGTCCACTGACCATAAGATTTTACTTTGAGAAACTGTCTTTCGACTTCCAAACTCACGGATTTTAAAAGGGTTAATTTATCTTTTGTGCGTATGAATGTTTGCCTGCGTGTATATATGTGCACCATATATATGTCTGATGCCCAGGGAGATCAGACGAGGGAGTTGGATCCCCAGAGCTAGAGTTATAAACAGTTGTGAGTCACTGTATGAGTGTTGGGAACGCAACCTGGCTCCTCTGTAAGAACAGTAAGTGCTTCTAACCATTGAGCTCTCTCGTCAGCCCTGGCTTCCAAACTTTTAACTGACTTTGGAAAAACATATAACCTTGTTTGACTAGACTGTTTCATTTTCAATTTCTGACCCTCACTGTTGAACAGAGTCTGTGATGAGAAAGATAAGAGCGTCTCTGCTTGCTATAAATGACCTTGAATTGGCAAGGAACCAAAAAGCTGTTGGAGTTCTTTGTCTTCTACAGACTCAAAGTGGGGGAGAATACTTGTTTGGGACAGCGATAACGGATAATGTTAAAACAGGTTTTGTTTTTTTGTTTTTTTTGTAGCACTCAGAAGTTACAAAACATTGTTAAACATTATTAATTCTCCCTCCCCAACCAGACAGTGTTTCTCTGTGTAAACCAGGCTGCCCTCCAGGTCACAGAGATCTGGCTGCCTCTGCCTCAGGAGTGCTGGGATCACCACCGCCTGGCCACATGGTTCTTTTAATCATCTGGAACTAGGCTATTTGATATGAAAACTGTGTGATTCGAAGACTATGCTATAAATCTATTTGTGATAAATATTTGTCAACTGGCAACTTTCCAATATCCATTTTAAAATATGGTTTATATTGAAAAATTCTACTCCAATAATATCACATGAAATAAAAACAACAGGAGAACAAATAACTATGGCAAATAAAGTGTTTGTCCCTTGGCATATTGAATCATAGTGAGTTAACAAATACTGAGCTACCTATATTTCTTTCCACATTCAAACATCCTCCTTCTGGAAGATTTGAATTTCCTACGTAGTGCATGACCCCTTGGGGCCAGAGGGCAGCTTACAGCAGGGAGAAAGTGGGCAGTGGATACGGAATTAGAGAAGACGGGAAGTAGGACCTGCCATAGGGGAAGAGAAAGAGGAGTTTATTTTCCCAGTAGCCTTTGATCTTTCCTCATCAGGGACCAAGCACAGATGGTTATGGGGATATACAAGACCACATGAGACCCTGCCTTCTGGGAGCTTATAGCCTAGCGTGGGAAGGAATTCTCACGTTAATCACCAGGGTATGCTAGTTGGTCACTCCGTGAGTCTTGAGAAGTGTATTTGTAAAAGCAGTTGAGATGAATCTGCATACAGGTACTCGGAAGGAAGCAGCTCACAGGCACAGTGTACGGCTATTTAGAGCAGAATTAGACCCTTAGTTTAGACCGTTGGCGGGATCGTCATAGACAAAATGAGTGAGGAGTTTTTGATTCCTGATCTTACTCCAAGGAGAGACCCCAAGATAGGTTGCTGAGGATCCCCAGTTGTGGTTCAACCTCAACGGTGCCTGCGCGGCTCACACCTGGACTGCCCACCACATTGGCTGTTGAGAGGGACAGGCAGCAACACTCTCAGTGACGACCTTCTGTGTGATCATAGATGCTGCAGATGTATCCTGTGAAGTGTTCCTGGACACTCCCCAGTCTCCCAGTAGACATAACTACTCTCTCCACTCTCCCTGAGGGCATACTGCTCTTAGAATCTAACTATACCACACAGTATTTTGTGTATATATATATATATGTGTGTGTGTGTGTGTGTATGTATGTGTGTATATATACATATATACGTATATATGTATACACACACACACACACACACACACATATATATATATATATATATATATAGTGCTAGGAGTTGGATTCAAGTCACTGGCATGCTAAGCACATGCTCTACCATGGAGCTAAACCCTGGTTCTTATATGATACTTCTAGTGGTTGGTTCACTCACCTGTCCGTATCACATAGGATTGCAAAGGGAAGGTGCCTCTGTACAGTGTCTGATGCTCTGCAGATTCAAGTCCACTCTTAAGTGACAGAAGGAGTGAACAGATGCATGAATAAATGGGTTGAAAAATGGAAAGGGCAAAACTTAAAAATGAGGCCAACACCATACCTGGGAAATTAATGTGAAAATAAGTCATCCAACAAATTTTTTTGGAATGAGCTGATTGAAAATGGTTTAATAACAGAGTTAGGCCAGTGTTTCTTATAGCCCATGCCCCCAGGCTGTAGTTTCTCTTAGTGGTTGTGAAGAAGAGATGTGCTCCCTCTACCATTATGAAGCACACACTGAGGAAGAGAGCTGTGCTATAACACAGATGGTGGCAAGACTAGACAGATAGACACCTCTGTGGAGTCCTGAAGTGAACAAGCGGGCACATGAGTACAAGATTAAATGAGTCACTTCTGATGGGGACAACATAAATCCCTGAAGGGTAGACTTTCAGACAGAGGACATGACAGTCATGAGGGAGGAGAAGCAGAGCTGCCTAACCTGAGTGCGAGGCAGAGACTGTCTCCCCACAGCTAGAGAAAACCAGGAGGCAGAGGGAGAGGCAGAGTCGAGGCAAGGCCAGGCCAGGCCGGACCGTGCAGGGTGTTTCTCAGGTAAGGGTGGTTACATTCCATCCAGGAGGAGTTTGGACGTGTGGAGACTTGCGGCATACTTGGGTAGGGCTAATTGCTGTGGACTCTGAGCACTGTCAGCCCAGCCCTGAATAGAAAAGGCAAGGTAAACACTTTTGACAGGCTTACCTTAGCTTTTTGACATTTCTTTTGGTCTATAATTAAGAGTCAAATGCTGAGATCATTTCTGAGGTTTTCACATAGGAACTGGTTCTTCTCACTTTGCCTCTCGTGGCCCTACATGCTGTTATTATGTTGCTTAGCATGATGCTAAGGCAGACCTCAACTGAGACAGATAACCATAGCCTGGGAGTCCTGTGGAGTCTCCTAGTCATGGCATCCTTGATCATGAACTCACAAACCCTCCAGCTAGGGACTGTGGACATCTTTAGATTGAGTTAGCAATATCTGGCAAATACTAAACTTTATTTGCTGTCAGCACATGTATAGTGATATTCAACTGCGAGGAAAAGATTTCATCTTGGAACAGATCCCAGGTGTGTTTCTCAGAATTCCATTGGTTCTAAGTGGCAGCCCAAACCACCTTATTAGATTTACTAAGCAGAAATGAAAGCCACTCACAGAACAGAACAACGAATGGTTCTGAGCGCCTAGGGATTAACCCCGTCTTAAAGCTGCCCAGACTTTCTCTTCACCCTCCCATCCAACCCCCCTTGCTGGTGGGAACATCATTTCTGACAGTTTCAGACTCACAACCTTTCTGCATTGTGACTTAAGAGACAAGAATGGGCCTCTTCTCTTTGGTAGGCAATTTTGGAAAAAGCCTTTCTGCAACTTGGTTTGACTTTTAATGGGTGCATCCTGAGCCTCATGTGGGAAAAGGTGGCTCATGGGGATGGGGACAGAGCACCATAATGGGGCATGGTCAGTGTCAGGAAGTCAGGGAACCCTTGCCGGAAGAAGCGGACTAGAGAGGAAAGAACAGATAAAGATAGCAGCTACAATCGGAGAACAAATATTCCGTGAAGATGTTCTGCTGACTTTGTCTAGGGCTCTCAGAGTTTTCTGATTCAAGCTCCAAAGGCTTTCATTTGTGATTGGGTTCCAGTCTGCTGGGTCTGAATTAACTCTGTTCCTACACTCCCGTGTACCTTAATTATGTCTTAATTACTTCTGGGTCACTGACACATGGTTTAAGTTCTTCAGAGGATTTCATTCAAAAGGTCTCCCCCCCCCCCTTTTTTTAATCTCCAATCTCTGTTTATCTTGAAAGGCATTTGTCTTTTAACTTGTTCAGCTAAGAGAAGGAGTTCTAAGCATTAGGGAGTCACAGCAGCTTTTATGAGTTTTTCTCTGCTCCTGGGGACCCAGGGGTGACTTGGTCACGGCTTACCAGCTGCTGGTCTGCAGTAGTCTCTCTGAACCTGGAGTTGGAGCATTGCTGTCAGCACTTCTGGGTCAGAGGAGAAGGGAAAAGGGAGGAGAGGCCTCTAGCAAGATAGTCAAGATGAGGCTCGTTTCTTTGTATGTATGTATGTATGTATGTACATGGTACTAAGGACAGAGTCCAGGACTCCATACATGCTAGGCAAGTACTCTACCCCTAAGTGAAGCAGATGCAGGCAATGTTCAGTATTTTTTAACATCCTTATCTATTTAGGTGCAGTGCACATGCCCATGGTGCATGAGCAGAGGTCAGAGAACAACATGCAGAACATGGTTCTCTCTTCTGCTGTGGGCTCCTGGGACTCAGGTTGTCAGATTAGGTGACAATCTTACCCTTTAAGCCACCTTGCCAATCCCATTGTTCATTCTGAAGCCTTTAATGTCACTGGGTATTTTTGCCAAAGGTTGGATTATCTCTTCCCAAATTCATGTAACAAAGACCTAACTTTGATATCCCAGAACGTGGCTTTATTTGGAGTCTTCATGGAGTTAATCAAATTAAAGTAAGATCCTGAGATGGGACTCCATCTAACATTATGGGTATTATTATCAAGTGGGAAAATTTGGACACACACACGCTCACATGGAGAGGAGTGTCACATGATGCTGAGAGTAGAGTCCTTCAGCAACCCAAGAAACACCAAAGATTACCAGCAAACACCAGAACCTAAGGGGAGAAATCAGTGACAGTTAACCTCCTACAGCCTCAGAAGGCTCCCACCCAGCCACACCTTGATCTTAACCTTGGCCTCCAGAGTTGAGGCAACACTTTTAAACACATTCTGTAGTTTAAGTCGCCTGGTTTGTGGTTCTTTGTTACACGGCAGCCTGGCCATATCATTGGGATCGTTTCTAACAGAGGAGTGAGCCTACGGACAGCCTCAGGGGTGGAGAGCTTGCTTTCTCCTTTGTTCAGTCTCTTCTCTCCTTGGCTGGGACTCTGAACGCACCTCTGCTTTTTTTTTTTTTTTGGTGGGGGTTGTGTGTCTTCAAACCTTTGCTAGTTGTTCTCCAGCTACTGGGTCTTGCCGTCTTTACTCCCCTATACCCAGTCCATGCTTCTACTCTTCCTAGGTTCACTGGAATCTCTTCTAGATCTTCTCCAATGGCCAGCTTCACGAAGTAACTCAACCCAGATCGTGTCATCTCCTAATGGATCAAAAGTGAACTTTTGCTGTTCTTGATATGGATGGGGTCTTGAGTGGTTTGGGTCAAGCATCCCTGCTGCCTGGACTTCCAGGACTACGGATAAATGCAACTACACCAAACTTCCAGCGTCTAAATGCACTTCCGGGAAGCATTTTAAGGAAGGGCTCCTTTAGAGAGCATGATAGGGTAGTATTTCAATCTTGCCTTGGGTGAACCCTGAGTGAGAGAGGCTTTCATGCCCCAGCCATGAAGCAACAAAACTCAGGAGCCACCAAAGAAACCCTGCTGGAGCTTTCCAACAACTTCTTTATTTACTTTTTTATTGTAGTGTATGTTCACATGTATGTGGACACACGTGTAGATGTGTATGCACATGTGTACACATGTAGATGAGAGGTTGATGACAGTCATACTCTTTCTTATATGCCAAGGCAGGGTTTCTCACTTGAAACCAGACTTCCCTGATTCGACCAGTCCCACTAGCCGCTTGCACAGAGGATCCCGTGTCTCTACCTCCTAGGCACGGAGATTACAGATGGGCTTTCGTGGTCACTCAACATTATGTGCTGAGGCTCTGGATTCCGTTCTCACACAGCAAGGACTTTGACCACTGAGGATTTCCCCAGATGTAATAATTTCTTTATTCTCCTGGCTTTGGTTCTCTCAGTATAGTAGAAAGAAAACAAGAAACTAAAATGTAGAATTTATGGTTAAGAAGGAAAAAAAAAAAGCTCAAACCAACAAAAGTCCTGAGTTCCATGGGGATATCTGACAGGTTGTAATGGCAGGACCTCGTTGAAGAGCCCCTTTCTGTAATCAGAGGTGGAGTTTTTCTGTCCTGACCACCTGGTCCCAAATAATGGACTCAGAGGCTGAATATGAATCATAAACTCTAGGCCAATTGCTCAGGCTTTTTACTAGTTAACTCTTACATTTAAATTAACCCATATTTTTGCCTAGGCTTTGCCATATGGCCTGGTACCTTTTCTCAGTATGATGTGCCCATCTTTCTCTCTCTGCCTCTGCCAGCAACTCTCGACTCTGCCCTTCTCCTCCCCAGCATCTCAGTCTGGCTCCCTTGCCTAACCTTGTTCTGTTCAGCTATTGGCCAGTCAGCTTGCTTAGGAGTCACAAAGACAAATCTTCACAGTGTACAAAGGGATTATTCCACAGCATCTTTCTTCTTAACTTTTCTTACCTCTAAAACAGGATTAATAACTTTTATTTTAAAAGGTTGTTACAAGGGCTAAATAAACAAGAGAGTAACACTTGCTCAAACTTACTGAAAGCCAACCACTGTGTACCACAATTTTGTTTTGTTTTGTTTTTTGAGACAGGGTTTCTCTGTGCAGCCTTGACTGTCTTGGAACTCACTGTTGGCCTCGAACTCACAGAGATCTGCCTGCCTCTGCCTCCTGAGTGCTGGGATTAAAGATGTGTGCTACCACTGCCTGGCTTCATCTTGCAATGTTTTTTTAAGTACTTAGCACTGAATCTGTGACACTAGCAAGGCAAATAGGAGAGGCAGGCAACGGCCCTTGGGAGCACTTCTCTTCCTTATACAAATGTCTTGAGCAAAAGCTTAGTATATCACTGTTGCTTAAGAAGGACAAATTGTAAAAAAAAGTTTAGCATCATTCAAATACTGAAATACTCCACTTATGCTGTATGTACTTCATATTTCTTGCAATGAACTAACTCTCACTTGGGAATGTTTGGTTCTAGTGATTTCTTCTCTGGTAGTACTTTTTAGTGGATTGTGATCATGCCAATAGTTAAGACTTTATTAAAATAATTCGCTCAAAATTACTTTGTATCATTGAATGCCAACAAGGGACTATTTCTGCCCCCATAGGACATTGACAATGTCTAGAGACATTTTTCAATCATCATGACAGGACAGCCCCTTGTAACAAAAAATTGCCCAGTCAAAAATATCAAGAATACTGGGGTAAAGGTACCCTGGACATGTGGACATGCTCTTTCTTACATATAACGGGCGTGTAAAAATACGGTTATCACAGAGGCAGAGTGGAAGTAAACATACAGTAAAAAAGGGACTTTCCCCAGGAAAGTGCTGATGGGAACTGGAGGAAGGGAATGAACCATGTCTGGGAAGAGTCTGTGTATGAGGCTGGAGATGGTCAGGATATCAGGTTTCTGAACAAGTCAGCCAACTTTCCGATTCCTTTGCCAGAGAGCAGCCCCGTTCTGCCTCAGCCAAGTGGCCCATCTGTGAGCTGTGGCTACTGGAGACAAAAGTCCCTGCTATCTCTTCCTAGAACTGCGCCCAACTGCAGGGTGAGGCACACTGGCGTGCTTGTTCGGAGCTGGCAAACCCACAGTTAGCGCAATTGTTTGAGAAAGTGTGCAGGCGCACTTTGGCTTCACGTTGTTAAAGTCTGCAGTGTGCCCCAATGAAAGGGCGGCTGGGGGGAGGGGGCACATACATTTTAATTATTCAAATGCATGCAGAATTTTACAGCCCGAGAGTCTATTTCGAAGGCTCCTTCCTGCATCCACACAATGTGTTAGGTTCTACTGGGCCCTTGGGATTACTCTTTTGGAATGAGGTGTGAGTTTTTAAAAAGGCAGGTGATCATTTGGTCAATCCTGTCATGGGGAGGAAAAAGGAAAGAAGAAAGATCAGAAAAGACACAAACTTGAATGGCAAAGGTTCTCTCTCTCTTCTCTCTCTCTCTCTCTCTCTCTCTCTCTCTCTCTCTCTCTCTCTCTCTTCCACTGCAGCAGCTGTGAGGTGCTCTTGCATTCCAAGTCCAACATTTTTAATGCAATGCTCCGATTACTGCTTTTTCTCTTCATTTTTCTTTCTTTTTTTTTTGCGGGGGGAGGGGTAGGCGAGATACTCCAGTTCTGATACCAAAAGACACTCAGTGACAAATTAAATCCCTATGCTTCCTAATGGAAATACTAACTAGAGGTTCCGAGAGGCGGCTCAGTGGTAGGACATATGCTTAGTAATCATGAGGGGCCAGGTTTAATCTCCAGCATACAAAAAAAGGTATTACCGAGGCCAGGACCCCAAAGCACCATTTTGTTTTGGGCTTACAGGTCAAGGACTTGGAGTAGAGGGTAGAATGCTACTCAGTTTTGTGTATTTCAGCCAACCACTAGTTAACGAGTAATCAGCTCATGGCCACTTCCGTTAGATACTACCAGATCTGTAAACGAGCCGGATGCCTTTGCATCTGTCGGGGAGGAGTGTTGTGGTCAGGACCAAATCAACTGTTTTTAGGCAGTTGGTTATAAGACTTTCAGACATCAACAATATCATAATTTGGTTAGGGAGACAAATTACATTGATAATAGAGAATTAATGGGGTCAGGTAGTTTGGTCTTAATTAGCAGGATGATGTGAGTTGCTAAAAGGAAAATCCAGATTGAATTTAATAACTGGTTTACTTTGTGAAGTATTCAGGAATAAGATGGCATAAATAATTTGTATTATGAAGACCTAGTCAAGCTAAGGAAAGTCAAACTGAATAGGTGTGTGTGCTCTCTCACACACGTGCACACGTATGCTGTCTCTCTGTCTCTCTCTCTCTCACACACACACACATGTGCACATGTGTGTTCTCTCTCTCACACACACATGCACAGTTCATGTACGCACTCTCTCCACACACACACTCACACACACACACGCACGTACACATGCGTGTTCTCCCTCTCTCCATATATACACGTGCACTTGTGTGTTCTCTCACACAACATGCACATGTGCATGTACACACTCTCTCACACACACTCACATACATGCTCTCTCTCACACACACACACATGCGTGTACGTACTCTCTCATACACACATCACACACACGCTCTCTCTCTCTCTCACACACACACATACACACACAAGTAACTCCTTTGAGTAGGGACTGATGATCAACCAGATGCTGTAATATGTGCTGCACACTGACATGTGCTGGGAACATCACGACGGCCTGTATAGGGCTCTTGTTCCTTCAGAGCACATCGGGAGGCATTTCATCAGTTTAGCTACAGTGCACAGGTGAGACAGGATAGGTAGTGTTTAGTGCTGAAGAAACTGGTTATGAAGGTGGGCAGGGAAATGATGGATGGAGCCTGTGCTTCTGTGGAGCTCGTCATACACATGAGACTGACAGATACTGAAACGGTTGGAGACCAAGAAAAGGAGAAAGAAAGGGAAGCAACAATGAGGACAGGACATGGATACCACAGTTTTAACACGGAAGGACACAGGTATTGTAAAAGCAGTCAATTGCCAGTGCAAAGATTGGGAAATCGGATGCTGAACATGAACTTGTGACAAGACGTGCACACTGAAGTAAATATTAGAAAGATGGAACCGTGGAGTTTACTCAAGCTACATGAAAATGGATGAATTCTTCAGGAATTGCTGGAGACTGGAACCAGAGCCTTGGGGGAGGGATCCCCAGAGTCAGGAGCCGGAAGAAGAGAAGAAGGGGTGCAGAGTAGCCCACAAGGCCAGGAAGAAGTGGGGAAATGCTTTGCCGCTGAGACAGAGGAGGAAGGAATTTCCAACAGTGGGTTGTCAGCGTGGTTAAAGGCCACGGAGAGGCTGGAGCAAATGTAAAGCAAGATAAAGCCGTTCCTTGTATAAAGCTACACTCCCTGGAGCAGCCTGTGGGTGTCTTGTTTTAAAATTAAATGAAAAGTATAAGTTATTAATAAGCCTTGAAATAAAGCTTCTAGACAAGCGAACATCAAAGATACAGGGGCTCACTGGTAGAGATAACCGCACCGGACAGTCAACGTGTAGCGTTTCTGTTCTCAAAGAAACTCAGG
Organism: Dicrostonyx torquatus; assembly: GCA_028555095.1. Classification (NCBI taxonomy): domain Eukaryota; kingdom Metazoa; phylum Chordata; class Mammalia; order Rodentia; family Cricetidae; genus Dicrostonyx; species Dicrostonyx torquatus. The sequence goes on from JAQHUG010000085.1 coordinate 1,186,723, forward strand.
GGACATTATTCAAACTCATCTTTGTAGCAGTCATGGGAAGATTATAACCCCCAAAATGCCAGAAAACCTGTTGTCATTGCTCTCTTGCTTCGTATAACCGCTGATACTCACGGTAGATAATTTCCCAGGAACTTTGTGACGGAAAATGGAAGGTGGTGATAATGATGAGGACACCCTTAGGAAAACCCAACGCTGCTCTAGCCTGTGATGATTTCATGTGCGTTATTTCATTTTACCTTCCATAACTCTGTGAAGTATCTTCTCTCCGTTTTATGTGTGTGGGCCGCTTATAAGAAGCCATGTTTTAAATAGACACATTGAACACGACCGAAATATTCCCAATACGCAGGACTTTGTGTCTGATTTTCTTGAGCTCTGCCTAGAATGATAGAGGAAATTTTATCATGGAGCAAAAGCGAAGAAAATATCAGGATATCAATCCTTGTTGGTGTGTAGACTCAGCTGGAAGGCATATAAACTTGGTGTTGCAGATGACAAAGTCCATATCAAACTCACCTAGGGAAAAAATGGTAAAGGGGGGATAGTTGACTTGAGAATGGCAAAGTCTGGGGTAGATGTTTAGTCTAAAGGCTCAGCTCTGACTGAATCCCAGGGCAATGCTAGCTCCATGAAAGCAAAGTCATACCTCGGCTGCACTGTGTATATACGGGCAGGGGTGGGCACGCTTATACCGAGCCAGGGTGGGGAAGCAAGGATGAGGCTCACATATCTCAAGTGGAGGACTTAGGTAGGGAACCAGCAGTTTCACACGAGAAAATCAGTTGCTTTTGGAAGAAAGGATGGTCAGTAGGCGGCGAACCGGCAGATCTCTAACACCGGTCTTGTCTTCGAGAAACCCTTCACCAGCTTCCCAGAAATTCTTACTCTTAGAATTACTGCTTTAATACGTGAAGCTCAGAAATTTCCTTCGGTGCTACAGATCCTCCGAGGCAAAGTTTTGCAGTGGTGGTGGTGGCGGCGTCGTAGCAGAGGCACGTGGGTACCCAGAACATTCTCTTGAGGACGTGGATGTCTGATCTTACCACCTTATGTGAAGTCCAATGGACTGGCAATATAGCATCAATAGTATGGCCTTTGTCTTTCTTTCATGAGGCCATGGGTCCATATCCAGTACTGAGCAAGCAAGCAAGCAAACGCAAAACCATCAGACATTGTCCCCACTGTAGACGTTTGAAAGGAACTGAAAGGAACTGTGTGCACAGTTACTAGCAGATTTCCCATGCTTTCCCCCTCTCTCCCTTCTCGCTGTCAGCTTCTGTGGCTATACAGTAGCTGCCTCAGGAATTATATGCTTGGAGAGAATATATTGCACTATATCCTACCTTGCTTTGGGTTTTCATACGCTAGATTTTTTTTTAACTGCTTATTTGGGACTCCAAGGTACGAAAAATGATGGATAAAGTGAGGAAACCTTCCAGTCCTGTAAGGAGCATTAGCTTGTGGGGCGTTACTGTTTAGAGTTGGGGAAGCGTGTGGAAGGCAACCAAACCCACTGGAATTCCAAGAACTCTAAGTCTTAAGGGTTCTTGTTTAGCGTGTAGAAACTTCCATCACGAAGAACAAACTCTGCCTGTTTGAGGACTTGCTTCATGATGGCTAACGCGAGGGACCCAAGTAAGGGCAGAGTGAGGGCAGAAGCTGCAGCTGGATAGGAGTTTGTTTGTTGTTTGTTCGAGTTAAACTGTCAAGACACTAAAGCAGTGTTTTTTTTTTCTCTAGGGAAAATATCACATAGTCTATTATTTTGAGCTCGTACACTTCCAATTTGTGAGCTGAAGAAAACGGTCGCTGTTTTAAATAGGATTTTAAAATCGGCCAGGAAAGCTGCTTCTCCGAGGGCTCCGGGCTGCAGTGCCACCTATGGCCACAGGGATGCAGTGCAGCTCAGCGGACAATAGGAACCGTGTCGAGAGGCGGGCTCCAGAGAATCCCTTTCCATGCAATGAAAACTGATCTCCGGGAAGCAGGAGGAAGGTATCCATCTCGCCCCTCAGTTCTACTGTAATTCGTGGAACTCCTCTTGCTTATTACATGACAGTTTCTACAGGCTTATTACGCCTTGTTTTTAAAAAAATTGAAATAATGGAAATGTCTAATGACAAAAGACTGGCAAAATGACTCGTTCAATGCTCATGCAAAGAAACACAGTGCAGCTATGCATGAGTGCTCCAGACATTACTTAAAAGGAGAGAAAATGATAAATAAGAATAAGTTAAGTGAAAAAAAGCAAACCTGTTGTGGCGGCACGTTTGTAACCCGTTACTCAGGGGGCTAAGGCAGGAGGATTACAATAAGAAGTGTGTGTGTGTGTGTGTGTGTGTGTGTGTGTGTGTGTGTGTACACGTGCGTGTGTGCGCGCACGCTCGCGCCTGGGAGTTGGGAAGATGGTTTAACTGGTGAAGTGCTTGCTGCAAGGATGGGGACCTGAGTTTTGATCCCTAGCACCTAGATAAAAAGTAGAATGCTGCAATCGCAGAGCCGCAGAGGCAGACAGCGGGATCCCAGGACACTGTGATCCCAGAGCTGCAGGGGCAGACAGCGGGATCCCAGGACACTGTGATCCCAGAGCTGCAGGGGCAGACAGCGGGATCCCAG
>JAQHUG010000085.1:1199146-1209244 GCA_028555095.1 Dicrostonyx torquatus
GGTGCTGGGAACATACAACAGGCACCTTCTCCCCCACTTACAACACCTCCCCTATTTACAACAGTTTGTATAGCCCTGACTAGCCTGAAACTACTATGTAACCATATTGGGCCTCAGACTTGCAATACTTTTCCTGTCTCTGCCTCCCCAGTGCTGGGATTATGTGTGAGTGCTGCCATATCTGGCTCCAAAAGTTATTAATGCATATTTGGCAGATGCTATACATTGAAGAGCAATAGATTCGGGAAGACGATTGTTTTGAAATCATTGGTAAGTCCTCACTACCTAGCGTGATGAGCACTAATTTGTAAAGCTCTGTGCAGTTGTCAAGTGGTCCTGTCGTTTTCTGTGCTGTGCTTTAGGGTCACGCTGCAGTCTGTCACATGAGATTTACAGGAGACACAGTAATTAAACTGGAAGAGATGACATTATAAAATGTTTAATTTTTGTAGCTTGATGAATTATCCTTAATAATATAAAATTTTTTAGTGTAACGATGAGTCACATGAATATCTAGGATGAGAGTTTTAAAACTTTCGGGATAAGATTATTTCCAAAAATTTATTTTGAAGAAAACTTTCTTCTAAAGTCTTGACTTTATCTAGGACTTTAGAAAATGTTTAAATAATAAAAAAAAAGCTAGCAAAATTTTTTGTTAGTTAGTGAACACTTAGAGCAAAGTTTAAAAAAGCAGCAAATGGAAAGCCGTCTCTTACCGTGGTTCAGAGGGAATATGCTCTAATGCACTCTGCAGTCTATCAAACTCAATTACCTTGCAAATGATAAAATAATTATGTTTTCAAAAATGATGACAGGAATTACAGTAGGTGCTATGGAACACAAAGCTCTGCTCTGTATTTTTTTTAACACAGGTAAAAACTTAGTGAATGTTTTAGCAAGTTATTCTTTTTTTTTCACCTAGGATGAATAGTTTATTTTATTTGTTCTTTTCGTTTGGTTCTGGGGGCTAAACCACGGTCCTGTGCATCTGGGCAAACACTCTGCCACTACTGAGCTACTCTCCAAGGCCCTGTGATGGATTTGTTTAAAAAATGCATTGCATGAACGGGAGCAAGAATAGACATCAGACAGTGGGAAGATAGAGAAATGCCACCGGGAGGAAGAACGCCCCTCTCCAGAGACATGCATTTCCTTGTGCTGCCACGGTAGGGCAGTATAGCAACAAAGCCACCCCTCAGTCATAAAGGAACAACACCCAACTCTTCAAAGACCAGGTAATGATTCCTAAACCTCCAGAGGTAAATGAAAAACTGTTCCTGGGAGAAGTCTATTCTCTTAACGATGAACAGGGAAGTGAAACTGACCCTCGGATAAGAGCAGGTGCTAGTCATAGATTAGAAAGGTAGGGCTGCAAGTTGTCATGAACAAATCCTACCAAGTGCGGAGCGCCTCAGATCCCGAATGCTCCGTATTTTGAGTCATACTGTTTTGATTCCTGCAGTTACCGCAGCCCATCAAACACAGGGACCACGAGCAGGATGAATTGGACACCTGGCAGCTTTCTAGTTAGGCAGGTTTTACAGCCACCTTCACGGAAACTATCAGCACATTTCTATTTAAGAACGACTTCAAGGTTGAAATTTCCTGTAAGGAAAAATTATTACTTACTACTGTATCAGTTTAGAGATATGCCTGGGTTCAATGAAAACAAGCAGGGTCGGCTTCCCCCGTAGGAAATGCATTATGCCACACAGAGTCCATACCAGCCTTCTACCCCTTTCAAATAAATACATCCTAACACAGCCGTGAGCAGGCTGGCCACTGCTAATTACCTTCTTGGAGGGAAACTTTCATACATTCCGTTCACAAAACAATCTCAAAAGCTTTGGTGTGTGCTGCAACACAGATGAAACTTGGGGGCAATCTGCTAAGTGAAATAAAGCAGTCACACGAGGATAAATATTATGCCATTGAATCTACACGGGAGTCTTAGAGTAGTTAAATTCATAGAGACAGGGTAGCATGGTGACTGCCAAGATCTGAGGGGAGGAAGAGATGAAGGGCTAGTGATCTGGAGATACAGAATTTCAGCTGAGGAAAAAGTCTAGAGATGTAGGTGGTAACATTGTTAACAACGTGAGTTTACTTCGGCTCACAGAATGGTAGACAGAAAGCTTAAATGAGGGGTGGGAAGATGACTCAGTGAGTAACTTTTTTTTTTTTTTTTTGGTTTTTCGAGACAGGGTTTCGCTGTAGTTTTTAGAGCCTGTCCTGGAACTAGCTCTTGTAGACCAGGCTGGCCTTGAACTCACAGAGATCCGCCTGCCTCTGCCTCCTGAGTGCTGGGATTAAAGGTGTGCGCCACCACCATCTGGCCAAGTAACATATTTTCCCTAAAGTGTGAGGACCTGGGTTCAAATACACAGGATGCACTTATGAGCCAAGCATGGTAGCACAAATAGCGGTTATCTCCGTGTTCCCATGGGAAGATGGAAAGTAGAGATAGAAGAATCTCAAAGCTCCTGAACCAATGAGTCCTGTAAACAGTGTGGGAGGCCTTCATGACACAAGGTTGTCCTCTAATGCCCACATGAGCACCATGGCACACGTACACACTTGTGCATGCACACACCACACACACACCACATACATAGAAGATCAAAAGATAATCATAATTGGTAAATTTTATGTTACATTTACTTAACCACATTAAAAGGAGACAAAAAAAACATACTGGCTACTATTGCCTTTTCTCATTATAAAATCAATATATATTTTCTTTTTTTAATCAATATATATTTTCATTGTAAAATGTTTAATGGAAAAGGAACTGGAAGTACCATAGAGTTTTCTGCAGCAGTTTTTATTCATTTTGTCATATGCAGTCTGGGAGAGAGACAATTTAGTTTACACCATGGCCTCTGAGATGAGGGAACTCCATGCGCGTGAGAACCTTGCTGATGACTTTGACATTTCTTACGCCACATTTCACCAGAGGACAAGCTAGCTCTCTCCAGGAAGGAACGATAGTTCAGTTTCAAAGAATGTAAGTGTGTAGTGAGAAAATGATAGCTATTTTTTTCCCACTTAACCCAAGTGGACAGTGGTAACCAAATGATCTGGTGAGAGCCAAGAGCTTGACTTAAAAATTTCAGAATGCTGGATATGGGGATAGGACAGTAATGTTTAGGTAGAAGTATTCACACAAACCAAATATAGCCCCTAAAGAAAAACGTCTATTGTTTTGAGACTGTCACGTTAACCTTGTGCTTGCCATGTCGCCGAGGCTGACTCTGAGGTTTTAATCCTCCAGCCTCTACTTCTCAGGTGCTAGGATTAGAGGTTATGGGCCACATGCCCAGTTTACAAAGTGCTGGGATTGAACCCCAATCCTTGTGCATGCCAGGCAAGCACTTGACCAACCAGACTGCACCCTGTGTTTCCAACCACTACCTGGTAAACAGAAACAGCAATGTGAGTGGTTGATTTGCCTACTAGAATTCTTTTAATTCAGAAGAAATGTTCTGGATGTAGGAAAATATCGAAATAAATGTTAAATATTTACAATTCCATCACAAGAATAGATGAAAAGGTATAACGTCAAATGAGCTACCGGTTTTAATAATGTTTGCTTGATAACATACTTGCACGGTCCGAGTAGAGAACCCTGCCAGGCCTACTGCTATTCCAGGAGCAGTGCGATGGTCAGTTTTCACCGTCATCTTGGTGGGACGTAGAATCACCATGGAAACACACATCTTGATGTCGGTATGAGGAGGTTCCTAGAAATGTTTAACAGAGGATGGAAGACCAGCTCAGAATGTAGGCAACACCATCCCATGGGCTGAGACAGAATACAAGGAGAACCACTGGCCTCTCTCTGCTTATCTGTAGGAACAGTGTGGCTGGCTGCCTGACACTACCAAAGCTGTGCCTTCCCCACCATGATGAACTGTATCGTCTCAAACCGTGAGCCAAACCAAATCTTTCCTTAAGATGCTTTTGCCAGATATTTGTTCTACTGGAATGAGAAAAGTAGCATTGCAGTCAGTCTCTTTGATGTCCATGAGTTTGCTGTGTGTCCTTTCAACAATTATTTCTGGTATCTAACTTGGAGATAATTTTGTCACAGGGAGGTGCTATTCATGTCTATTGGGTAGAAGTCAAGAATGCTGCTAGCCATCCTACAAAGAGCCCCCATGCCAAAGAGTTTTCTAAGAATCATCTGACCTCAGATGTTGATAGTACCAAGGCTCAAAATCTCTGATCATAACTCGTGACCCTGATCATGACCACCAGCTGCACTGAGTTTTCAAGTTTTGGTTGCAAAATTGTGTCTGATACACAGGATTATTAAAGAGATTAAGATTGGCCTTTAATCCCAGCACTTGGGAGGCAGGGGGAGGTGTATTTCTATGCGTTCAAGGCCAGCCCAGTCTACATAGGGAGACCCTGTCTCAAAAAAAAAAATCTAAGGTTGTCTGAGATAGTTTAGGCTTTGGACCTATAGCTCTTCATACTTACCCTTGAAGTTTTGACAACATGGGTGTAGCTTGTTGACATTTTAACACAGATGTAGCATAGGGCTATTATATTTAATATTAGAACAAAAACCATATAATCCCTATTGAGTTGCTCAAGAGGAAGGAAGGGAAGGTGTCCAAGGGGGAAAGGGAGAGAAAGGAACTTGAGATCCCGGGTAGAGAGCTCCCATACTGACTCCCCCATGTGGCCACCCATAAAAAGTAAGCAAGAAGGAAAGACAGACAAGGGAATCAATGACTTGAGACAGTGCAGGCCTTTATAGGGTGGTGGTGGGGGACCTGCAGAGGAGGTCTATAAAAACCAGAGCCCTGATTTTAAGTTTTGGTTGTTACATTATATTTATTTTGTTTTTGGAGAAAGGATTTCTCTGTATATCCCGGTCTGTACTGGACCAGGTTGGCCTAGAACTCAGAGATCTACCTTCTACCTGCTTCTGCCTTCCAAGTGTGTATGTGTGAGCATGCTCTGATATGTGAGGAAGTCAGAGAACACACACAGGCATTTGAGTATTTCTTCTGCCGCACAGGTTCCAAGGATGAAGCTCAGGTGGTCAGGCATGGCGGCGAGCGCCTTTATCCACCGGGCCATCTTGCTTCTCCTTATATATCGTTGGAATGTGCATTTCTTCTTTTATATTTTTTGTTAATTATATATTACTTGCTATCTTTTTTTAACTTTTATTATTGCAGTGTGTGTATGTGTGTGTGTGTGTGTGTGTACACGTGTCACAGTGCGTGTGTGGGGTCAGAGGACAACTCTGAAGTCAGTTCTTGCTTCCGATAATGGGTTGTTGGGATTAAACTCGGGTCATCAAGCTTTGGTGGCATGTCCTTTACTTGTCAAGACACTTCCTTGATCTTACTTATTTTATGTTTTTTAAGACTGTAGAAATGATGTTATACAAATTTGACCCATTTTCTCACTCAGAACAGGTTACAAAGTGAGATAACTCATGACATTGAAAGTGCATTTGGCCCAAGAACCATTACAAGTGCACAGTGCAGGGGATGAAAGCCTTGAGGTCAGGCTGGCTTCCAGAAGCCGACAATGACCAACTGTGAGCCCTCATCAAGGCTGACTCTCTTATAACTAACAGCCTAAGAAGCTGTCAAAAAACGACCCGGATCATTCGATGGTCATTAGGCTCTTGAAGCAAATTGGGAAGGTGAAAAAGTTTGAGAAGTGGGTGCTTCATGAGCTGACTGAAAAAAAAAATTGTTTTGAAATGTCATTTACATTTATCCCAAGGAGTAAGAAACAACTTCTTCATTGGCTTATGATGTACCATGGAAAGTGTGCTGAGCGGTGGTGGTGCACGCCTTTAATCCCAGCACTCGGGAGGCACAGGCAGGCAGATCTTTGTGAGTTCAAGACCAGCCTGGTCTACAATAGCTAGTTCCAGGACAGAGTTACAGAGAAACCCTGTCTCGGGAAAAAAAAAAAAAAGTGGGTTGTGTAGCACGGCCTGCAGTAACCAGCTCAGTCACTACACTGAGAAACTCCAAAGTGCTTCCTCAAACAAAGCACCAAACAATGTCACGGCCACTACGTGGTGGTGTGGCCGTTTGAATGAGAAGTGTCCCTCGGAAACACGTGTACTAAGTTGTTGGTGCTCTTTGCGGAGGTTGTAGAGCTTTAGGGGTACAGCCGTGTTGGAGAAAGTTCCTCCTGTGGGAAGGCTTGGAGGTTTACGGCCTTGCCCCACTTCTGGTTCGTTCTGTTTTTCTGCGCATGGAGGGAACGATCCTTACCTCCCTGCCCCTGCTGCATACTACCATGCCTTCTCATCTCTGAAACTGTAAGCCAAAACAAATGCTTTTGTGTCTAAGTTGCTTTTGGTCATTTTTTTTTTTTTTAATCCTAGCAACAACAACTGACTACGACGGGCTGCCGCTTTAATCCATTGCTGTTTTCTGAATCCTTACTTTCTAAACCGCGACACCTGAGAAGTGTGCTCAGCAGAGTGATGAGAGACTCTGACAATTGCAACGTCTGCCGTCCTGCACTGGTCAGTAAGAAGGGCCCAGTTCTTCTCCATGACAGCGAATAAACAATGCTTCAAACGTTGGCCGGATTGTGACATGAGGTATTATTTTATCCCCCACATCCACCTGACCTTCTAAGTGATGAATACATCCTCCAGTATCTCAACAACTTTTTGTGGGGAGCATGCTTCCACAGTTCTGAATCCTGAAGCACAGATTTTATTTTATTTTTTTACTCTACAGGATAAAGTTAATTATCTGTCAAAAATGTGTTGGTTATAATGCTTCTCTTTTTGATTAATAAGTGTATTTGAGGTAAGTTAAAATGATTTAAAAATCCATGCTCCAAAAATTTAATTCCTTTCCACCAGCCTAATATATTTATTATAATTTATCATTCTATTATAAGGAGGGGTTCCATTTATTTGTTATGTATATGAACTCATACATTTCTGGTTTTTATCTCCCCCCCCATTTTTGGAGGCAGGATCTTGTTATATTGTCCAGGGTGGTCTTGAGCACTAGGGCTTTAATGATACCTCTGCCCCATTATATATATGCAATACTGTGCCTAGATTTTTATTCTGCTGTTAAAAAAACACTTTTTTTTTGGTTTTTCAAGACAGGGTTTCTCTGTAGCTTTGGAGCCTGTCCTGGAACTAGCTCTTGTAGACCAGGCTGGCCTCGAACTCACAGAGATCCACCTGCCTCTGCCTCCCGAGTGCTGGGATTAAAGGCGTGCACCACCACCGCCCGGCTTAAAAAGCACTTTTTAATGTTCAAGTTTATCCAGTGGTAACCCCTTCAAGCTTCAAGGTGACTCCTGTTTCTTCTTGTTAGATGTCTCTGTAGTAATGAGGTGGAGCGGGCTATGTCCCGCCCGGCTCCCGGTGGGGGTGGGCTGTGTTCCCGGCAACCGGCTCCCAGCTGCATGGCCGCACAGCTAGCTTATACCCAAAATAACCATACAAAAATTGTATTAATTAAATTACTGCCTGGCCCATTGGTTTTAACCTCTTATACATATTAGTTTAACCCATATCTAGTAATCTGTGTATCACCACGTGGTCATGGCTTATGGGGAAGATTCTAACCAAAGTCCATCTTGGGCTAGAGAAATGTTGTAAGTAGGGGAGAGGTGTGGGTTATACTGTTCCCAGCGCCTGGCTCCCAGCCCCCAGTCGCCGGCCCGCTCAGCCGCTGGTTGCTTGCTTATGTCCGAAATAACCACATGAGAATGGTATTCATTTAAACTCTGCCTGGCCCATTATCTCTAGCCTTTTCTTGGCTAGCTCTCACATCTAAACTAACCCATTATAAAAGTCTATATGTCACCACGAGGTGGGTGACTTACCGGACGGTTCTACGGTACTTCCATCTGTGGCGGGGGCCTCATGGCGACTGGCCACTTCCTTCTCTCTTCCCAGAACTTCCATTCTGTCTACTCTACCCAACTAAGGGCTGACCTATCTTACAAGCCAGGCAGAGTCTTTATTTAACCAATCAAAGCACAGAAATACAGATGAACCCTCCTACTCCAGAGAAACATGGTGTCTGCCCCAGTGCCTTCTCTCTCACAGCTTTCTGTTCTGTCTACTCTGCCCACCTAAGGGCTGCCCTATCAAAAAGCCAAGGAAGTTTCTTTATTCAACCAATGAAAGCAACCTAAATACAGAAGGACCCTCCTATACCACGTCTCAGTTTGTTTTCCTGTTGCCATGATAAAAAATACACTGAAAGAAGCGACTGAAGGGAGAAAAGGTTCATTTTAGTTTATGGTGTGGGATGGTAGGGACGTCAAGGTGCAGCTTGTCACATTATTATCCACTGTCAGAGGAAGGCAGCAATGAATGTCGGCATGCTGCTGACAAGCTTGCTTTCTCCATTCGCATATAGTCCAGAATCTTCTGCCCATAGAACACCTTAGAATAGCAGACCTGTCTACCTCAACTAGTGTGATCCAAACAATCTTCCACAGGTATGCTCAGTGAGCTATCTCCTGGATGGTTCTAGACTTTGTCAAGGTGATAATTAACTCTGACCATCACAGCACATTTCTATTATTTCGAATATTTCCTAATTTTTTTGGATTGGAGGTATTTGGATTGAGTACTCCAGGTTTATTTGGGACCTTCCGAATGCTATTCCAAAGGCACCCATTTCCCTAGCAAACCCTAAGTTCTTTTAAGTGGTGGGCATTACTTAGAAACAAAGATATTGAGACATAAGTTCTTCATTGTCACTGTGTATGAGAGAAGACCATTATATTATGTTTCTAGTTTCCTTAATGGATAGTAGTGAATGCATATGTGCATGTATGTACATGTCTGTAACTATCTTTCAAATATGTTTACACGTGTATAAAAGCATGAGTTGATATCTAATCCCTACAACTCTTAATACCTTGGGCTACCTTCTGGTGTTTGCTCCTTCCGTTTTGGTAGATGCTTTCTCCAATGTCTTTGCTTATTCTCCTATTGCTTTGCTTAGTGGTTCAATAAGCAATAACCAATCCTTAGCACACAGGGGATGCCCTGTGCCTTGCCAGATCCATTTGCTGCAACAGTAGTGTCTTGCATTCTTGTTGATACGCCTTTGCATGGCTATTCCACCTCTTTACTTCATGGTGTGCTCACGCTCATGGATGATGCTTCTGAATGGGAGAACTATTGGTATTTCAGATAGTTCCATTTTCCGTTATATAAAAATTTGCTGCACACTGCAGGAGATTTAACATCCCTGTTCCCCACCACTAATTGCCAAGACTGTTCCCAGTCACAGTGACAATGAAAATTACTCCTACCCATTTCTGAATTCTGCCTTAGTACTGAAAATGTGATCCTTGGACCAGCAGCTTCAGTGACATCTGGGAACTTGTTAGACATTTGAAAGGTAGGCTCACCCCAAACTTAGAGAACCAGAAACTACGTTTTAACAAGCTCTCGGGCGGTTTATGAATACCCTAACGTTTGAGACGCAAGGATGGGCTCTCTGTTGACAATCATTTCCCGGGAGCAACCCTTCATCTCTGGAGGCATGTACAAAAATGTTCATGTTGGAGACATTGGTCTTTGCAATGCAGATCCTCTTGTGATTGGAAATCATTAACTTAGAACACTGTGGCAAAATGAAGTTGGCAGCCACCGAATGCAGTCAGCTGAGAGAGAACAAGTCAAGAAGATCGCTCGGATTCCTCAAGGCATCCTTGCCTGTGGCCAGTTACATATATGGGTGTCAAAAAATTTGCCTTTTTGTTTGTTTGTTTGTTTAAACAGGTATGTGTAGCTTTCTCTTGTATGTAATCCAAAGGACCTAAGAAGACAGAGTTGGCCTGGACTGGTTTTACAAAGGAGGCTGAAGAGTGTGAACAGGTATGGCCAGGTTGAGGTCTGTGAATGGATGGCCCACCTGCCAAGAGGCTGACACTTCTAATCTTTTCGACAAGTTTATGGATTTAGAGAAGGCCAGAGACTCCAGCTTTTCACTTTTAGTGTTGAATAACTTTGCCCATTTTCCTAATGCGCTAGTGGTAACATTCTAGATGAGGAAAAAAATAGGGAATTACTGCTGTCAGCAAAGGGACAATTTTGACACATATACACATGTG
>JAQHUG010000085.1:1233188-1254784 GCA_028555095.1 Dicrostonyx torquatus
GGTGCTGAGATTAGACGTGAATGCTAACATGTGTGGCTCTTTTCTGTGTGTTTTGAAGATCCAACCCATGTTCTCATGCTTTCATGGAAGCTCTTAGTCTGATGAACCTGGTTTTTCTAGCCCCTGATTTTCTATGTGAAAAATTTTCTTAATAAAATAAAAATTTCTTAGACATGGACTTCCTTTGTATATTCTTGTTTTGATTTTTTTTTGTTTGGGGGAAATACACATCTAATGTATTATTTTTTGATTATTGTCTATTCTATAACACTAGCATTTTTTGAGATGTTGAATATATGAAATCTATATCTATCTGTCTCTATATACATATCTCCAAGGTATTTGCATTTTTGTCGTATTTTAAAGCCATGATGTAGTAGTTTAAATGCTTATGAGAACTCAAACAATAGGATCTTTATTAACCTTTATTTGCCTGAGGAAACATGAAAGTATTTGATATTTATCTATCGTAATAAAAAATCTCAGCCAGCTTTGGTGGCCATATCTATTATCCCTCACAGGAGCATTTATAGAAAGATGATTGCTGCAAGTTTGATTATTGATTTTTTTAATCAAATAATCATTAATCAAGTAATTATTTGATATATTAATTATTTGATTATTGCTACATAGTGAGCTAGCCTGGGCCACAATGTGAGACCCCCGTCTCCTTCCCACCTCAAGCCCAAACACCTGAAATCAAAACCCAAACTTAACAGCTTGATGAGTTTTCCTCCAAAGTTCCTCCTTGTGCTCCTTTGATGTTTGAGTGCTTAGGACTTGGTATGCTATTTTGAAAAGTTGTTATGGATAGAAAGACTCAGTTTGTAACAGCTGAGAAATGGTTGGCTCATCCCCCCTTTTTTCAACGTAATCCTCCCTCTTGACTATGTTTCAGGATTGGGTTGTCACCAAGGAGTGGTCATTCCTTCACAGTGAATCATAAGATGATTAGTGTTGGCAGTGTTTGCTGACTCAGCCTGACTGACTCCACCTTCTGTCCTCTAGATTTTGTCATGCCAGGAGTCAGCTCTCTACTAGACTCTAGTTAATTCCTAAATTTGCATCTTTATTGCTGACCTTTGGAACCCTCGACTTTCATTTCCAGTTTCTTCCTTATCGGTCTACAGGTGGATCCTGATAACACACAAATTAAAGTACAGAGACCTGAAAGTGTTAATGTATACCTGTAATCCTAATATTTTAAGATTGAGGCAGGAGGATTCACAGTTCAAGGCCAGATTGGCTGTACAACAAGACCCTACCTCAAAATATATGCTGTACAATGTAATACATGTCTATATAATACAATTCAATACTGTACAGTATAATACAATGCAACACAGCACAAATAATAACCCCCACCTTAATCTCCTATCAGAGTTACTTATATCGAGGGGAATCACAATGTTATTGATCATCTCTTACTGCACAGATAATCATATTTTTCATCTTGCTTCTGCCTTGCTTTTTCTTCTCCTCATTAACCATTTCCACATCAAGGTCAGTTTAATTGCTATTGTCTATCTTTGCTCATGTTTCATGGCCCTTATTGCCTGCTGGGAAATGACTCAACTCAAGGTGTAAAGGTTTGTTTGATGGGTCAACTTAGTTAGGCAACAGCCAGGTGTTCAGTACTCTTCCTGGGTATGTCAGTCAGAGTGTTTCTGGATGGGATTCAGTTTGGTGCTGGTGGATTTAGTAATGCAGGTTGCGCTCCTCAATGTGGGCAGGGCTTATCCACTTGATTGAAAGTCTCTATAGAACAAAAAGGTTGATGCAGCATGAGCTTGTTCCCTCTTACTGTGGTGTTTGGTGGTTACCAGGTTCTTCTTTTCTGCCTAATTGAGTTAGGGTTTTGTTCTCTGCTTTAAGGTTTGGACCCAAATGGAAGCTTATATCATTGCTTCTTGGATTTCAACTTTCCAACAGCAGACCTTGGAATTTCTTAGCATATATAATCACATGTATTAATTCCTTATAATAATTCTGTTTATAAGGATTGATCTCTCTCCCTCCCTCTCCCCCTCCCCCATTTCCCCTCCCTCTCCCCTGTCCTTTTCCCTATCCATCATCTCCCATCTCTATTTCCCAGCTCCATCATCTATATCTCCCTTCTCCTCAATCTCTCATCTCCCATCTATCTCCTGTCATCTCCATCATCTATCTTCTCCTGGCTGTGTTACTCTGAATAACCCTGACTCACAGGGGCCTCTGTGACCCAATGCTCTGGGCAGATGCTCTGTTTGGAGTCTGAGCTTGTCCTGTTCCTCATTCCTGAACTCACTCAGGATCATTCTTTCCTCCTCCCACCTCTTCTGTTTCAGGAATGCACATTATCAAAACCTAGTCCAGCACCCTTGCTCTCCATTCATTCCTCCTTGGCTGTCTTTCCTGGATCAATGTCATGGCATCTCATTTCTCTCTGCACTGCCCTTTTAGAGGCTTGGCCATTTGATGGCCTCTAATGTTATCTTTGAAATGTTTGTCCTTTTCTCCAGTGATGTTATAAACTTGTTAGGACTGAAATAAAGTTATATAGTTACAAATACTCCACTGTTCTGGGACTGCTTTTATTTGTTTATTTATTTAGTAGATGAACAGTGTGTATTTACCTACTATTATTATTTTAAAAATTCTAAGCTCTGAGGGAAGAAAAACCAAATGAAGGGCTTGCACGCACCCCCTTTGCCCTCCCAATCTTGAGAAAATGGCAGAAATGTTTAATTCATTCTTAGAAGGACCCAACCCTTTCCATGTGTGCGCCTGCCCGTAGACAGAAGTTTCTATTGTGCTGAGTCCCACAGCCATTCAGTCCCAAAGAAACACACAGAAGCTTATATTAATTATAAACTGGCCTATTGCTCAGACTTATTACTGACTACCTCTTACAACTTAAATTAACCCATTAATTCTTATCTACGTATAGCCACATGGCTTGTTACCTTTTCTCAGTAAGGCATTCTTATCTTGCTTCCTCTGCATCTGGCTGGTGACTGTGTCTCTGCTTTTCCTCTTCCCAGAATTCTTAGTCTGGTCGTTCCACCTATACTTCCTGCCTAGCTACTGGCCAATCAGCGTTTTATTAAAGTAATACTAGTGACAAATCTTTGCAGTGTTCAAGAGCATTGTCCCACAGCACCTGCCAGTTCTTTGAAGCTGTTTCAAGAAAGGGAACTTACATATGATTCTTAACTTGGAGTCAACCTTTATTAAAGAAAAGATCTGACTAATGCTTAAAGTCTGGTTGAACGGCCCATGAGATGGCTCAGCAGAGGACATGGGTTCAGTTCCCAGTGCCCATGGAATTGCAACTCTAGGGGGATCTGACACCTCTGGCCTCCATGGGCACTGGCACTCATGCATACACCCCCTTCCCACATATGCATAACTAAAAATGCCGTAAATCTCTGAAGTTCTGTTGAGTTTGTCTTCCTCAAGGTATTGGTTTGAAGCTATTTGGTGCCATCTGGCTCTCCGGAATGTCTTATAATTACCTTTGCTCTGCTTCTCCATTTTCCTAAATTTCCTAGATAACACTTGAGGCAAGTCACTTTGGACACATGTAAAGGAGATATATGGAAAGTGAGCTGTGTGTCCTAGAAACTTTGTGTATGTCTAATTTTAATGCCAATTTCATCCAAGCACAGTGTGACATTCATTAGCTTTCCTGCAGTGGGATTTAGTTTTAGAGAGTCACCATTGGAAATCTGATCTCATTCTCATCCTTGGCTGATATTTAAATTCAAAACACCGCTCAGCCTCTGTGCTTTTCATCCCTGTCGCTCTCTTCTCCTGTACTCGATTTAAACCTAGCACAGTTTACTTCGTTATGTGTTTTGTTTATCAGTTCTCTCCAAATAAGAACGTAAATCTCTGTCCTCTATGAAGGGCAGCCATCACTCTATTAGCTTTGGCTCAGTTGGCTTTGTATCTCATGTCATAGACCAGTGGCCCAGCACTCCGGCAATGTTTATTAATTGAATGAGGGGGAGTTGCTGACCTGAGACCCTTAAGCTCTGTGCCGCTCTGTGTCTTACGCTTCCTGTTGCATCCTCTGGAATGTCTTTCCTTTGCTTCCTTCTCTGCTCAAGGTTGCTTATTATGGTTTGAATGTGAAATATCCGAACAGATGAATATGTTGATATGTTGGCACCATCTCAGGCCTCTATTTTTGGGAGGTGGTGGAAACTTTAGAATATAAGGAAGCAGGTCATTGGGAATGCCTTTGAAAGGTACACCTGGTTCTTGGCTCCTTCCTGTTTCAGTCTCTTCTTTCTAATTACCATAAGGGGAAGAAGTTCCTCTGTCATGAGCTTCTGCTACCGTTATGCTGTGACCAAACTCATGGGCCAAGTCACCATGAACACAAGCATTCGAAACAATGGGCCAACTCAAATCCTCCCTTGAGCTGTCTATGTTAGGTAATTCATCACAGTGACTAGTAAAGCCAGCTAACACATCCCTTCTATCTAGACTTATGTTGTGTGTGGCACACACATGCACACACACATGCCCACATGCTTCTCATGCTATTGTAGTAATAGTCACACTGACTGAGAACCAAGTTAGTTTACATTTTCCTGGAAATTCACGGTTCGTCTTTACACATATCATCTTATCTGAGGTATCATTGCGTCTGCAACAGTGATGATGATCTTTATCTGGCCTGCCTTTCATCAAAGCCTTGCTGTCAGGAGATTCCTCCACCTGTACCGTGCGTGGGTTCTGCTGTAATAGAATTCATGCAGGAGCAGGCGTCATACTCCCTGGAAGAGCGCAGTGTATGACACCAGGAAGTAGGAAGATCCTTAAGTAAAGTGAGAAAGAAGGGAAAAAGTATCAGACCGCCGACAGACACTTAGGGATATTTCTTATGGACGTCCCTTGACTTGCTGAAAAACGTCAGCATCCGGTCAGTTTGTTACCATGAACCTCCCCCTGGTCTACAAGGTACGAGCAGGTCTCTCCCTGGCCTACTGAGCTACAAGCAGAGTCCCAAGAAGGGATCTGAAGAGACCACGCTGAAAGATAGGACTGAGTGGGGCTGAGAGCTAGTGACTTTCAGATTCTTTGTCAGTAAACTGCCCTTCCTGACTTCCTTGCCCTTCTTGGTAAGCTCCGAAGAGGAGCCTATTTTCTTCCTAAGGGCTTCCTCTTCTTGCCTCCAAGCCATAGGAGTGCTCAGGAACGATTAGCGTGTAATGATGGCACAGGGATATTCCTCTGAGCAACCGGAGGGCTGTAGGCGTGTCACACACTGACAGGTGCAACAAATCTCTTTGCTGTTTTGAAATATCACTGCCAGGGGAGTTGTATACAACTTGTTCTGGCAGAGTGGTCTTAAATATTCATTCCTTTTACCCATAGCCTTAAGAGAAGTGCCAGCATTTAGTCTTCAGGTTGCCAGCAGCAATTTTGAAGAAATTGTATTATAGCTTTTTCAAGAGACCTATTTTCACATAGCTTATTTATTTAGGCATTAAATTATTAATATTTTTTAATGATAGAAGAAGATATACTTTGGGGTCAGTAGAAATCATCATGCTAGGTGGTTATCTTTGACCAGTTATGCCTACTGGTAAGTTAATAAACAATATTTAGTATTGTGTGAGGCTATGTGGGTGTAATGGAAAGGATGCAGTTTGAATGTGCATATGGTTCAAATCCTTGATAGATTTGTAAATTGTAAATGCATGGTATATTAATTGGTAAATGACCGAGTTGCTTTTCTTCGATGACTCTTTGCTTATTCATCTATAGGATGGAGCGTCATCTATACAATGTGATGGCATACACCTTTAATCCTAGCTATCAACAGGCTGAGGCGGGAAGATCATGAGCGAAATGCTTGCCTAACATGGGCAAGGCACTGAGTTTGAACCTAGCACCATACGAAGGGGACAGGAGAAAGAGGGGGTAATAATGACCATCTCAGGAAGTTTCTGTGAGGTTTGAATAACGTAGCAAATGTATGTAAATTGCTTAATACTAAGTAATGATTGATACGTACTGTTGTTACTTACATGCTAAAGATCTACTTCGCACCCTTCCAAGGGTTCTATAGGTCCAACAGGTGAATTAGCTATGTCTGCAGAACTACCAAAGACGTAGAAAATCAGCCAAAAGGCAGCGAAGGATTATGTGTACAGACGGGAAGCACAAGAAACCAGAAAATGGTCACAGTCTTTAAGACTCATCGAGGGAGCTGTAACAAGACTCCTTTCATCTCATATTGTAGAAGGGAGAGGGGCTAACTGATTACCTGGCCAAAGTGTGGGAGACTGAGATGGGCCTCAGGGAAGCCCAAACTGGACAGTATAGTGTGAATTCCAATTGGTCTTAATAATAAAAACCCGGAGTCAGATATTTGAGGTGAAAGCTGAAAGATCAGAGAAGCAAAGCACCCAGCCACTAGCTCTTCCCTCTATGAAATCCTCAGACCAAAATGGGTATCCTGTCCCTGCATGTCCTCAGACTGATTCCTGAGCTCCTGTCTGCTCCCACCTAATATTCATTCCTCTCCCTGCCCGTATCCCTTCCTGTCTCCACCTCCCTAGGACTGGGATTAAAGGTGTGAGCCATCATTGCCTGGCTCTGTTTCTCTTTTAGACTGGATCAATCTCGTTTAGCCTAGGGTGGCTTTGAACTCTTAGAGATCCATCTCCTTCTGCCTCCCTAGGGCTGGGATTAAAGGTGTGAGCCACCACTGCACTGCCTGGCCTCTATGGCTAGCTAGTGGCTTAGCTCTGCACTCTGATCTTCAGGCGAGCTTTATTTGTGAGACCACAAATACAATCTCACCACAGGACAGTTTGTGCTACCTCTACTCTCTGTCTCATATCTACCTCATAGCACCCGTTTTCTTAGCATGGCTCAGGGTGTGGTTGTAGCAAAACCAAAGATAACTCAGGAAGAGGATCTGACCTTCTAAGTTCTCAGTCATCTCAGGAATGGTTCTGATTAACACCTCTCCTTGTGCTCAGGGCCAGAGATGATCAGAGATGATCTCTAGAATTCTTCTGGCTTAGGGAAGAGGAGCCATTTTTAAAGAAGGGTTGTACAATCTTAAGAGAAAAGAGGGATGCTGAAGAGCGACAGCCAGAGGTGTGTTTACTCCTGAGGGGGGCTTGGAGCTTGAGGTATCTGCAAGGAGCGGGTGGTTGTGTAGGATGTTGAGCCAAGGGCACAGGAGCAGAAGGAAAAGGTGACTTGTGTCAGTCAAATAGGATGGGGCAGGCACAGGGTGGATGATTTCAAGTGGCTGGTTGACACCAGATCACTACAGTCGTATTGGATCCTGGCTTTTATTGTTTAATATAGGTTTCATGTTGTAGGCCAACTTCTTGATTTAGTAGCTGGAGGTTTATTTCAAAAGTGTGTTGAGAAATTGTGATCACTTACTGTAGATTAGGTAGCCTTTTTAGAGGGGGATACACATCCTGGTAATGTCTTAGATGCTAAATACTATGAGGAAGCAAACAGACAACACAAAATAACAGAAACCCCACCTGGATGTGGCAGCTCACTTGGGAAGCGGAGGCAGGAGGATTGCCATAAGTTTTAGACCAGCCTGGGCTACAGAATGAGACCTTGTCCCAGTCCAACACACACACACACACACACACACACACTCTTAAACCCTCTAAACAAAAGAAAAACCCAATACTGTATTTCCCAGTAACTAGAAAGATGAGTCAGATACAATCCTGTTTTGAGAGGAATTCTAACCAATAAGCATAGAATGAAAGATAGCTGTAAAAGGTTAGCACTTTGTTACCCCTTAATAAAGAGCAGATCTGGGGATGGCTACCAGTGCCTGCTGAAATCATTAAGCCCCACAGTCCAGTCCCCAGAAATTCCCTTCTTCCTCCCACAGCAAGGGAAGCAATTAGGCCACTGGCTCATGCGGAGCTTTGTAAGTGTTAAGTCAGTCAAAAGCCTTGGGTTCACTGATCAATCTTATAATCCCAAAAAGAGAGAAAAAGTGAATGTTATATGTCTCCTGGTTTAATAGGAAATAGAGGCATCTATAAAGTTTCTTGCCAAAGCATTTACTATGATTCTGATCAAGATTTTTAGATTAAACTACTTTTTATTTATTTATTTTTTTTAAGAACAGGAAAAAAAAACTTAAACTAAAGATTTACGCTTTTAATCTTTAAAAACTCTTTGTATGTTTGAGTGCTTTGCCCACATGTATGTCTGGAGCATGTGTGTACTTGGTGCCTGCAGGGGACAGAAGAGGGTGTCGGATCCCCTAGGACTGGTTATAGATTGTGAGCCGCTATGTGGATGCTGGGAATCGAGCCCAAGACCTCTGGAAGAGGAACCAGTGCTCCTAACCATCTCTCCAGCCCAAGTGAAGATTTAGTTAGTTTAACCCAGAATGTGGAAGTCTGATTGGACACACTCCTCAGTTTGTTTTAGTAAGCAGAGGAAGAGGGAAGAGATCAGAAATGGAGAGGAGACACGGCAACTATGGTTGGCTCTTGGTTTGAGGAGAGTAACTATGAAGTCATTAAAAATAAAATTATAAGGCAATTTGAAAAATTCAGTCTCTGACTAGATAGCAGATAAATTAACAGATTATATTTTGTTCAGGGAATAATAACAATATAAAATGGAGGTATAGAAAGTTGTCTTTATTTTGGCAGTGCTGGATATTGAACATTTGCTTTAAAATAATCTAGTCAGGGTAAGGAGTGGGGATGGACAATCACTGTGGGACCATCACTGATCAAGGCTAGGCAGCACACTGTTAACTCCGGGAGCTGGGTGGTGGTCTTCCTGGTGTTATTCTCTGTAGCTGGTATGTGTTTGATTTTTCCTATTTGTAAAAACCAGGGATGAGAATTCTAGTGTCTTAGTTAACCCTCCAAGTTCTTGGCAGTGTTTTGGAAATTGTGTGTGTGTGTACATGCACATGTGTGCGCACACATGCTCACATCTGAAAAGTAAAGGATTAGTGAAAAATCCCTTCAGTTGGAATTCAGAAGTTATAAAGTGCCCTAGGGTTTAGCTAATCCCCATTTTTCATCTCTTAAATATGTTAAGCAGTGAGTGTGCAAGGTGTGTGGTTATATTTGAACTCTTGGCTAAATAGCTCTGTCCAGTGTGTAAAATTGTGGTCAGGTGAACATTTATCTTAGGGACACGTTTTCGGCTGTTTTTAAGGTGACCATGTGAAGCTCACCTCGGTGCAGTGAGCACATCCCCTGGGGTGCTCAGCAGTGGTTCAGATCTTTCTGTAAATGGTTCCACAGTGGTAGAAGCCTTGAGATCATAAATCCTAGCTCCAGTCTAGCTTACTGGTGTGTGTGTGTGTGTGTGTGTGTGTGAAAATCAAAACTGCTGAGAGTTTTGTAATTTTGCTTCCTCACCCCTGCTGATTTCAAGATTTCAAGGTACAGTTTGAATATAATCACACTGCAGAGACTGCCTCCAAGAGGGATTGTGGCAGGTCAGAATATATTATTTTTTGAAGTAGCATTGTATGCTTAAATGCAGGCTTAAACATACATGTTACATATCATGATAATGGACCAAATGGTATGGCTAAACACTAACTTATTTCACACATGCTTCAGTAGTTTTTATAAGGGAAAGAAACCAGAAATTCATATACAGAATTTCTTTAAATAATGCCTAGATCGTGACTTAGATTACTAAAAGTAGCCAATTGAAAAGTGCATTTTGCCTTTAGAAGTTACAGTATTGACTTGCTATGGTCTTATATGCTTTTCTTGATAATTTTCATATTGGATTTCTTTCAAATTAAAAAAACTGCATTTTGGGGGTATGATAAACTGCAGTTGGAAAATCTCAGAATCACACTATCTTTTTGTTATTCCCAGAGTTAGAACGTAGATGGCCTGTTTGCTGTTTACACGAGAGCAGCAAAGCCCCGGTTTTCCCTGCTCACACGGAGGCTGCACTCATTGCTCTGTGTAAGCTTTGCAGTCTCAGAGAATCATCCTGAGATATCCCACGTTTAGTTATCAGATCTAAAGCACGAGAGGAGACGAGATAGGGAAGTGAGTCAACTAATACTATGGGGCCGTTCTTGGATATATACGCTGAAACCCTCCTGTAAATACAGTCAGCCCTGCATCCTGTTACAGCTAAACTGTCCATACTGGTGACCTCAGCCAGTCTAGAGGTGACAGTCCTATTAAAGAATTGTCATCAGGCCACACCCCCACCCCCTTCAACTCACTTCACCCCGCCTTTCCTTTGTGTAGCTGGTGCACATTCAACGTAAATAATCCATGTTTTCCCTTCTCAGATTCTGATTATAAAACTATTGGCTTTTAGATATGTTGTACTTGCTTCTAATTGCTATCTAATCTTCCCCCCCTCCCCTGAGACAGGGTTTCTCTATGCAGTCCTGGCTGTCCTGGAACTCAGGCTGTAGATCAGGCTGGCTTCAAATGCACAGAGATTTACGTGTCTCTGCCTCCTGAGTGCTGGGATTAAAGGCGTGGGACACCACTGACTGACTTAATATGTGGCAGCCTTTTATGTATTTATATATTTATTATCTATTTATTTTTAGATTTATGTGTATGAGTATTTTGTATGCATGTATGTGTGTACCATATGGGTGCAATACCACTGGAGGCCAGAAGAGGGTGTTTTATACGCTGGAACTAGAGTTATAGACAGTATTGAGCTACCATGTAGGTGCTGGGATTCAAACCTGGGTCTTCTGCAGGAGCAGCCAGTGCTGTTAACCACTGGGCCATGTCTCCAGCTTTGCTGTCTAGTCTTGTTCCTGTTAGCTCAATAAACTCCTTTATTTTTGAGACCCCCATTGTCTCAGGAGTCTTGGTTTATTTAAACTGTATGGTTGACTACATTTTGAACTTAGTGTATTCTGTCAAAGGATAAAATTGTAGTAATTTCAGTTAATGATCTTAATTGGTTGGATTTGTTTTCATCTAATTAATTAGCCAATTAATTAGAGACAGGGGCTTGGTATGTAGCCCAGGCTAGACTCTAACTCAAATTCTTTCTACCTCACTTTTCCAAGATCTGGGAATAGATGAATATATACATTGTGTATCGATCTTATCAAGGTATTTAGCATTTTCATCTCAAACATTCCTCAATCATGCTTTTGTGTAAAGGAGCTTTTGAGCTTTTTTTCTAGTTCTTTATAAAGCATATAATGAGCTGTTGTAGACTCTAGTCACCACCCAGCATTGCTGTAGAAATTAACTGTATTTTGGTACCAAATATTTGTCTCTGTCCATGTTGTCCTGCCCTTCCTAGCCTCTGGTAATCACAATTCTACTGTCTTCCATGAGATCAACCTTTAATTTTTATTTATTTTTGCTTTCCCATGTGAATGCCTTGAATCGGTTTTATTTTCAGTTCCAAATTTGGACAGCTCATCATTCTTTATTCTATAAAATAGAATGTGTTTGATCGTCTAAGGAAGGGAGATTGGTTTTAGAGACAGAAAAGAACTCAATAAAGGAGAAACAGGATAAAGAGGTGAGCTGTTCATGTCAACTGTTCATGTTTTTTCCCCCGCTAAAGCCAGAGGCAAAGCAGAGTTAGAGTTAGGTCAGCTAACATCAGGTTATTTCGGGTTACTTCTTTTGCATAAGGATTAAAACGGAAGGAAATTGATTATCATATCATTTGAACCTGGTCCATTTGGGAAATTTGCCTGTTAATCTCTAGTCCTGTGTGGCTGAAAGATTAGACAAACTGCTTCGGCTAAGCTTGGTGAGGGGGACCTGCAGTGTAAGTGACTCCATTTTGGTTTTTAGCTTAGTCTGTTCAGGAGCTTAATCCGAAATAATGGCTTCCTGTAATTTTTATTTAACAGTTGCTGCTGACATTGTAACATTGTGACCCAGACTTTCAGTGAAGCCGGATTTATGGAAAGGCTGTATTTTCTGAGGGTATGAACTGGAGATGGCATATCAAAGGAATGTAGATTATAAAAATGATTTTCCATAGAGTCGCAGGGTTTGTGGGTATTGTAGTTGGTTAGTAGTTTATCATGAAACTGGATGGTGATGATTAGATTCCCACTAACCCATCCTTTCAGAATTATAAAATCACCCAGCAATACAAGAGAAATGAAGTGTGGAGATAGAGAGTGGTTCCATTTCACGTGATGGATAGTATCACTGTAATTTGTTTTGCATTTTTAATAAATGCTTTTGAGCAAGGGAAAATATTTATTCCCTAATGTTTCTGAAGGTGTGCTTTGTTTCATTACCAAAGTGCCGCACAATTTCTCAGGATTCGTGTCTACATGAAATGAGATGCTAAGTTTTGTTTATTCCTTTTCTGATTTTTCTTTGTTATCTAAAAGATGCTACGGAAATACCATAAATATGACGCAGAAAGTTGATCGAAAAAAAATGACCTTAAAATTTGTATGATTTTATCTTTTGGTTTTTAATTGATTAAGACATTGTTAGGTAAAAGGTAACCTTCAAATAAGTATTGAATTCAGAATATTTAAAAAAAAATCAATTTGATGTGCTTAGTGGCTCTCAAATACATTCATTTCTCTCCATCTTTGCTACTCTCTTCCGGGTTGTTATGTTAACCTCTTCACCGGTCACTTCCCATTGGATGTCTACGTTTAGTGGTAGAACCAAGCAGTCAGTGTGGATCTCATGATGTTCTCCCTTCCCATCCATCCTCTTTTTCCATCAGAGTCTGGTTGGAGATTCTCATTGAGTGTTTGCAAGCCTCCATGATTGTCTTTCCAGGTTTGTCTCAGACGGTGTCAGTAACTTGGTACTTAGGATCCCCATCATCTCTCTTCCAGCCCTTTTGAGATGTCGTACTGAACTTTGGTGCATGCTGATCATTTTTTCCTCCGCCCCTACTAGCACACACCTCATTCTCAGTTCTGTGTGTCTCGTTAACTATCGTTTAGTGTCTGCTCAACTTTATTTCTTTACACTATAATAATGGGGTCTTACTGCTCTAATTGAGTTTACTGGTTATAATTTATATTTTTTGTGCAAACTGGTTTTGTACCTGACTAGAAATTTCATGACAACGGATGGTGGACCTGTGTTTGCTCACTATTAATATATCTATAGCGCTTGCCACATATTAAGTGTGTATATAGTAAATCCTCGTCTCATGGATGTATGACATGAAAGAGTGAGTGAGACGGGCTCACATCTGGTTGGTTAAGAGCACACATGATGTCAGTACAAAGAGAAGTAGGCTTTCAAGGAAATGATGAGATTGTCTGCTCATCCCATATCTGCAGTTCCTAGAAGGGGGTTTTGGAGCGTTTGTGGAGGATGATCTTTAAATTACAGTCATCCTTCAGTGTTCCAGAACCTCTTGA
The DNA here is from genome assembly GCA_028555095.1 of Dicrostonyx torquatus. Lineage (NCBI taxonomy): Eukaryota > Metazoa > Chordata > Mammalia > Rodentia > Cricetidae > Dicrostonyx > Dicrostonyx torquatus. The sequence continues at coordinate 1,246,528 of JAQHUG010000085.1, forward strand.
AGATGCCCAGGTCTGGGAGCTGCCCCGTCCCTTATGTGAAATGTTATAGTATTTGCGTGTAATACTGCACACATTCTTCACGTGCTCCTACATATGCTCACTCCCCTCTGGATTATAGAAAATCCAAAGTACATTATGTAAGTAGTTGAGCTGTTTCTGGGGAGGGGCATCTGTACTTGTTCTGAATATATTTTTCCTCAAATACTTTGACTATGTGGGTTAGTTTATTCAAAACTTACAGAGAACCAACTGTGGTTGACAAGCTACTTTAAAAAGCACATATACTTTTGATAAAAAAAAAAATGATAGCCAGCTAGGAGAGTCTCCTTATTTCTAAAAGTATGTCTAGCCTACAGATATCAAACTCTACATTCAAAGGACCAAATTTGCCGCAGTTGAGAATTTAAAAGAATGTTTTAAGCATGAAGGCAGTCCTAGAAGAGTTGCTTCTAAAATGTTTTGAGCACTGGCAGGTATTTTTTTTTTAATAAGGATGTAGCCTTTGAAGAAAAGAATTCTCTTATGGATGTGTGGTTTGTTCATTTATTCATTTGCTTTTCTGTTTCTGTTAAAATTATAACAGCGTCATTCTTCATGCTGAAGGAAATTTCAGCTTTGCTGCTGGCCATGAGGTGGAAGGATGGATGTGTCTTATTTAAGTTATTCACTTCACCCTGGTACTTTTTGTTCTCCATGGGCAAAATAAATCTTGCAGACTGTGATTTTTTTTTTAAACTAGAAAGGCATGCAATAGGGGATTACGTTAATTATAAATAACTTTAAACCTCACAGATGTTGAAGTCTGTGTTCAGGACAATTCCCTCTTAGTGTGAACCGTTATAGAACATGTGCCACATTCTTTAGTTGAAAAGAATCAGGGTTTCTTGCCAAGTTATATTACTCAAGGTTATTTATTCAGCTCGTCTGTTGACTTAGCTATGAGAACTTCGCCTCATTTGTGCAAGGCATTGCTCCTCTACCATCTGATTTTTGGGAGAAAATTACTATGCATGCTTCTTTTCCCCAGGAGCTCAAACCAGTGCTGCTTTTAAGGAGGGATAACTGTGTGTGTCTTAAATAACACATATTTATGTTTTCAATTTAGTCCTTGGGAACCTGTAAAGATAACTATTGGAGATTACCTTCAAGTGGTACCCCATCAGCACAGTTTAGATGCTGTCAGCCGTAGTGCACAGCCGCCTACGCTGCCGTTTGGGTGGGAAGCCTTAGTTCCCTGGCCAGGAACAAAAGCTCTTTTGACCTTTCCTTCTGGGGTCCTTGTTTGCACCTGAGCGGCAGAGACTCAGTGTGCACTCGCTCTTTGTTTCCCTTCCGATTCGCCAATAAAAGCTTACCTCTTCCTGCCGCTTTGGCTTTGACATGATTTCCTTCTGCAAATATATTCTCTGTACCTAGCAATAACGTCGAGATTTGCGAGAGAGTTGCTGCTCTTTTGAATTTGGTCTGTCGAAGAACGGTTCTTCAAATATCAGCTCGCGCAGGCGCAGGCTCTTACGCTTTGGTCAATAAGGCTGGTGGGAGATACCCTTGCCTTGTAGAGAGGATTTGCTTTCTTTGCCTACCTGTGTGGATTTCAGTAAGCCCTTCAGCGGTTGGGTTGCCGCCACCTAGTGCCTGGCTGACCTTCATCGGTGTGAGCCCTGGCCAGACACTCCCTGTCCCCAAATGGAATTGTTCCTGAGGGGATGCACTAAACATTTTCATTTAGTACCTCGTTATTGTTTCTTTAATCTTCCATTGGTAAGCTGGGCTCTTGTTATTGCGTGACATGTTTAACAGGCACAGATCATGTGCATATCGCTTACCTGGTTGCCCTGCTATCTCCTGTGCGGGGCATTTAAAGAAAGGGGATTACTCTTCTTGGTGACATAATGCCATCTAGGGAAATTATTTTGTGTTGGCTCCAGGAAGTCTCAAGATGGCAGTAACATGCCGAGGTCGCTGTCCCTCCTGGCTGCGTACCGAAGTGCTATAAGGTCATGAACAGTTAATGGAGAATTAATCTTTGTAAACATAATTCCCTACCACTTCAAATAATGACCTACTCAGGTTCAGACAATGCATTTTATAATCATTCTGACGTGAGCTGAACAATTTAAAACGGGTAAGGAAGGGGCAGTAAATGATTCGGGTCTGGCCATTTGGCCGCAAAGCCGGTCGGCTGCTTTGCATGGCAGCTCTACTCATCTTTGAGGGAGGGAATCTGAGGTGAAAAGACTTTAAGGTGATGCTGGCGACAGAACTGGTGCCTGAACCCAGACCTCTGACACCACAGCTTATGAGCCTGAGTGCTCTTCATGGCCACCTTTCCTTGGGCAGGGAGGAGTTAGGTGCCATAAGAAATAAGACAGAATCCTGGGCCGGCCATGTAGCCCAGCAGAGAATTAGCTTTTCATGCTCAGCAACTACAACACAAAACCAAAATCTTCACTGAAAGGAGAAGATAAATGCAGGTTTAGAAGATAAATTAGTAAAGTGCTTGAGCTTGGGTTGAGCCAATAGGAATGTGAAATAGTGATCTGTTGTCAAGGAAATAAGAAAATTGTTTATTCTGAGTCAAACACGAGTGACAACGGTTCAGGAACACAGACTCAAGTCCCTATGAACACGTGTTCCACCAAGGAAGACATTACATGAGCTTCTGTAGTCACAGAGCAAAAGAAAGCTGTCCGTCAATGCAGTCACCAGTGGGAGCATCTGTAGGTGGGATGTAGCACAGCAGGGTACCTTCTACAGGTTTCAGAGGTTCTCATAATCCCGCAGGGCTCTCGGCTTAGGTTGGTGTACCTAGAGGCATGCCAGGTAAGTGATATATTCTGAGAAGGTTGCCTATTAGCCACTACCATGTCAGGTTAGACATAATGATTAAGGTAACTGGTCTGTGAAAGGCTGATCAAGTCAGGTCTAGTGGCATGGACTGTAATCCTACTATTCTTGGAGCAGGAGAATTACAAGTTCAAGTGTAACAGGAAGAGCGGGTTGCTTGTTGTCCTGACTGCCGGGATATCATACACCTGAAATAATCACACAGAAACTGTATTCATTTAAATACTGCCTGGCCCATTAGCTCTAACTTCTTATTGGCTAATTCTTACATCTTAATTTAATCCATTTCTATCAATCTGTATATCGCCACATGACTGTGGCTTACCGGCAAGATTCTAAACAAGGTCTGTCTCAGATAGGAGCTCCATGACACTTGCCACTCTGCCCTTCTTCCCAGCATTCAGTTCTATCTGTTCTGCCTACCTAAGTTCTGCCCTATCAACTAGGCCAAGGCAGTGTCATTATTCATTATCCAATGAAAGCAACACACAAACAGAAGGACCTCCTACACCATTCAAGGCCTGCCTGGACTGCAGAATGAGCCCAACACCTATTTCAGCAGTACAGGAAGATTTCATCTCAAGGTAAAAAGTAAGAGGAGGACTGGGGTTATGGTTCAAAGGTAGAACACTAGCCTGTCCATGAGTTTGATATCCAGACTAGGGGTGGAGCAGGTGTTATTAAAAAATGTTCAAGGGAATTTTGGCTCTTGACCCACAATATTCCGTCTGTCCATGTCCCGTATCATGGTCAGCCATGATCAAGTATCCCACAGCATCCTTAATATAGATGCACATTCAGAGAACTGCCTCTCAGCATTCTGATCTCATAGATATTTACTGAAGGCATAGAATGTGCCAAGCACCGTATGAGATGCTAGCGATGATGCCAAGACTATCAGCTGTCAGAACTTATGAGGTATATAAAAATAACTTCTATAGAAAGGAGGATTCATTCACTCCGTGGACATTTATGTTATGCCTGTGTGTGCCAGGACCGGATTAGACACCATTCATTAATTCATCCTGAACTTCTGATCGTCTCCTATATGCCAGATGATGTCTTAGGTTCCAAGGTTGTGACTGAACAAAGCTGGTACAGCCTGAATACTCACTATTATCTGTACAAGGAGAGAAACAGTAACTAGATAAGCAAGAGAAGACCCATGTAAGGAAGCAAGGTGGGCTGTGCACAGTGGCTAGGTGGATATGTTAGATGGCAAAGATATTTAACGTTTTTGTCCCGGCCCTGGAGGAGGCAGACGTGTGGACTGTAAACTATTGTATGATCCCATGTTCAGTAGCCTGAAGTTTGAACTTAGTGCTGTGGGGAAGGCCTATTGTGGAAAGCCTGGCTGTCCTCATGAAGATACTGAAGGGTGAGTGTGTTGACAGGACTAGATGCGTGTGGGGTAGTAACCGAGAGGCAGTCTGAAAACTGGGCTATCCAGGAGAGAGACAGAAAGATTTGATGTTTACACTCCGGAGGGAGAACACTGGTCTAGGGCAGGGGGCTGGAGAAGAGAAGCAATCATTTCATGGATGAGAACCAAGGGATTCTTCTTGGGTATGGTGACATTTAAACTTGTCCGTTAAGTTGCAGAGACGGAAGTGGGGCAGAGATCCCGCAGTGGTATTGCCACAAGCAAAAGCAGATAGAAAGAGACAGCTTATTTTGCGAGTAGCAGACTTCCTGACAGGTGATGGCTCAGGTTGAGAGAAGGGTGAAAACAACTGGGGGGAGGGGTTGGCCTCAAATAGCAGCTTGCTTCAGGAGTGCAGAAGGAGCTCAAGTAGGCATTAGGGGAGGCTGAGATAGTCATGCCTTTAGGAATTTATTCTGGTAGCATCTTGTAGATAAATTGGAATAGAAGACAGAAGTAGCCGAGGGAAACTGTGGAGGCTTTGGTCATGATCCTGAGGGACCGGAGCTCTGCTCTGGGATATGGAGGATGACGACCTTGGGGTGAAGATGGACAGTGGGATTGTTGAAGTAAAAAGCAGTGTTCTGCTCAGACATGGAAAGAAAAGGAAGGAAGGAGGAGGAGACAAAGCCTCCTCACCTCCCCAGACAGCACCTGAAACAGCCATGTGCCCCTCCTTTGCTTGTCCAGATGCCACTGGGAAGCTTCCAGTTTCATCTTTTGGTGCCACCTCCTAGAACAGCTTGCTCACAGTCAGCATCCCTTGAGGAGGGCACATGCTTGTTCCTGACGGAGCATCGTGAGTAATTGTGTTGACATTTTCACCCTGGCTTACTAGGAAGCATAGGTTCAAATCCTTTCGTGAGCTGTAATTATGTAGGTGCAGAACCTTATGGTCTTCATATTTGAATTCTATTCCAATTTTTCATATTCTGTCCGAGTCTCTTTTCTACTCTAATTGATACTCTCCTTGATCACAGATTTTAATTTTCTTCCTGAGCACACATATTTCTCTTAAGCTGCCTCAAGTCCGTTGTAGAAACAGTAGGGGCTAAATAAATACGATACTTCCTATGAGATGCTCTGAGAATGTTATTATGGTGGTTTGAACAAGGATTGTCCCCTGTGGTCTTGGGCGTTTGAAAACTTGGTCCCCAGTTGGTGGTGCTGTTTGGGAAGGTTTATGAAGTGGAGCTTTCTGAGAGAGGAAGGACATCTGGGGGTGGGCTTTGTGATGGATCCTTCTGAGAGAGGAAGGCCATCACTGGGGGTGGGCTTTGTGATGGAAAGGTTAAGGCTGCTTTCAGTTTTCTTGCTCTGTGCTAAGTTTATGGTTGAAGATGTGAGCTCTCAGCTTCCCACTCTTTGCTGCCATACCTCCCCACTGTGATGGACGCTTACCTCTCTGGAACCATACTCACAAATAAACTCTCTTCCTTAAAGTGCTCTGAGCATTGTGTTTTGTCAGAAAAGTAACAAATACAGTTATAGATCAGTATCTAAACACAAGACCCACTCATAGTTAAATTGTATTTATTTTATCTTTTTTTTTTTTTTTATGAGACAGAGTTTCTTTGTGTCTGGTTGTCCTGGAATTCACTTTGTAGACCAGGCTGGCCTCAAACTCCACAGAGATCCGCCTGCTTCTGCCTTCCAAGTGCCAGGATTAAAGGCATGCATAGCAAGGTGGTGGTGGCGCACAACTTTACTCCAAGTACTCAGGAGGCAGAGGCAGGTGGATCTCTGAGTTCGAGGTCAGCCTAGTTCTAGGACAGGCTCCAAAGCTTCAGAGAAACCCTGTCTAGAAAAAAACAAAAAACAAAGATGTGTTTTAACACCACCTAGTTTCATTGGTTATTTTCATAAATAGTTTTTGTATATAACATCAGACTGTAAAACTAAATAAAAGATGATGCAACTTGATGGCCAAGTTCACGGGTAAATATTTGCACACTGACCCAGTCTACTCTCTTTCTCGGTCACTCAGTCCTAGGTATGATTCTTTGTACGAAGAACTGAAAGAAAAAGAGGAGATTTGATAACACTTTTTAAATTAAGATAGACAAGTAGGTATATAATTAAATACTTAAGCATATTCAGGACCAGGGCTGAATGAGCATATTACCAAATCGGAATCTCTGAATGTGGCTGCCAATGGGGACTGACTGAGAAACCAATGATAATGGCATGGGGACCTATCTCTTCTGCATGTATTGGCTATTTTTTGAGAACCTAGTCTATATGGATGTACACCTTCTTAGGTTGGGATGGAGGGGGGAGGGCCTTGGGCTTCACACAGAGCAGGGTACCCTGCCCCCTCTTTAGAAAACAGGGGGGGAGGTGGGGTAGTGGGGGAGCGGGAGGGCCGGGGACAAGGGGAGTAATTGTAATTCTCTCTTTTAACAATAAAAAAAAAAGATTAAAAAAAAAAAGGAAAAAGAAAAAGAGGAGATGAAGGAAAAGAAAGGCCATCCACTCACAAGTGTTAGTAATGGCTCCATTTGGAAATTTGAAGTTCGTGTCATTAGTGGTCTGGAGTGAATCCTTAGAGTTGAGCTAACTCAATTTGATATTACTTTTATTTCTAATCAACTTGAGCTGTGTAGCGTGTTAGGGTTGTTATTTCTGGGTGTTTAGTAGCTGACTAGGTAAAGAAAGCTGTTTCTTTGCTCTCCAGATTCTGCTTATAAAGAGAGATCTGTTTTTGCCTTGTGAAAGCCAAATGCTTTTTTCCTCAGGTGTCATTTTGATAACACTATTTTTTAATTAAGATAGACAAGTAGGTATATAATTAAATACTTAAGCATATTAAACACATCCAAATGAATAGTTGTGATGGCTAGATTTATTCTGTTTAGTCTCCTATAATTTCTTTATTACCCCAAGCCCATCTTTCAGTTTCTTCTTTTTTGTTTTGTTTTCTGAGACGGGGTTTCTCTGTGTAGCCTCGACTGTCTGGTGCTTGCTGTGTAGACCAGGCTGGCCTCAAACCTCGAGATCTGCCTGCCTCTGCCTCACAAGTGCTAGAATTAAAGATGTGCACCACCACCACCCGGCTCTTCCGTTTCTATAAAGTGGATGAGCCTGGATTATCAAGGTGGCTCAGCAGTTATGAGCACTGACTGCTCTTCCAGAGGGTCCTGATTCAATTCACAGTACCCACATGGCAGCTTACCATTTTATGAAAATAAAAATTCTTCAGGAATGCACTTTGATTTAGACTGGTGACCTATTTTCTGATTCTATGTCGGGTCACGATGTGTTTGTGATTTAATTTAAAAGAGAAGGAAATGAGTTCCGCTCAGCAACACGGTGGCGTTTGGAAGGAATGAGCAGTGCCGCAGTGATTTCCCACGGATGGCCTAGGCAGGGAACTGAATGCTCTTCTGATTCTGTGCACCTTAAACGACCTGGTTTTGTTTTGATTCATTTTATTTAAATTTTTTTTAAAAACAAACTGGAACTGTTCATCCCCATGAAAACTGATCGTTGTTTACTGTAGAAAAAGTATCTGTAGGCTTTTTATTACATTAAACAGAATCTTCTATTAAGAAGCCCAGATAAGTTTCTTTCTGATCTCATTATCAAAAATAGTCGCTCTTCCTCCAGGCCAACTGGTTTATTTTTACCCCGTGGACACGGGATATTCTTAGAGCAGATCACATTTCTGTTTTCATGCAGACGGCAGCAGAGCCCAGAGATCCTCCCCGTTGCTCTCTGTTCCTACCGCGGTTTGTGGTGGTGGTTTTTTCCCTGGCTCTCACTTCTCGTGGCTGCAGTCAGTGTTGCACCTGCTTCCCCTGCGTCTTTAAAATCAGCCTGCAGACAGTGCTTCCACCACCGCTGCTATTCTCTGAAATGCTTTGCGCGTGTTTGGCGGCTTGACAACGTCTGAATGAGCGTCACTACCCTGTTTAAGAATCGTTCCTTAGCCGGGCGGTGGTGGCACACGCCTTTATTCCCAACACTCAGGAGGCAGAGGCAGGC
>JAQHUG010000085.1:1259357-1276419 GCA_028555095.1 Dicrostonyx torquatus
CACACACACACACACACACACACACACTTCCTCTACTTCCTTCTTTCCTTGTTTTTCCTCCTGCTGTATCCTTTAAGCTATAGGGATTGAACTCAGCCTCACTAGCAAGTATTCTTACCCACAGAACCACCTTGCCAACCCCATTTTGGTTTTTAAACTGATAATCATGCATATAAACACACATAAATGGATGTCTAGGTTGGGTGTGTTGGTGTATGCCCACTATCCTGGCACCTGGGAGGCAGAAGGATTGCTTTGAGTTCAAGGACAGCAGGGATATAGAGTGACCCTGCTGCAAAAGAGCCCCAGACCAACCAAAGCACCACCAAACCCCACAAATAAAGGCACTTGTATAACTTACAGAAAATTAGTAAAATGAACACCAGCCCCTATCCACGGATAATACAGAAATGGAGTTCTGTATTATCCAGGAGTTCTTGTGTTTCCGCTCTTGGTTATCTGTCACTTATCTATATCTATGTACCCCCTGTGGTTGCGATTAGCCTTTTAAAGTCATCCTCGGGACGAAGATGGATTTGCCTCTTGCATGTGTGCTTCCAAACATGTAATGTTTATTTCTAGTTGCTTTTTCCCTCTGTACAAATGGACTCACATAGCGCGTCCATTTCTCGACTGCGCTGTTTTGCTTAAGGTTATATTTCTGAAGTTCATTCATTTATTCATGAAGCTGTGTTTTATCTGCTTTTGCTACTGTTTACTGTTGCTCTGTAAGCAGTTACCTGTGCCTCAAGTTTTTAAAATTTATGTTTTTGAGAATTCCATATATGAGTGCTGTTTATACATCGTTCTCCACTTCCCATTCCATCTCAAATCCATGGCTTCTTATTCTTCAATTATAATGGCTACAGATATGTATATAATTTTATAAATGAAACCTGCTGAGATCATTTAGTGTTGGTCTTTTGTGTCTAGGGCTGACCTCATGGGACTGGCTAACCTATTGGGGAGCTCATCCCTTGAGAGGACTCAGTTCTTCCTCTCCTAGAAGCCAAATAAAGATGCTGACAGACAAGATTGCATGTGTGTATGGGCTAAGGAGACAGCTCATTTGCTAAAATGTTTGCCTTACACGTGTGAGGACCTGAATTTGATCCCTAGAAGCTGTATAAAAACATGCAGTCTATTGTGGCAGGTAGACCTATAAATTCCAGCTCTGGGGAGGCAGGAACAGGCCTGGAGCCCCTTAGGCAGCCAGAGACTCTTGTCTCTCTCCTTCCCCGAAATGTGGTGGAGAAAGTGTCTGAGGAATGATTCCCGAGACTGCCTCTGGCTTCCACACACATGCACACCTATGCATAAACATGCACCTGCATGAACATATAACATGTGTAAAAACATGTATGTATTTATATGTACAGCATGATATTTTGAAGTTTTTGCCTAATGTAGTTTGGCTGAATCTTGATGGCTTTCACGTGCATTACCTCACATCATTTCTGGGAGGATGTGCTCTCTTAGCGTATTCCTATCATTTCTCCTCTTGCAGTGCTGGGTATGGAACCAATAAGCCCTTTTCACTGCGCTGTCCCCTCAGCCCAGCGTTTCTCAAGAACAACACAGTGCTATTACCTAGTCTCACCATATTATACACTAGATCTCTTGAATTTAGCCATTCTAATTGAAAATTTTATCCTTTGACCAAAATCTCCCCAATGATTTTTTTAAAAAGAGGTTAAATTTCCTCCCATAGGTACACAAAATGATGCAACTGAGTTCTTTAGTTCTGGGTATACGTCCTATAGTGGAACACAGTTGCAGGCCTCACGGGTTGATGGTTCAGTCCCACAAGATTGCTGTCACTTCAAATGCTAGTTGTGAGTACTGGGCCCCCAGGTTACCAACAACTTCTGTCCAAGCTGGCTATAATCAGGGTTCCGTGAACACCTCCTCAGGATCCCAGGGAAAGTTGACAGTTGCCAACTTTTTAAAGTCATGTGTAAAGTGTGTTACACACCAATATCCAGGTGACACAGGTGTAGTCTTGGGGGCCACTTCCCTGTGCTGGGAGAGTTCAGGCTTCTCCCTATTCCCTAGCATTTGGATCTGTTCTTGTTCACTTGTGAGGAGACTACAATGGACTGTGCCTTCCTACATGAGTGAAGAGCCAAGAGAATGAGGCAGGAGAGATGGCTCAGAGGTTAAGAGCACTAACTGCTCTTCCAGAGGACCAGGGTTCAATTCCCAGCACCCATATGGCAGCTCACAACTGTGTATCATTGTAGAGGATCTGATGTTCCCTTCTGGCTTCTGTGCACGCAAGTCACATATGTGTTGCCCAGACATCCATCCAGGCAAAACACCTATCTGTATATGCCCACAGGCTGTCTGATGGTGGAAATTCTTCACCTTCCTGGGTGCATCAAGGTGATTCAAAACTAACCAGGATACTTGTGAGTATAAAATATTTCTTTTCTTTTCTTTTGGTTTTTTCAAGACAGGGTTTCTCTGTGGCTTTGGAGCCTATCCTGGAACTAGCTCTTGTAGACCAGGCTGGCCTCGAACTCACAGAGATCCGCCTGCCTCTGCCTCCTGAGTGCTGGGATTAAAGGCGTGCGCCACCACCGCCCGGCTATAAAATAATTCTTTAGTGCATGTTTTTAAATTTGAGTTATAATTTTTCTGTAGTAAAATCTACCCTTTGTCACTTTAATTTTCATTTATCTGCTTGTGAAAGGTTCAGAATATGCTTGCATGTGACTCTTAGCGTTTCTTCATTCTCATCCTTGAACTTTTGCCATGTATTCCCGTTTGGCTTTCCATACACATTCTCAGCGTTAGAGATTTTTACTTTGGGTAGGCAGGATCCATTGCATCAGGGGAAACAAGTCGTGCTTATATCCAATAGTTGGCTTTCTGCAAATGTGAACATGGCACCCTTCTGTTTCTTTTTCTGGTGGTTAGTCTTAGGAAGTAAGTTCTGGCAATGTTAAAACTGAAATCTTTTTTTCTCTTACTCCCTTCCCCCCGCCCCCAGTCTTCTATCCCCTGTGTGAAGCAATTCTAGATGAGAAAGTGTCTTTGATATTTAATAACTCAGAATGTCTTCTTCCTTGGCATGTGTACTATTGGGAGTGTGGTACAGATTTATTTTTATAATTTTTAAGTGTGTGTGTAGGCCAGAGGTGTCAGATCTCCCAGAACCGGAGTTACAAATGGCTGTGAGGCACCTTACATGGGGGCTGGGAATTGAACTTGTGTCCTCTGGAGGAGTAGTATGTCCTCTAAATCTCCAAGTCACTCTCATGACTATATGAGGTTTGGGCAGATGAAGTCACTTGCTTGGGTTTAAGTAAGTTAATAAATACTGGTGGTGACAGCTTAAAAATAGATTTATTTTTATTAAGTGTGTGTGTCTGGTGTATACAGATCTGCGGAGGTCAGAGGCGTTGGATCACCTGGAGCTGGGAAATGGCGCTAAACGTGGTTGTGAGCCACAGAGCGTGGTTCCTGGGAACTGAACTTGGGTTCTCTCGTAGGACAGTGCCTGTTAACTGCTGTGCCATCTCTCCAGCCTCTTGTGTCGTCTTTACAGCCTCTGGAGGTGACATCTGAATATTCATTTATGTTTCTAAAGTTTGCACGTAATCATCACTATTAGCTGTGGGACATGCTGCAGTGTGTTGAGACGGTAAGTAATGTCGCACACTCATTTTTGCTTTTGACGAGGTTACTATCTATAAAAGTTTATAATAATGTTTTTTTTTTTTTGGAACAAGGTCTTGCTATTGAGCTTAATTTGGCTCCAAATTCACTGGACAGCTCAAGCTAGCTTCAGAGTCTCAACAGCATCTGAATGGCTAGGATTATAGGTGTATGCCACCGTGCTCAGCCTATAATATGTTGTTAGAATATGGTTTTGTTTGTGATGATTTTTAAAACATGCTTGGTCCTCTGTATTTGTGGATCTCACATCCTTGGGGTCAACCAGCCTCAGCCTGAATGCACTGGAAGGAAAACAATGGTGTCTGTCTTGAGCATGTGCAGACCTCCTCATTCCTCCGAACACTACATTCCTGCAGTATTCCATTGCGCTAGGTATTGCATGGCGCCTAGAGAGGCTTAAAATGCACCAGAGAATGGGCCCAGAGAGCATCTGCTGATTTGATTTCACGGTGTTGCTGGAATTACCACTTGCAGACATTTCATAAAAGGTGTAAGCATTTGTGTTGCCTGGTGGTATGAAATCTGTGAATAGCCCTGTGTATGCGTGTTCATTTTGTATGTAGCCCAGCCTAGCCTGGGACTTGCCATGTAGCCCAGGCTGCTTTAAACTTGTAACCCTTTCACTCCAGTCTCTTGAATACTGGGACACAGACATGGGCCACCATGGCTGGCTTGAAAAAGAGTTGTATGATTTAAAAGCAATGCCTGTACGTTGTAAGAAGTCCAAAATTAGAGCAAAGTATGAAATGAAAACAAACCTGATATCATACTTGAATTTAATGGTTTATTTAATTTTTATGTATATTTTTCACTTTACTTAGCTAGGATAATATAGGCTATTTTCTTTTTAAGGATGACTTTTGTCTATTTCTCCTTACCAGCACTCATAGGTCCAAATATACTTGTGAGTGTATGTGTGTGTGTAAGCATGTGTATTACTTATTTACATATTTGTGCCACTTGCCCACTTTCCCTTGCTGTTTCTTATTGTTATTGACTTGTAAGTTTTCTTTTAATTTGTTTTATTTTGGGGGTGCCCAATACCTTCCATGTGCTAGGCCAATGCTCTTTCCCTGACTCTGTTAGCTGTCTTTCCCCAGACCCCCGAGACAAGGTTTCTCTGTGGAGCCTGTCCTGCAACTCACTCTGTAGACCAGGCTGGCCTCGAACTCACAGAGATCCCTCTGCCTCTGCCTCCCCAGTGCTGGGATTAAAAGTGTGCTCCACCACCCCCAGCCCCATTGAATGATTTTTAAAATGAAATAAGCCAGATTCTCTTTCAGCTTTGTTTTTGCTTTAACTTTTAAAAAACATGTATGTGTTCACGTGTGTGTGTGCACATGACTATGCAGGTGCACATGTGTACATGTAAGAACATGCATGGCGAGGTCAGAAGACAATCTCATGTTGTCCATCAGAGGCTTTCTACCTTTCGTGGGAGGCAGTCTCTCTTTGGATAAGCCTAGCTGACCCCCAGGCTCCTGGGAATTGTTGCTGTCACTGAGATTATGGGTGTGCACACTGGGCCTGGCTTGTACGCGGACCCTGGGGACATGAACTCCGCCTCTCATGCAGGTGCATTACTGGATGGATCCACTCCCTGTCCCTCATTTTGTGCAGTGAGATGCACCAGTCTCTTCTCTCATGGACCTGGGGATTTCAGCTCACCTGTGTTTCTCCTAGTGTCTTTACGACACTTTCCTAACATTTGAATTTGAGTAGTGAGGAAAATTCATAAGAAATGCTTAGACATTTGAATTATAATTTTAAATAGGAGGTTGAAGCTAAGGAAGCCACTGTTCTTTCTGGTATTTTGGTCTTTGCTACGATAGTTCCCCCTTTTTTTTTAGAATGTTCGACTTCCTTGCATTTTTGCAGAAAGAACACATGAAGATGATGGAGCCAAGTGGCTAGCTTCTTCCTGCTGATGAGCTGACCATCCTCCATCACTAGCTGGTTATTTTTTTCTTCTGATGTTAGCAGGGCAGCATATGTATTTAAAACTTTAATTTCAATAAGCTTCAAGTACATTAGATGACATTTTTCTAATAGAGTCATTTTCTTTCCAGTTAGATGCCTTTTCAAGTCAAACCTCACAGGGGTTCTTTCATTAGTGAGCTTTGTGGAAATCAGTGTATGGATCTGGTTAACAGAATTCTTAGGGGAGATTTTATTAAATGTGAAACTTGAAGATGTTGCCTTATGTCAATGCTCATTTGAAAATCGCCTTGGTTTTCAGTGTGGATACTGCCAGACCAACGCGTATGAGCCTGGGAAGTATGAGCATATTAATGAGAGGAAATATAGGCACATGACTTGCAGGCCTTAAACAAGCTTTTCAATTTTCAAACACATTTTTTTTCTGGTTATAAAAGTCATATATACATTCTAGAACATCTTGAGTATTTAGAAAGTGAAAAAAAAACCCACTGTACTTTCAACTAGAGAAATTACCATGCATTTCTTTGTAGTGTTTATTTTTCTTCTGTGCCTGCAGGCAGACACTGAAACACACAAGCACGCACTGTTATTTTATAAAATCAGAATGTAATTGAGAGTTTTCATCTGATGTTATGGTGTAAGCATTTCCCCATGCCACTAAATATTATTGTACATCAGTCTACAAGGTAACTGTGCAGCTTCTGAGAATCACTCAACCTCTCTGTGCCTCACTGTAGCCACTTGTAACCAGGACAGTAATACTAATCACGCCTACCTTAGACCTTTGTAACCATGTAAATGCTTACAATTACAATGTTAATGTATTTAAAATACTCAGTACAGTCTTGACACATTTTGAGTGCTGAGGATCCTCCCTTCTTTCCTTTTCTTAGTCTGTGGTCAAGGCCTTGCTATGCAGCCCAAGTTGGTCGGAACTAACAATCTTCCTGGTGCTACAGGTGTGTGTCACCATGCCCAGCAGTTAGCGTTGTCCTTATTTACACGGTGGATAATTGTTCTGCGGTATTTCATCATGCGACTCCACAGTATTATATTTAGCATCTTATTTATTGGACACCCTTTAAAGTCTTATTTTCACGGTTAAATCCAAAGCTGTGGTGAGATGCTCTGTAGATAATTCTTTTTCTAGGAATGCATTTCTAGGGAATGATCAACTGGGGATCCACGCTCTCGGGCATAATGGAGTTCCCTTTGGATTTTGTTGTGGGAGGGTGATAAAATTTGGGCTTTTAATTGTTACTAGTCAAGCCAGCTGATTTGCAGAGGGTTTACTGGGGCATTCTGTTGCCTCTTGATTCAGGCGTAAGACACTTCAGGGGCCATTCAGGGATGGAGAAGACTGCCATCTCCTGCCTCCTCTCTGGGCTCAGGACTTTGTGTTGTCCTGCAGGACCCAGTAGGTGGGAACATGGGTCCTCAGCTTCTCTGAGACCGAGGAGGCTGGCTGATTGCCTTTCTTCCCTGTGTTACATCGCTGTGTATTTGTGACTGTGTTTGTTTTAAACATTCATGGACTTGAAAATTACAGTTGAGGGAAGGAAGCAAAACAATATTTAGGCAAATCAGGCCTCAGGAATCTGAAGCAGAGTTTATAGTCAAACACAAAGAAACCTGCGAGGCACACAGGTGTTCCCCTGAGGGCATTTTTGAGATCACAGGTGGACCTTGATGTTTGCGTGACAAGTGCTTGAAGCTGAATTAGGAATACTTACGAATACGTACCTCGCTTTTAGCTTGTATGTGAACATGAAAAGACTACATGGATTTTTATTTCTTTCTCTCACTTGTATGATTTACTCTCACCCGAACAGTAATTCTTCAGGCTGAAACTGGCAAACCACATATCTTCCTTTCCTGTGGTTTGGGACAGAAAACTTGGCTGAGTGTCACTGGGAGGTCATATCCCAGTCACCCCCGACTCCTCCCACCAGCCACTCCAAACTCCGAATTGTACAGATGACAATCTGACTTTTAAGCCGTTCAGTTTTCTAATTAGAAGTTCACCGTGTTAAGAAAACAACAGCAGTAGCATCACAGGATCTAGCAAAATTAATTTAACACACACAACTCATATTTTCCTTTATGTAATTTGTATGCCAACTGGTTTGAGGTTTCACAGAAATATAATTAGAGCTATTGAAGCCAAAGATGTCTCCCCTATTATTAGCCAGTCTTCAGCATCATTGTGATAATAACCTCTTGTCTGAGAGGACTGGAAGCCCTGCCATGCTTCCTGGGTGCTGTAAACTGAGACAGCTACCACTGTCATTAAAGGAGGGCAGGTGCAGGTCGTCCCACGGCACGGTTAGCTACTCCAGCCTTGCCGTGTTTGCTGGCTTCATTATCTCTGGAATAGTAAAACTGGGTGTTCCAGTTTCATTTCTGTTGGTGTGATAAAGTGCCCTGACAAAAAAATCAATCAAGGGGAGAAAGGTTTTCTTTTATTTAGCTCATAATTTCTGTTTATGGTCCACCATTGTGGGGAAGTCACCCGGAAGGTGCTTGGGACAGCTGGTTACATTGTGTCCACAGTCAGAAGCAGAGGGAGGTGAGTGCATGAAAGCTCACTCAGCTTGCTTGTGCTGAATTCGACTTTTCTACTCTTTAAACTTCAAGGCGCCCCTGCCTAGGGAATGGTGCCACCCGCGGTGGACTGGTTCTTTCTACATCAGTTAAACCAGTCCTTCAGAGACATACCTCTAGGCCAACCCAACATAGACAATCCTTCATACTAGGTTGTGTCGATCAAAGCTAACCATCACACAGCCGTTGCATGCCTGTACCAGGAGCAATGGAGGGAGCACACATGGGTTACATCATGGTCTAAAATGCCACGCTCCCAGATCCGTGAGTCTTCACGGAGCTAGTCAAAAAGAAAGTGGGTTCTCTTCCCAGGCTATAGTGTGTTCTGTGGGACACATCACTGGGCCTGACTTTATTCAGGGGGACGCATTTCAACTTTGTTATTGTATAGAGTATCGCATTGCTTCTAAAAGCAGAGCAGCAGAGTGCTGAGCGGACCGTACTGTTCACTCATTGACTGGTGGTGTTTTGTTTATGTTTAACAGACAGACATCTGGGTTCTGCTGTGTTGAAAGCTAAGCTCTGTGGAGACGGGTTAGACAAACAGAAAGTGATTCCTGTTGAAAGCAGCCTGCAGGTCTAGACGGAAGTGTTAGGCACTGATGGCCCACCTGGACCTCAAAGGACCACTGTCTGACAAGAAGCTTAGTTTTGGGGAATGTAGGAGCTGTCTTAGTCATGAAACCCCTCAGAAGAGAAAGAAAGGCAAGCAGAGAACGGTTACCAGATAGAGAGCTACTTTCAGCTTACATATTCTCAGCTCCTTACTTCTTAATGGACACCTGGGAAATGTGCCCAGGTTCTGTACATCATTGTTTATAATGGATAAATAAACATTTCTCATCTCATGATGAAGCTACTACTTCCGTAGAGCAAAGGACACAAAAGAAAGCTGGGCCCAGCGCTGCAGGCCTATAATCCAACAACAGGGGGAGCTGAGGCTGGAGAGTCCTTTATCTGACTACTGGGCAACACAGTGACACCTTTCTCAATATTAAAAAGTAAAAATGACAAAAGAGGATGGAGTTTGGAGTTCAGAGGTAGGATGTTTGAGGCCTTGGGTTTAATCCCAGTACTGCCCAAATCAACAGATTAATAAGTAAACCACTTATAGTTTGGCTACCTGGAAATCATCACCATTTTGCTCTTTCAGTTTTTTAGTATTTGAAAGTGAATGGCATTGTTTATGTATTTTTTTATTGTGATGCTGGAGTGGGAAGCTAGGGACTTGTGGCCGGGTTGGAACTCTATCACCGAGTTTCACCTCCAGCACTAGATAATTCCACTTTAAAGAGATCGAGTCCAGGGCTCAGGAGATGGCTCTTGCTGCACAAACTTGAGTTTGGATCTCTAGAGTCCACAGAAAAGTTGGTCCTGGTCGTGTTGGCTTCCATAGTCCTCGTGTACCCCCACCAGAAGATGGGATGTAGAGAAAGGAGGAGGGGAGGCAGAGATAGAAGGGAAGGACAAACACTCGAGGTTGTCCTCCGATCTCCACACATGTGCCACACACACACACACACATACACACACGCACATGCATGCACACGCACACACCCACACATATGTACACATGTATGCACGCACACCCACACAGAGAAGGGGGGAGAGAATGCTTTTAATGAATAGACTTTTGAGAAATGATAGAGGAGATGAAGAAAAGTTTTCTCCCATTTTGGTTTTCTTTGTGATTGTCTCACTATTTGTATTTCAGGCTGCCTCCATCTCCCAAGGGCTGGGATTATAGGTGTATACCACCACTTCTGATATAAAATAGAGATTTTGCTCTAATAAAGAAAGTTAATCATGTGAATATTTATCTGCAATAGGAAAGTATCTTGATAGGTTTGCCCAACATATAACTTTTGGGTGCTTTCTGTAGATCCTTTTTAAGAAATGATAAAAGTTAAGATACATTTGTATATGTTCTTTTGTTTTTCAAGACAGTGTTTTTCTGTATAGCCCTGGCTGTCCTGGAACTTGCTCCATAGATCAGGCTGGCCTCAGACTCAGGGATCTGCCTGTCTCTGCCTCCTGAGCGATCGGATTAGAGTGTACCACCCAGAGGAGACACCTTGGCACACTCAGCCCTAGATGGGATGTTTCCATCTATAGCTCTATATCTTTTGCCCTACAGGCCCTTTGCGTAATGTCATGGCTTCTAGTTTAGTGTTTTTATTGGACTTCTGAGTGTGGGAATGAGTGGGTCTCTGTGCCTATATCTGTTTCTTGTGCTTTTCCCTGGGCTCTTTTCCTTTTGCTTGTTTGTCTTTTCTATTCTGATGTATTCGTTTTTGTTTTATTTTTATGTATTTGTTTATTTATTTATTAAGACAGGGTTTCTCTGTGTAACAGCTCCGGCTGTTCTGGAACTTGTTCTGTAGACCAGGCTGGCTTGGAATTCATAGAAACCCTTCTGCTTCTGCCTCCTGAGTGCTGAGTGCTGGGATTAAAGACTTGCACCACCACAGCCTGACTTTTGTTTTATCTTATTATATCTTGTTTTATTATTATCCCTTAGAAGCCTATCTGCTTTCTAATGATAGACAGAAAAGAGGTAGATACTGATGGGAGGGGTTGTGGGGGGGGCTGGGAGGAGTAGAAAAGGGAAAAGTATAATCAAGATATATTATGTGAGAATAAAAAATTATTTTCAATAAAAGGAAAAAATGTGAACATGGTATAAACATTTAAAGAAATTTTAAAAAACAATAAAAAAAAGAAATGTGCCATTACTTACTTGTTTTGTCTCTTCACCATTAATGGAAACTTGTATAGGCTAAATTAGCAAGACTAGACATATCTTAAGTACCAGGCAACTTAGCTTCCTGGCACGGGCAGAGCTATTGAGTTTAACCCCTTGACCGTCTAGAGGTGTGCTGAACAGGGCGTTCCCTGTGCAGTGGCCGGAAAATGAGAGGCAGAGGTAGGAAAATTGTTGGGCAGCCAGCCCGGTGGAAATACCAATGAATCATCTCAACCGCCTGTGTTGGGGGAAGAAACAGTATCCTGACCAGGTCTGAGGGTCTGACGGGAAGGTCAAGTTCTGGAAGGTTCTACACCAGCGGCTTTGGGAGGCAAGTCCCTTGGTAGGTAGGGAGAAAAGAAGCAATAGTTCATGCACCAGGGGAGAAGAGGTATGTGGGTGTGAGCAGCACAAAGGAGTGGAAAAATCAGACCAAATCGGTTTTGACGCAGCTTATACTGTTGCTTTCGGCAGATGTGAACGAGGTTTCTGCTTGGTTCCTTAACTGAGTGTGAGGGACTGGCTAGAGCCAGAGAATAATAATCTAAAATGTGTGTGGGGTCTGAGATTTAATACAGGGCTTCCCGTTACAGTAAACTTTAAAACTAAATGAAGCTTTAGTCTGGTGCAGGGCCTGACTTTTGTCTGGTCTGTCTCCTTGGCACCTACACCACACAGCAGAGTCACCTTTCTGGGGCATAGTAGATCTCTATCAGGAGCTGGCATTTCCCATGCAATTCAGGAGAAAGAGCCCAGGAAGAGCGTCTCCTCTCCAACCTCCAGCTGCTGGACTCAGCAGCGCCTTTGAAACATTCCCTGTTAGTGTCGCACCTTTAACAAATACATGGCTGACTTGGGTACTGAAGGTCTCAAAGGCTCTCTGTCCCAGGGCCTTCATGAGGAAATGGAAAGAAACGTCAGACTGCTGCCAACAGCTGAAATAGCTGGTCTCTGTGAGAGCCTGCTTCACAAACCTTACAGAGTTTAAAAAGAATCAGGATGGAAGCAGATGGTACACACACACACACAGACACACACACACACACACACACACACACTCTCTCTCTCTCTCTCTCTCTCTTTCTTGACTTTAAAAAAAAGTGATTTATTCCAAAAGTATATGAGGAAGTAAAACTGATGGAATTTGCTTTCTACTCTCCACAGGCTTTAACTTAAGCAAAGAGAAGGGAGGGGGGAAAACTTGGTCGCAAGAAATCTCACGCAGCTAGAAGGAACTGGTGAGCTGGTGAGGGTGGGGACAGACGTAGAAAATGAGCGCGGCTCCAGGAAAGCCCTCCTGTTGATTGTTTCGTTGGTTTGAGCGATCACTTTCTTAGAAGTCACAAGACAAACTGGTCCAGTTTGTTTTCGGAGCCGAAAGTAAATGCTTCTGTAACCAGCTCCCGGCCAGGCAGCATTTCCACCCGGAATATCATTTACGAATTTGGCTAGATCTCAGTGATTTATGTTTAGCAAATAAGATTATCTTCAGCTTCCTATTGTGAGGGAGCAAATGGTTTGGGGTTTGGTTGCTGCTTTTCAGCCTTTTTTAATTGCTTCTTCAAGGTAACACTGTGTTAATCTCCCTGATTTATCTCCAGTGTCGACTTGCAGCCGTGGTTTCTAATGCACGAAGCAGAACAACGTTGAAGCAGGGTGGCTTACGGTATTAATACCTTTGTTGTGGAGTGATCCCAAGCTACAGCTGTGCACTAATGCTGCTGGGGAAGGGGTGAGGAAGATTTTTCGTACGCTTGGAGTTAGCATCTTACATCTTTTCATATTGAGACGGCTTGTTGTTTATCTTATGGATACTGTGAAATAAAGGGACTCTTAAGATAGCTATTTTAAACTCATAATTTTCATATTTTAAGAGTTTAATTTATTTCAATATAGGGGAATATTTATTTTTGAAGTTCTAGCTACCTAAAAATTACATTTCTTTTAAAAGTTGAGGGTATATTTTTATGGCAATATGATTACTGACATTATCGAAATGCAGGCACATTTGAAAATATGTTCTACACTTGAATAGTTTGTAGAGGTCCTGGGCTAAAGGTCTTCTTAGATCTAAATTTGTGAGAAATAAACATCTTAGCAAAGAAATGGTTATTCTCCAAAGTTGAAAAATTTTTTCAAAACATACAATGTAGGAATACTGTATATCATATGTTTGATAATCTGGGAGATAAACTAGCTACTCACGTTTAGTTAGTAAATCTTTGCTTCTCACCCATGGCCACCTCTTACTACATGTTGTATTGACAGCCTCTTCCTAAACTACCACAGATTTTACACTGCACACCTATTGCACAGCTGGTGTACAGTATCAGCCAAACAAAAGATAAACTATAGAGGTCACTCTGTCAGCTCTATCTGCTATTTTGAATGCAGTTCTCAAACTGCTGATGATACCCTGGCAGCCAGCCATACAGTTGTCATCTTGTCTCGTTAGTTAATCTCATCAAGATCAGGTTCTCTGGTCCTTTTTCTTTGCCTGCTCAAACGTTTCCATTTCCAGAATCTGCTGAAGAACTTAAGATGGTGATAAGTGTGGACCAAGGACACGGGCAGTAAAAGTCGTGAAGAGCTAGGCACTCGCTGAGGGAGCAAATGAAGAGGTGGTGATTCCAAGACCCTGGAGAGGAAGCATTTGTAGCCAAGGAAACGGGACAGTGCTTAGATCGTATAGTCATATGAGAATATGTCAAAGGTCATGTGATTGGTATAAGCATTTTACTTTGCACGTTTTTGTATTTAAACATGCTGCATCTTCCAGGAAATAGAGGCCAAGTCTTAGAATGCTGGAAGGTCGAATAAAACC
Source organism: Dicrostonyx torquatus (assembly GCA_028555095.1). NCBI lineage: Eukaryota > Metazoa > Chordata > Mammalia > Rodentia > Cricetidae > Dicrostonyx > Dicrostonyx torquatus. The sequence continues at coordinate 1,273,157 of JAQHUG010000085.1, forward strand.
AGATGGAGGTGGGATACAGGGAAAGACACAAAGTAGGTACTCAGCTGAAAATGACGGTGACATGGTGAAGGACAGACAGGGTTCATAGGCTAGGGCACCTTCATGACTAGATAACTCCAATAGCCCAGGAAAATAAAATAAGTTCTCCTAGAAGGTCCCACCTCTTCCTTTGTCCGCCACAGATGGTTTTGAGGGCTAGCATTATGGGCGACTTATAAATTCAAGCTCCTAATATGACCACCTGCCTCCCTATTCCTCCTCACTTTTTCCTTCTGACTGTGATGATGTTGTGGGTCACAGTAATGATCCTGGTGCTTCATACTCTCCGTAGCCAGTAGTTTACAAGTACGTGCGATAAAGCAAAGGTTTAGCTTAGTAGGTGACGTTATTAGCATCAGTTGATGACAGTAAGCGCCAGTATGTGGCATCTTCATTTAGACACGGTATCACATGACACCATGAAGATTTTGATTTCTAAAGGGATCTGTATGACTGGACAAGATTAAGTAAAGCTAATTACCCCTGGAGCATGTCTGTTCTTAAAATCCCTTCACAGAGGGGTTCAGTGGCTGCCTTTGGTGAGATTGGAAGTTCCTGCGAATGAGGTCTAGACACAAATGTGATTGTCACTCATGCGTATGTTTCGTGTGTCTCTCTGGGAGCCTCCCGTGCTGGTTTGTAATTTTTGTTTTTGTAATGACTTATCGAATCTTTGTTTGTTGGGTTTGCCTTCTACTTCTGCTAGAATTCTTGAGGAACCTCAACTTAGTGAAGGGAACATTTATTTTTGCTCATAGTTTCAGAGATTCCAGTCAATAGTTTCTTAGCTGTATTTGTTTTTTTAGTAGTAGTAGTGAGGTGTCATGGTGGGGAGGGGCATGGTGAGGCAAAGCTGCTTTACTTCATGGCCACCAGGGAGGTGAAAGGGTCAGGACGAGACATAATCCCCAGAGGAATGCTGCACAGTAACCCCTTTCCTTTAGGGTTCTGCCTCCCAAATTTTTATCACCTCCCAATCTTTCACTAAGTTAGGAACATGTCCGTGGGATCAGGTATGTCCAACCTGAAGCCCATCAGCTGCATGTGGCAAAGGGTGAATGTGGGACCTTAATGTAAAGTCGTAAACTTACTTATATCATTGTGAAATTGTGAAAGATAGGATTATAGGGAAGATCAGGAGTATTAGGATTAGAAAAATGGATGACGTGATTATGTTTATTACTTTTATTTGGAGTTGCACCAAGTTTTTGGCTCCTAAGACCAATGGATTACTTCTATCCTATTGTGTGTGTGTGTGTGTGTGTGTGTGTGTGTGCGCGCGCGCACGCACATGTTTTTAAACTCGGTGGTGTGTTTTTCAACCATGAGCTTGATGGAAGATAATATCTTGTCACGGTGTCCAGAAGATGAGGTCAGAGCCCTCATGATCCAGGGATTTCCACAAAATTCTCCACTTCTGATCATTGTTGGGCTGTGGAACCAACCTTCCAACATACAAGCCTTTGGGGGGCACGTTTCAGAGCTAAACCATACTAGCTGCCATACATTAGAATCAGAAATGGAAGGGTCGGGTATAATTAAATTCAGTGGTTGCTTAAAAACCTCTTATTATTCCTACAAAAGAATGCAGTACTATCACCAGTAAAAATGTAATTTATGCCAGTATGTTAGCTGGAGAAACGCTGGACTTCTGGTTCAGAGAAGAGCAGAGACGACAAACTAAAGCCGCCATCATTTCTTTACCTCCCTCCTACCCAAACCCTTGAGGTACCTGCCATTCTGTGGAGCTCAACTCACAAACCACAGCTCACGTAGCCATGAAGGGATCTCTTAAGTGGTTGAGTAAATCCTCAGAGCACTGATCTGCTGTGTATTGTTTCCTGGGGGTGAAAATTTATACAAACCACTCCAGTTCCTTCCTCTGTGTCTATCTGTGGTGAGTTTCCAACAGCTACTCCCAGTTATCAGGAAACTCACCGTGTGCCTTGGATAGTAAGGCTCACCAACATAGCATGTACAGTGGGCGCCACCCATGAGGGACTCGTTTGGATGACAGAGTGGTACCACTCGCCTTTTAAATTTGCTTTGGTCTCTAGATGGGATGTGAAAGCACTTAAGAGGTTGAGATAGTCTAAGTGAGTTGAACTCCAATTATATAGGTTGTTGTAATGGCCGATGTTAATTGTCAGCTTGACAGGGTCTGTTTCAGGCTGTTGTGAGATATTAAAGATGTGTTACATTCCTTTATGCTGTGGGATACTATTTAATGATACAAAGATGCATTTGTATTTCTTTTTTATGTTGCATTTGGTTAACTCTGTGAGGCTGTGTTACCTTGCCTTTCTAAAACACCTGATTGATTTTATAAAGAGCTGAAGAATGGCCAATAGCTAGTCAGGAGAGGGATAGGTTGGGCTGCCAGGTAGAGAATAAGCAGAATGAGAAAAAGAGAAATAAAAAGCAAGAAAAGGAGGAAGAAGACTCTATAGAGGCCAGCCACCTAGCAACACAACCAGCCACCAAATAAGAAGCAAAGAAAGGAATATAGAATAGAGAAAGGTAAAAGCCCAGATGGAATAATTTAAGAAAAGCTGGTTAGAAATAAGCCAAGCTAAGACCTGGTATTTGTAAGTAGCAGTAAGTCTCCATGTGATTATTTGGGAGCTGGATGGGGGGGAGGCAAAGAGTAGGATAAACCAACAAAAGCTGCTACAGGCCTCTGGTCACGCCTTTGGGGATTATCTAGGAAGGTTTGGTCTTGATCGGGTTGATGATGTGGGAGGATGCCTCTTAACCGTGGATGGGGCCACTCCCTTAGAAAGAATCTAGGACTATATAGAGTGGAGAAGTTCCTTTGTGCCCTGGGATTCATTTTCCTATGCTCTCTGACTATGGATTTGATGTCTCCATCTGCCTCAAGCTCTCTCTGTTTTGAACCCCTGCCATGATAAACTTTACCGTGAACTGTGAGCTGAAATAAACCCTTCTATGAGTTGCGTTTGTTGGGATTCTTTACTGCAACAACAAGAACAAATGAAAGACATGGAAAAGGAAAAGAAACCACGACCTTTGGTGACTCTCTGAGTAGGATCTGGGAATACAAGCACCAGTCTCCCCTAGAACCTGTCACAGTCTACATTTCCAGAACTGCAGAATCAGAATCTTTGTGGGTAGAGCCAAAGGTTAGCCATTCACATTCACTTTTAATAAACTGGGTGGTTCCATTGGAAAAGCTTGAGGAGAGGTAGCTTCAGTGAGCCCAG
>JAQHUG010000085.1:1292360-1372725 GCA_028555095.1 Dicrostonyx torquatus
TTTTTTAGTTGTCTACATGTCCAAAGTCTTTTGACTTCTTGAATCTGGATATTTCTACTTTCCTGTAAAGACAAAAAACAAAACAAAAACCCCAGAACCACGACTTTTGCACAGAATCACAAGGGATTGAACTCTCACAACAGAAGGCTGACTGTAAATACTGTTTAATAGGAGTCACTCAGGTTATTCATCCAGGAATAAACTTCCTGAAGACTGTTTCCTGGTGGATGAAATACAAGTTCTGCAAATGAAAGCCACCAGAAAGCACTGAAACACTGGTTTGAACAAAACCAAGCTTGTTTTCTGTCCTGTTCAGGAGGCATATACATAGCATTATCAAAATTCATTTGATCATAGAACTTTGAACATTAACTTAAAAGAAAATTTAATTTATATGTACGGCTGTTTTGTCTGCATGTATGTCTATGCACTATGTGCCTACCTTGGTGCTCAAGAGGTCGAAAGAGGACATCAGAACCCTGGAACTGGAGTCACAGATGGTTGTGAGCTGCCATGTGGATGCTGGGAATGGAACCCAGGTCCTCTGGAAGAGCATCCAGTGCTCTTAACCACTGAGTCATCTCTCCAGATCTAAACAGTAACTTTTAAAAATGAGCATGAGTAGCTATAACATTGGAAATATTACTTTAATACTTGAATTTTGCTTTGCTTGATTTTATTTTTAATAAGTTAGTACGCTTGTACTGGTTAGTTTTTTGCTTTTTTTTGTCATTTGACATAAACTGGGATCATCTAGGAAGAGGGGGCCCCCAACTGAGAAAGTACTCCTATCAGCCTGGCTAGTAGACAAATCTGTGGGGGCATTTTCTTGGTTAGTGACTGATGTGAGAGGGCCTATCCATTGTGGGTGGTGCCATCCCTGAGCAAGATGGCCATGGGTGTTAAAGAAAAGCAAGCTGAATGAGCTATGGAGAGCAAGTCAGCAAGCAGCATTTCTCTGTAGTTTCTGCTTAAGTTCCTGCCTCACCTGAGTTCCTGCTCTGGCTTCCTTCCATGATAGACTATGATGGGGTCATGTAAGCCAAACAAGGTCTTTCCTTCCCAAGTTGCTTTGGTCATGAGTTTCTGTTCACTACAATAGGAAGGAAGCTAGGACGATGATTTTCACTATGATAAATCACCAATGGAACACAAACATCTTGAATGAATGAATGGCGCAGAGAAATGATGTTTTATAAGTGGCCCATAAAAATCACTGCTCTTGATTCGTGTTTTGAGATGCTGCGTCTTTCCTTTTTCTCTCATGCACTTCTCTTCAGTTTGCTAGTTGGTTGTGTAACTGAGTCTTCCTCAGAGGCATACCATTGCACTAACTGGGTGTCACATCTTGTGAGGATAGAGTTGGAGGTGGTTGTGAGCAGCCCCGTGTGGGTGCTGGGAGCAAAACTAGATCAGATTGTACTAAGATTCCTTGGTTGCCAAAGAGACGTCTGTATCATTAATAGGATGTTTCCGGGATTGATTGGTTGAAGTAAAGTCTATAGTACCATTCAAGTAAGCTTTCCTGAAAGCATTAACAGGGGTTGCTGGTTATGGGAGGAGGGAAAGGGACTTGACAGGTCGATGGCGGAGGAATCCTGACCTTGTCGGGAGGTTGCGTCAGTGTGGGAGATCAAAGATCCCAACCCGTCTTTGGCATTTCCCACCCGCTTACATTTGAACAAGCCATTCAGCCGCCCCGGCTTCAGCTTTATCACGAGTAAATTCAGGGACTGCGTTTTGGAGACCACTGTGGACTCTATTTAAGACTTGAGGGTATCATGGGGGTGTTGAATGGAGTCAGTGAGATTGTGTAGGTTTCTGCCCATGAATATCATCTATCACCTGCCCCCGTGCAGCCGTCCTGGAGGAAGAAATTATTTAATAATTAGCTCATAGTCAGCTTCAGGTAATGGGAACTTGTTGATTTTTTTTTTTTTGACCATTTTCTCTGTGTTGGTTGGTTTCTTAATCACCCTTAATCACCCTCAAGGTCTCTTGAGAGAGTGCTGTAGATGAACCCATGTCTCCTGAGTAAACACCTGGTCCAGTTTCTCTTATGTAGGGAAATGTGTGATGTGGGTTAGCCAGCACTAGTGTTCTCTTGATGATTTTCCTGTCTTTTTGTGAATCCTGCCTATCTGCAGAATCCTAAACAGCATGGTTGAGGTCTCAATTCACGGGATTTACGCCATCTGGAAATGAGCTTTAAATTTTGTTCCTGTGTTGAAATTAGGGGTGTGACATAGCTATTACAAGGGACGCTGCGAGCCTGAATTTGATTCTGTTGTGTGGATGTAGGATGCTTTGTTAGAGGGAAAGTGCTTGCCTGGGGAGAGATCTGAGTGTGACTGAACTGTTAACTGCCCTCTTCCTCCCTTTCCGAGCAGGAGACATATTTTGTTTTTCAATGAGATGACAAGCGAGAGAATTATCAAGACTCGGTGAATTTTAAGAGTCTCCTTTCAATTTCCTCAAGTTCCATTTAACCTTGCTTCAGATACCATTCTGTGCATTACCGTCAAAAGACCAGCTGCCTCTGAAGTCGGGAAGCCCCGCTCCTGGCAGAGTCACAGTGGCAAAATATAAGCAGGCTTTCAATAGAGTCCTTGCTGATATACAGCAATGCCTTATTATGTGCATAAAAGCAACATGCGCGGGGCGGATATATGCTAATGGACACTGAGAGGAAGAATTGTCTCATGAATTAGGGATGCCCTTTCATAATTCATGAGCTGCAGGCGAGGAAAGACTTGAAATCACCTGGAAAGCATCTGGGAACACAGTCTGTCATTTAAGAGGCAGCCGGAGAGCCTGTGTTTCTTCAGTCCGTGATGATAAAATTGTTTGCGTGGGATTATGGAGGGAGTTACTTGTTACTAGCAAAACTTCTCACCATTGAATGCCCCGAGATTGGATTGTGAGGTGTCGCTGTCTGTTCCTGGGTACTTAGTAAGAGACTGGATGATTTAAGTGAAGAATGTGGGTCAGGGTTTATTTCGTTGCACGTGAAACACCTACCTGTTCACTCCAGTCTTCACGCAGGAGTGTTACTGGTTACTACCAGAGCGTGTCCAGATTTGAAGATTAAAGCCATGTTAATCCCCCTTTTCCTTTGTTATAACCAAAGGTGCTACATTTCAGACTTGGAAGCTACCTGTGTATAAGTCAAGCACACAATCTCTTCTAGTAAGTTCTAGGAAGTCATCTTTTATATTAGACTACAGCAGAAAATTTGTGATATCAATGAGGGGTTTATCATCTGTATAAATCCTTAGTATATAGAGTTATGGAAAGGATGCATGTGTTCTCTGACTTGAATTCTTACCTTAACCCGTCTAGAAATGGGAAGTATTATACCCAATACCAAGAAAGATTTACTTCCTCCCCCTGCCTTGTTCATGAGCAGCTGTGGCCATGTGTAATTACAGCCCAATACCCATCTTGAGCTGCCTGCCTGCTTGCTTGCTTGCTTTGCCTTTTTTTCTTCCTTCCTTCCCTCCCTCCCTTCCTCCCTCCCTTCCATCTCCTTCCCTCTTGTGCAACCCAAGCTAACTTTCCACTCCTGAGCCTCCCACCTCGGCCTCACGAGTTCTGGAATTAAAGGTGTGTGCTATCAGGACAGAAGCTTCTTTCTCTAAAGTATGAGTGACATTTACTCATCTTATTATAAACTCAGAAGAGTACTAATAGCTGACACAATGGTGTGAAATGAATTATTGTAGTAACAAATTTAGTTGACTGTTTCTTTGCCACTGGGCACTTAAATGTTTTCCATTATTAAAATTGCAGTACTTTCTATTTTCTCAAAAATTTTCCCTTGTACATTTTCTCCAGCTCTTCATCCATTGAGTAACCCTTGTGATTTTGCCTAGTATTTACTCTAGCTTTTACCTTTCATGCCTCTAAGCATTTGGGGTTCGTCATTTTTGATATTCTTACTTCTGTCTGTAGACCTCCAGCTTATTCTGTTGTACAGTAGGAATAGTCATGTGTCTGTGTTGTAAAATTCATCTTTCTGTTAGGCCCGATGATAGGAAACACATGTCTAAGGACAAGGGAGACTTTGGGCAGGGGAGAGCAAAAAAATAAGCTTTTAGTTTTTCACATCTAAATAAATGCTAGGGGACGTTTATTTGGGTTGCTTCCTTCGGTGTGGTCTTATCATGTCTAGGAGACGGCATTTTACAGCATTTCTCTACGTCTCACAGTCTCTTCGCATCCTCTTCCAAGATGTTCCCTGAGGCTCGGATGGGGGTGAAACAGATATCTCATTTAGGGTGAAGCACTCAACAGTTATTCTCAGCTGTTTTGCAGTTACGAGTCTCTGCACTAACCATTGACCGCTACAAAAAACAACCTGCTCTGGCCTACAGATGTTGTAATGGTTAATCTTTGTTATCAACTTGGTCTAGAAAGGCCTGAGAGATACCTCTGGGCTTGCCTGTGGGCATTATTTTGACAGGATTAATTGAAATGGAAGACCGACCCACTGTGGCTAGCATCATTACTTGGACTGGCGATTCTAGAGTTTCTGAAGAGAGTCGGCTGAGCTGAAGTAATCATTGCTTTCTGCTGCTCAGCTATGGATTCAGGGTGACTAGTTGGCCCCTTGTCAGGGTGTATTATCATAGCAACAAGGAAAGTAAGATAGACAGATATAAAGATACACATTTGAAGACGATTGACAATGGGTCTGTTTAGTAAAACAACAATACTATGTTCCCCTATTAAACGTATTATCTTCCCAGTCATGGGCTTTTGGCTGGGTTTACAGTACCAGGCATGATCTTCCTACTATAGAGTGGGCCTCTCATCCAATTAGAAAGCAGATGGTTAACCTCAGAACCATTAGACCACTCTTGTACTGCTGGGCACATCTTATTGACAGTCAGTATTGTAGTATCAAGGATCTACCACAGGGTAAGACTACTGATGACTTTTACCTCAGTGACCTACACAGCATCTTCCGGCACTATGAAAGGTAGCTGGCATGGAGGAAGCTTGCAACTCAGTTCCAGATTAATTTCCCCATGCCCCACAATCACAGTGTATGGTGTCTTCAGTAATAGGGTCTTCCCATCTAGTTCAGGTGGGCCACCAAGAATAATAGCAGTGCCTCTGAGACTTTTTTTTTATGACAAATGTGATCTGAGGATAATTCACCCAGTATACAAAGGGGAGAAATGTAGATTGGGATTTGTAGTTTATTAGTGTTGCTGAGGCATTATTCGTATCTTTTTTTTTTACAGATTTTGAGTCTTCCGGGGATTTTCTGACAGAGTCAAATGTTAGAGACATCCTTCCTCTGAAAGGTGAAGTGAGCACCCACAACCCAAGAGTGTGCAGTGAAGACAGCGCTCACAGGTAATGTGCTCACTGTGCTTGTTAGTTTGTGTCGATCGGGAGTCACCTGGGAGAAGGGATCCTCAACCGAGAAATTGCTTTAATCAAACCAGACTGACCTGTGGGGCGTTTTCGTGATCAATGCTTGATGTGACAAGGTCCAGCCTACGGTGGGTGGTGCTATTCCTCGTAGGTGATTCCCCATCGTATGTACGTATCCATATGCATGCATGCATACATACATACATACATTTACATACATGCATGCATGCATACATACATACATAAATAAAACAAGCCATGGAATAGACCAGTAGGTAATGTTTTCTGTGGTTCCCGCCTGAGCTTCCTTCAATTGATGGATTATAAACTATGAGATGAAATAAAACCTCCCCTCCCCAAGTGACTTTTGGCCATGGTTTTTAATCATAACAACAGAAAGCAAACTATGATATTCATGTGTTACTGTTGTTATTCATCCAGTAATATTTAAAAACCATTTTTAAAATCAAGTCTACTTGGACATCTGCATATCTAGCTGAACATTAACTTGTTCAAAACAGAGTTTTGGAGAATTTATATTCAATTTTCTACTCAAAAGTATTTACAAAACATTCTTTTTGGAATCGCATCCCAGATCCCCCAGTGGCTTGGTTTATGTATCCCGTTTTCTGCGGGGGCACCTGTCAGCACTGTGACATTGTATTTGATAGAGTGGGATGATAAGAGAAAACATTTCCTTTGACCGAAACCAAAAAGAAGAAATACTATAACGTAGCTACCTTTCCGTTTTGCTGTCTGTGTGTGTGGTTGACTCCTAAGAAGGGAGTGTGTCTTTAAACAAGATGGCATTGTTAAAGTCAGTGGTTAGACTTTGTAGTTTATAGAGAAACATTATTTATTTGGTTTATAAATATTGTTGTTCCTTCTTATTAAGATCAATCAATCTGTCATAATTCTAGGAATGTTCCTGTATTAATCAGGTTAAACAAGCAATATCCAAACTCTCTTGCACTGTGTACCTCTCAGGCTTTTTAATTTGCCTCTTATAAATGACTCCCTGAAGATGTTTTGGAATGTTTCTCCAAGCGTTATCAGAGTGCTTGTTAAAATACACATTAAAAGTTTCAAATTACAGGGCTGGGGTGCAGCAGAGAACATGCTCAGCATGAATGAGCCCCTGGTTCAATCCTTCGCACGCTCAGCACTTCGGATTACTAGCTTCCTGTCATGTCAGTATCAGAATGGTACAGGACAGGGCTGGGAGTCTGTCTTTTATGAGTGTCACCAAAGATTGACACCCTTTGAAGAATTAAACCAAACTCCTACTCAATATTTGTATGTATGTCTGCTTATGTATGTGAGTGTATCTATATGTGTGTACACCCAGGGTTGCATGTAACCGCACACGTCTGTAGTTATTTACATGGTTTTTTTTTTTTTTGGAATGCAGTAATTTGTTCTATTTTGACAAAGAATTGTATTTCCAAGTAGCTTATTAGATCAAATTGAAACTATAATAGGAAAAAATCGAATAAAATATTTGTATTGTATAGCTACATTTGGAAGGGGTATGTGTTTCCTCAGATGTGAATGGTTAAGTCTGGTTTTCCTCATCTAGATGACACACACTCAGTTGTATCAGCATCTGCTTTTCACGTGTCCCAGTAAATCGAGGGCAAAGAGTACCATGGAGTCAGCAGAGGCCCCTGGAATCAGGCCGCCCCGCCCCGCCCCGCCCCGAGCACCCGGCACAGGCTTCCTCAGCAAGCGCTGTGCTGAGGGTTGTGCTGTTTTTGGGTGGGAATGCTTCAACCCTGCAGATGAAAGGAACCACTAACCTGGAATGAAGCGGTTGCTTTGTTGTTACACTCCTGTAACTCCGGGTTCCATTATCCTCCAATGTTTTAGGAGGCACTGGTTTCCAGGGCCAAAGCGGATTCTGCCTTGTCATGGCCACTACGGAATCCTGCCAAAGCTCTGCGGCCATCTCCAGTTGTCCATCTGTGTGGAAGTTGTCTGACTGGTTCTCGCCTCTTAGCGTCAGTGGGTAGTGTTTGTTGAAAGAATAATTCTTTTTTTTTTTTTTTTTTGGTGTTTCAAGACAGGGTTTCTCTGTGGCTTTGGAGCCTGTCCTGGAACTAGCTCTTGTAGACCAGGTTGGTCTCAAACTCACAGAGATCTGCCTGCCTCTGCCTCCTGAGTGCTGGGATTAAAGGTGTGCACCACCACTGCCTGGTGAAAGAATAATTCTTGAATAATTCTTTAACAGTGTGTTTTGTTTTTAAACAGTCACACCCTAAATGTTCTACTTTTTAAAATGAAGTGTTTTCATTTGTTTGTGTTTTGTGTTTGTTTTTTGTCAAGGGCAGGGGCAAGAGAATATGAGATCAAATATTATATCGAATATCCATACATAGGGTTAACGTCTGAGTGGAGAGACTAATGTCAGAGGGAGCAGTGTGTGTGTGTGTGTGTGTGTGTGTGTGTGTGTGTGTGTTGTGTGGGGTAGGAGTGACTTGGGTAATGACGGCTCTAACATTCAGATCTACAGATGCCCTGGGAGGAAAAGACAACTAAAGAAGCAGGCAGGAGCCACAAGTGGCAAATGGGTTTGAAAACGGACTTTAAAGCCTCTGAGGCAGTGTGACGCAGGTGCATGATCGTCCCAAGGAGATGCTGTCGGCGGAATTCACCTGTTATGAATTCTGGGTGTTCTCCGAACAGTAAGACAAATAGCAAGCCGACAGAGGCAATGACAGATATTCCGAGCTGTTGGGAGAGAATTATATATTTGAATATACCGTTTCAGGGTTAAGAGCTGTCGACATAAGAGGGTAGCGGTTATAGCTGCATCAGAGTGCAGCCTTGGTAACGGGATGCTGGAAATGAGAGTCACGTGGAGCAGCCTGGTGATGAAGATCCCTCGTGGCCTCACAGGCCCTGTGTGGAACCAGCGGGAGGCCCTTTTAAAAGACGGTTTTGAACACAAATCTGTCCTCAAGAGTTGTTTGGGACTAGGTTTTCTAAGTGGATAACGCTAAAGGGGTCTTCCCAAAAGAGTTACGGTTGGGCGGTCAAGTAGCTACATAAATACTGAAGTCAAAAGTTTCAAATATTTTATTTGTATATACCTTTTCATAGTCTCGCGGTATTCAGTCTAGAGCTGCTTTCTCTTGTGTCCGTAGTGTTTTTGTTTGTTTAGCTGCTTTTGTCTCCTCACATAGATCATGGCTTTTATAATTTCATTCCATTGTGGTTTGGTTTGTTGCCAGCATTTTGTGTCTTCTCTAATAGACTCGAGTGGCTTAGGATATTTATGTTTGATCACAGGTCCTGTTACTTTTCTGGTCTGTGTTTGTTTTGAGACACTGTTTTCCTCAATAGCTCAGGGAAGCCTTGAAGTCATGGAAGTCCCCTTGGCGTCAGCCTCCCAGGTACTGGAACTGCAGGTGTGAGCTACCGTGCATTGTGTTTGAAACATTTTATCTTTTTGTGTTTAAGTGGTCAGGGCACACTCAGAAAATGACTCTAATAAACAATTCCACAACAGGAGTTTTCTCAGTGTGGGCCTCAGAGGAGCCCTGCCATCCTTCCTGGGAACTTGTTAAAAACGCACATTTGGTTTACATCAGAAACCCCTGGGGCAGAACCCAGGAGTTTGTGTTTAACAAGCTGTCCTGTAAATTCCCGGGCCCGTTGTAGCCTGACAACTCCTCTAGATGGTTACGGCGACTGTTGAAGCCACTCTTGTTCCATTGCCCGTGGTACCCTGAGCAGGTAGATTAGGTGTTCTTACCCTTTCTGAACTCGTTCGCAAACTTAACCAAATCACCCCTCTAACACAAGCAAAACATCAATCAGAACAAAAACAAGAGCGTTCCCCTCACACAGCCTCAAGGGTCCATAACCTCTGACCGCAGGCTCCACCAGCGGTTTGGCTGGTTTTAGATGACCCAGTTATCTGCAGTTCAGTCAGCTCTCCAAGATAGTTCTCATAGCTGCGGTCCAGAGGAGATGCATATCTACTGGCTTCTCCTTCAGCTCCAAAGCCAGAGTGGTTTAAATGGCTTCACAGGGCTTGGTAACCGAAACCTTGAGGCCAGAGCTTTCTTTGCAAACTGCAGTTTGGATTATTTTTCACGAAAGCCAAATGTGTTCTGATTTCTACCCTTGAAAAGTCTGGATTTGATTTTTTTTTTCCTTATCTACCTACCCAGCTTACTCTGTTTTTCTCCGAGACTCATACTCTGTGGTAAGACAGTTCACCACAGAAAGAACCTTTTAACTCTTGTAAACTTAGAGGTTTCCTAAGCAGTTGTGGGTAGTGCATACAAAGGTTGGGTTTAAACACTGGTTCTATGCTGCTCCTCACAACCCCACTCTGTGTGGAGTCTCTGCAGCAGTTTCTTGTGATTGATACTTCCTTCCTCTCAGTATTATTCACCTCTTATTTCTTTAGTTTAGTACATCTTTAGGATCAATGTTTTCATGTCCTCCTCTTGACTTCTCAGTTCTTTCCCGCAGTCCATCCCTTGACTAGAGGGATTTTCCTAGTTGTTTTCTTTCCTGTAGTTCTTGTCCTGCACCGTGGACAGAATCCAGGGCACCAAGCTAAGAATGCTCTACACTCCCAGCCCCCCAAGTCTTGTCTTTTCTCCACATCTCACTTACAGGAGCCTATACGTTCTTCCACAATGCCCATTTCTTTGTGTCTGCCAGGTCCTCCCTCAGATGCCACCTTGCACTAGTCTTCATCAGGGCATCTATCCCATTCCCACAAGCCTGTCCTCGCTGACCCCATTGTCAGCTGCCTTCTAGATGTTCTAGTCTAAATGCACACCCAAAACTGAAGCCACTCTTCTCCCCTGAGTCTGTGTCTCCTTTAGTTTCCCTATCTCAAGTGGCCAAATGTTTCTAACACTTTATTGGTATTTCCCATGTTACAGCCAGTGTTTGGGAGCTTTTGGGTAATTCTTTCAGAAGTCCAGAGATGGATTCTGTTGTTTTTGCCATTTCTCTACAGGGGAAAAAAACCAACTCTTATACGGTCAAGCCATGGAGGAGTACTGCTCGCTGCCTTGTTCCTTGTGACTTGCTGTGACTTGTTGCTCAGCCTGTGCTCTCTCTCTTTATTTATTTATTTATTGAAGTTTTTGTTTTCCCATTTGAGACAGGGTTTCTCTGTGTAGCCCTGTCTGTCCTGGAGCTAGCTCTGTAGACTAGGTTGGCCTTGAACTGGGTCCTCCCCACACCAATCACTAATTGAGAAAATGCCCTACAGCCTTGTCTGCAGCCCAATCTTATGAAGGCTTTTTTTTTTTTTCTTCTCGGTTGAAGTTTCCCCCTCCCAGATGACTACAGCTTGTAAAACTAGCACAGGTGACAAGGCCAGGATCCAGGATTACTCTTTACCCTTCTCATTCCTGTTTGTCTGGCTGAGCAATTTGACTTCACCGGTCTTAAAATGTGCTCGCCATCTCTGCATTCCATTGTGAGGATCCTAGATTGGGTATCTATTATCTCTCCTTTAACTACTATAATTAATGGCTCTTCACATTCATACCCACCTGTTTTAATAGTCAGAATGTTATTCTTTCTAGTATTAAATGTGACCTGAACACTTTTTTTTTTTTAACACCAGCCCAGATCTTATATATCAGTTACTCATCAGGTAGCCCCTTTCCAGAGTCTGCCTCATGATTGAGAAAGCCCTAGCAATTCTGGGGACTAGTATGCTTCAGACATTGTCTCGTCTAGCTGAGAAAACATAATATATACTTTTTGTGGGTCCCCAGAAAAGGATGTTCCATTCCACTCCACTGTGATGCTGTGATTTGGCCTCTGAGTCGACTTTGCCTTCCTGAAGTCATCACCCTCCTTTTCCTCCCTCTGAAGATTGCATGTATATTTCTGTTTTGTGGATGCTCCTCCTTCAGGAGACCTCTACACAGCACTGCCTTATTGCCCAGGTTCCATCACTTGGGAAGCCTTCTCAGACCCTTTTGACTTCTTCACATTTGGGCGAACCTTTCCTTCTGACACGCTGCCAGAGGACCCCATTCTCTCCCTATTCCTAGGACTTGTTAAACTTAGCTTTGTTGTCTAGTTGTCTCTTTTGGACTTGGGGCTCGCCTTATTTATTAATTCTGTGTTTCTGTCAACCAGGAAAGATGTTCAATAGGTATTGATTGTATGAAAGAGTCAGGGAGTATTAAATGAGCTAAATAGTGTCTTCCACTTACATACTTTTATCTTACTGAAACACCTCGTCAGTGATATGTAGGTTAGGGTTAGATTCGTCTTTAAGTAATGATCAGAATCAATGACCATACAAATTAAGGGACTGTTTTTCTTCTAAGTAAAATAAATATGGAGCCAGACTCTTCATGGAGTCAAGCATTTCTTTGGCTGTCAGGCTCCATTGCCTCCAGCTCTCCCCTTTACTGTGCTTGGGTGTGATTCTTGTCCTCATACTGTGTTCTGGAGAGAGAGCAGAACTATGGCTGTCTGCAGGCCCCCCTTCTAGTATTAAAGGGAAAAGACAAAATGCTAGCACTTACCAGACTTCTGTCTCTGCCTGCTTGCATCCTCCCTTGGGACATTCCTCAAAGGCCTTTCAGGAGACCTGTCATGGTATCACTTGTAATTGCCAGAGGGACCAGGAGATTGAGATTTTTGCCTGACCCTTTCTGCTTGTGATTTGATTGGTATTGTGTTAATAGGATTGAAAAGACTTGTTGCATAGGGTAATATGAGTTCCTCTTAAGAGATCATAGGCAGCTTTAATGAGTAATGTGTAGAGCTCACCTCCTCCCTTTTCTACCTGTTCCTCCCGCCCTGTAGACAGAAGTCTCTGTCCCACCCAGCCCTACAGCCATTCAGTCTCGAAGAAACACAGAGGCTTATATTAATTATAAACTGTTTGACCTATTGTTGAGGCTAATTACTAAGTAGTTTTTATAACTTAAATTAACCCATAATTCTTATCTATACTTAGCCACGTGGCTTGGTACCTTTTCTCAGTACCTTTTCTCATCTTACTTCCTCTGTGTCTGGCTGATGACAGTGTCTTTGCCTTTCCTCTTCCCAGAATTCTCCTAGTCTGGTTGCCCCACCTATACTTCCTGTCTGACTACTGGCCAATCACCATTTTTTTTTTCAAGACAAGGTTTCTCTGTAGCTTTGGAGCCTGTCCTGGAACTAGCTCTTGTAGACCAGGCTGGTCTCGAACTCACAGAGATCCGCCTGCCTCTGCCTCCCGAGTGCTGGGATTAAAGACATGCGCCAGCACTGCCCAGCCCATCAACATTTTATTAAATCATTATGAATGTGCAAGAGCATTGTCCCACAACATCTCCCCCTTTCTTTCCCTTCCCTCAGGTCTATCCCCTCCCTTCTTTGTGTCCTCCTTCTCTTCCTTTTGTAATACAGGGGATTAAACAGGCCTTTTTTTTTTTGGTGGGCAAGCATTCTTCCACAGAGCCCCACTTCTTTCCTTTGCCAATGCCTACACACTATGTGTAATGATCAGCTTTGGTAATTGGTATGTCTATCATCTCAGACATCATAATGGCTGTTCTTGATTGAAAGCCACACGGGCTTTAGTTAATTCCAGATGTAGTCATGTGACAATCAAACAGCCATTACAATGCCTAAGATGTTTTGCTGCATGTATATCTGTGTACTGCATTCATGCTTGGTGCCTGTGGAGGTGGTGAACCTTCAAATGGGTGCTGGGAATTGAATCCAGGTCCTCTGAAGCAACAAGAAGTACTCTTAACCACTGGGCCAACTCACAGCCCCTATAAACCCTACTAATATATCCCCCCCTCTTCATTTTATAGGCTCTGTTCCTCTAGAGAACCCTGACTACTACAGGCTTGTATCATTTTATTAGGTTGAGAAGAAACCTCTCAGCTATCTAGAAATAATTCAGTGAGTTGTTTGTCAGCCATAGTTACCCTGCTGTGCTGCATACAGAACACATCCTCCCTCCTCTCCAGTTCCCAGGTGCCTCCTTTCTCCACCTCTTCCTTCATACCCTTCAGACTCTGGTAAGTAATATTCTATTCCCTACTTCTCTGAGGTCACCTTTTAGTTTGGTCTTTAACCACTTCATATAAAAGTATTTACCTGTTTCATAAGCACGTACAAGATGTAAATGATTACTCTTATCAATGTTCCCCCCACACACAGGATTTTCCACTTGTTGATTTCATCATATGCCTTCTCAAGGATTTGTTGAGATTAGACAATAGATATTAAGAAATAAGCAACCGATAGCCTCTCCCATTTATTCTTTACCTACAAAACCATCATGAAAAGTCAGAAATCCAAACAAAATTATAGTCATTTCTTGAAGTGTATTCTGGTACTCACAAACTGGAGCAAACTAACAGTCCAATAGTAGGGGGAGGACTATATACAGGAGGAGAAACGCTGTGAAGGTTGGATTACCTCTGGTTGGGGTACTGCTTAATGACTTAGAATAATGCATAGGATATAGTATTGACTGTCATATACAAGAACCAAGCGGAGTGTGTATATAAACATATGTTATGCTCCTGATTTTAAAACTGGTGCACTCATTAGAAAGCACACTAAAGACTGCAGAGAATTATCGTAACCTTAAACTGAAAAGAAATATGAAACTTTAAAAGCAGTTAGTCTTTTGTGGTGACGAGTGGTTTTTATTATGCTATATACTTTCTGTGCTTTCTTCTGCTGTGGCTACTGTTGATCACTTTAAATTAAAATAATGTTTACTTTTTTACTGATCAGCTGCTGCTTTCTTTTTTATGTGAAAGTGTTTGTTTTTGAGACAGACTTGTCTTCTATCACTCAGGCTAATGAAGAGCTCATCATCTACCTCAGGGATAGAGTGTGCATCTTGCCTCAGTCTAATACTTGGAACTGCAGGTGGGAGCTCTTAGCTGGGTGCACATAGCTTTAATCCTGGCACTTGGGAGGGAGAGGAAAGTGGATCTCTCTGAGTCTGAGACTGGGCTGCTCTACAGAGATCTAGGCTAACCAGGCCTACATAGTTATGTGTATATATATATTCTCTTGATGCAGGGAGAGGGCCCACTTGTTTGTCCCAGCTGCCCTCTAGCTTAGCCCCGAAATGACCACACAGAAATTGTATTAATTAAATCATGACTTGGCCCATTATCTCTACCGTCTTATTGGCTAACTCTCACATCTTGATTTAACCCATTTCTGTTAATCTGTATATCGCCATGTGGCAGTGGATTACCAGGGAAGATTCGGCATGTCTGTCTCTGGCGGCTCCTTGGTGGCTTTCCCTACTCTGCCTTTCTTCTTCTCAGCATTCAGTTCTGTCTTCCCCACCTACCTAAGTTCTGCCCTATCAACTAGGCCAAGGCAGTTTTTTTTTTATTCATTAACTAATGAAAGCAATACATGGACAGAAGTACCTCCTACACCTCTCTCTCTCTCTCTCTCTCTCTCTCTCTCACACACACACACACACACACACACGCGAGAGAGAGAGAGAAAGGGGGGGGGAAAGATAGAGATTGAGAGACAGAGTGGGGGGGGGGAGAGAATGAGATTGAGGATCCAGCTCTTTGTGTTGCTCAGTCTTGGGCTGAAGTATTCTTGTCTTTCTGCCTCAGCCTCCTGAGTAGCTGGGAATACAGACATGATACTTTGTATTGAAATGTTGATGTTGATATTTTAATCAAACAAGAGTCCATGCATGGCAGAAAGGTCTATACGGCTTGTGATTTACCTATTAGACATCCCCCCCCCACGCACCTGTATTTTCAAAGAGACCTTTTTCTCTTAGTCATGTCCCCTTATGGAACCCAGTAACTTGAAATTAAAAAAAAATAATGTATGGTACCTTTTTTACTTTGTTGTTTAGATATTTCTTGAAGCTATTGGACATAAATGCACTGTGAAGTTTAAAATTTCACGTTCAGTAGTGGTGTCTTGTGTACCCTTTACCAGGCTTACCATGTCATAATTTCTAGGATAATCCTATTAGTATGTGAGTATATAAATGCCTTAGAGGCAAAGCTGAGGGCTCGTGGTGTGTGGTGAGCTGTGTGTGACAGACTGTGAAAGAAGATTGGGCGTCCCAGTGACCCACTTCATCCGTCTGTTTCCAGGAATAGAGAAATTTTAGAGATATGTTACAGAATGCGCGATAAGGAAAAAGAATAAAAATTCTAAATATAACCCCAAATACTGTCAGTTAGTAACAGACCAGATTCCATGCCAACGAGATTTATCTGGGAATTTAGGGAACTAGAAATAAGAACACAAGGTTTGGGATATATCCAGGGGAAGAGGGAAGGTCTGTGGGAATTCTTTAGAATCCTTTCCCACAGACTGTCTGAGAAAGGGATGTTATTGTGTTGAATTATTGCCCAGAAGCCTAATCTGGCCAGCCATCTATCTTAGTTTTCAGTGACATAGCAACTGAGAAGGATAAGGCAAGGAAAATATGAACTGCAGAAACAGGTATTTCCTGCCTCTCTGTGTATGGAGAAAGTCTTGTCAACTCCTATCGAAAGTGGACAGCATCTTCCGTGGGAGATTGTGCATCTAGAGGATATTTGGCAATGCGTTTAGATGTGTTTTGTTGTCATGTGTATGAGAGTGTGTGTGTGTGTCTACATGTGAAAGAGGCCACTGTACCATGAACAAAATGACCCCCCCCTCCACAGCCAAGAGTGATTTGTTGTAAAATGTTGTCAGAGACGACGCTCACCTTGACTGCACTCAGACTCCTGAGCCCTTCGCTTGTCTTGCCTAATTAATCTCTCTTATCTCGGCTCTCGCCCAGCCAAGTTCTAGCAAGAATCTTGCTGAGTCAGTTTAGTGAATTCCTTCTCCCCCTTGATACTTGATCACATTTCTCATTTTTTGCCCTTGATATCTGATCACCCTGGCCTGTTTTCAATCAAAATCCTGTTTGTTTGATCAGGAGCTCCCTACCCTCAATGTCTTCTCTTAGTCCTTTTCCATCCACTGACCGCTCATTCTCTTTCTCTCGTTCTCTCTCCCCCTCTCTTCTCCCTCTTCTTTCATCCTTTTTCCCCTTCCTCTCCTCTCTTCTTTGCTGCCATAAATAATCTTGACAGCTATTTTGTTTGTCCTAGGAAAAAAATTTCCTTACCATTTAAGAATACGTTTTCTTGCTAGACATAGTTGTACATGTTTGTACTTCTGCGGCACGTGGAGGCTGAGACAGAATATTTGTCAGTTCAAGGTCAGCCCAGGCTATGTGGTGAGTTTTTGGCCAGTCTAGCCTATATAGTGAGACTCTATTTCAACAAACCAAAAAAAGAAAGAAAGAAAAAGAAAAAGTTTTCCCCCTTCTCAGTGTCAGTGGTTCAGACTAAGTGTCCTCAGCACCAGTCCAGCCTTCGGATGCCGCAGCTGCTCCGCCCTTTCCTTCAGCATTCTAATTTTGACAATTGTTGATGGCCGTTGTCCTGTGCACGCTATGTAGACTGTCACTCTGCATTCCCTTCCCTTCCCCACAGAATTTCATTTTCTTCATTTTGATTGATTGGAAATCAGAGCATCCCTGCTGCTGTGTATTGACTTCCAGCTATTTCAGGTGGCAGAAGGACGTGATGGCCACTATGAGGCCATGAGGAGAGGCAGTTGTAATGACCTGTAATCGCCAGTGTAGAAAATGGCCAGATGACATTATTTTACATAAATGTAAAAATTTATACCGAGAAAGGGAAGGGCCACATAGAAAGTTTTAATCAGCAAAAATGGGAACCTGGTGGCCCGTTTTTCTTTTTCTTTTTCTGGGCCTCCAAAGGTCCATTTTGATGTGACAGTAACTAAATAAAACAACTGCTAAGTAATGGGCAGAGCCTACTAATTTCTATTCGTTATTAGGTTAATAGACATTCAAAAATATATTTCTTTTCCTCTAGAACTGAACTAAGGGCAACCATTTTATTCAAGTAACAAAAATTGAACTGTTTAGGTACCCTTAGGAGATGGTCTGCTGTGTTTAAATTCTGGTTTCTTCCTTTGTCATTTAGAGCAAGTTATCTAACCCCTCTGCCTTAGTTTCCTCAACTACAACATGGGAATAATGGTATCCCCATCTCACAGGTATAGTTTACCTGGGGAGTCTTTAGCTTGTTATAACTGCTGCTGGAGCCTTGTCTATTATTCCTTATTTTGTTTCTTATTGTGGCCCTGGAGTTAAGGACCTAATCTTGCTTATGGTATTACCAAGGCACTATGTTCAACCTGATTCTGTGAAGTTGGTCACAAGGTGACTGAAACTCGCAGTGACGCTACCTACTTTTCAGTAGCTTGCCCACCATGGGTATGCCGCTGTGTGCCTTGCATTGAAAGCCCTTGTAGCTGACAGATTGCCATGGCACTGGGAAGTCCTGCTGCCTCTGCCCCAAATATCTCAGGGGTGTGGGCTGCAATGACTGTCAGTTAAAGTCAAGTTTTCACTGTGCAAATATGGATTTGTAATGATGAAGAGCATCGGAGTGAAGCTCCCTGTGGGGTTAGTTTTGGCATGGGTAGCAAAATACACAGAATTTAAATGTTAGTGATCTCAGCAGTAATAAAGGCAATGTAAACATCCAAATTCAAGTTATTTTATAGAATAAACTGCCCAGTTAAGGGGGTGAGACTTTCTTAATTTAGGCTGGTAGAACCCGAGTTTAGGAACTTAAACATTTATAAGAAGTATATCTTTATGTTTTGATATATAGAACATTTCCAAATGACACGTGCTTACTTAAAACACCAAAGGCAATTCCTAAAGCTTTATCTTCGATTTAGCCTGTATATGTTGCATGTGTCTTGTAGTCAAATGCATCTGTGTTAATGTGCACATGCATAAAAGAAGATAATAATGCTAAAACCAAACTGTGGAGAGAGACTATGGATTTGATTTTTCTTAATACTTCTTTATTTTTATTTTATGTGTATGAATATTTCCTGCATGTGTGTCTGCACCACACATATGTCTAGTGCCCATGGAGGCCAGAAGAGAACATCAGCTCTCCTGGAACTGGAGTTACACATAGTTATGAATAGCCATGTGGGTTCTCACCCCACTGAGCCATCTTTGCAGCCCTGAATTTCCTTTTATCAAAAAAAAAAAAAACCATGAAGCTCCTTTCTTTGAAAGTGTGTGTGTGTTTTTTAAATAAGTCTTTTTTTTTTTCTTGGTTTTCGAGACAGGGTATCTCTGTAGCTTTGGAGCCTGTCTGGAACTAGCTCTTGTAGTCCAGGCTGGTCTCGAACTCACAAAGATCCGCCTGCCTCTGCCTTCCGAGTGCTGGGATTAAAGGCGTGCGCCACCGCCGCCTGGTGAAAGTGGTTTTTAAACATCTACAAAGATGTGAGCTGTGTTGTGTGTGGTCGCTTTTATTTTGAGTGTTTTGGTGCTGGCATCAAACCTCTGGCCTCATGCGTGCTGGGAAGCACTCTGTCACTGGGCTATACCTCCAGCCTTGACCAGTCGATTTTTCAGAAGGGAGAAACAAATAATCCATTAATCCTTAATGCTGTCGTTTGTGTGGCTGGTTTTCTACACCAGCAGAAAGAAAATTTGATTAATTGCTATTAACTGTGATGAATCCCATGGGTAATGAATTTTTTTTGGTCTATTTTCTCCTCTTTATTGAAACAAATTGATAAAACAGTTTCCCAGAATCTGTAGAAAATAAATGTGTTTGTAAAACCACAGGGCCACAGTGCTGTCTGTTGCTTACTTGGGATCTAGAGATGCGGTGTCCTGTGCTCTTGTCGGGGTCTGAATCCTGAAGTCCATTTCCCCTGTGAGTTGTATTAGGCTCTTTTACTTTATTGAGGTATTTTCTTAGGCTCAGACCTGCAGTCTGTCACCATTAGCACCGAGGTGAATATGGCCTCAAAACTGGGGTCACATCCTCTGTGCCTCAGGCCTTGCAGTAGTCGTGCCTACAGCAGTGTACCATTACAGCTGACTCTACACACTGTTGTCGGCATGGTTGGGCTCTGTTTACTCATGTCTTCTTGAGGATTTTTGCATTTGTGTTCCTAAAAAGACACTTGCATGTAGTCTTCCTGTCTTTGTTTGGTAAGGTAACGCTGACCTCGTAGAAGATCAGATGTGTTGTCTTCTGTTTTCTGGAAGAGGTTATAGAGAACTGGTGTGGCTTCTTCCTTCGTTGTCTGGTAAGATTTCACCAGTGGCTCTGTATGTACGTGGTCTTTTCTGGTGTGGAAGGTTGCTGGGTACTGCGTTTCTACTGAATACAGGCCAGGCACAGCATTTCTCCTGTATACAGACCCACTCAGACCATCTTTCTTCTTCATGTGAGCTTTAGTACAATTCCTTACAAGGACTTAGTTCATTTCATGCAGTCTATTAAATCGACAAAGTTGTTCATAACATCCCTTTATTATTTTCTCGGGATTTGAGGGTCAGCGGTGATGGCCCAATCTTCATGTTATTGACAATTTGTGTGCTTATCTTTTGTCTTTTTTGTCTAATGGGGCTGAGCTAAGGATTATAAATTTTATTGATTATGCCAAAAAAGCAGCTGCTGGCTTAGTTGACTTTATTGTTTTTCAATGTTCTGCTTTATTGATTTCTGTTGAGTTTTTATTATTTCTCCTCTCCTGCTTATTTAGCTCCTCAGTTTTAGTCATTTCTTCTGCACAGATGTGATGCCCCTTCAATGCCATCAATGCTATAGTTCCCTCCTAAGTGCTACTTCTGCATCTCACAGATTTTGTGGGGTTTTTTTCCATTTAGTTCAAAATCTTTTTTAAAAAATTCTCTAGAGGTTTTTTTTCTTTGACCCATGCGGTTTTAGAACTGTCTCATCTAAACTTGTCATATGCTTCTGTGCATTAACAGACATGCATTTTCCCAAAGTGAAATTAGAGAATTGTTCCTCCTGATAAACAAAATTGCGTGCGTTGGGCCTTTAATGGCGGGGAGGCTGGAATGCAAGAAAGGAAGCAAAAGTTATTGAGTCATTTTTAAAATCTATTCAACTGTGCTAGTTTATATAGTGAACGTATGACAACATTAAAACACCTATATAGTTGAACCACTATAGAAATGATAAAACTATGTGATGAGTTGGAGAGAATCACTACATGAGAGGCTAGTCCTGAAAAGCGGTGTTAGCTTTCTGTGGCTTCTGAGGGACAGGAGAGTTGACTCAATGGTTACAAGCACTTGTTCTTTTTGTTTGTTTGGTTTTTTTGAGACAGGGTTTCTCTGTGGTTTTGGAGCCTGCGCTGGAATTAGCTCTTGTAGACCAGGCTGGTCTCGAACTCACAAAGATCTGCCTGCCTCTGCCTCCCGAGTGCTGGGATTAAAGGCGTGCGCCACCACTGCCCAGCTAAGCACTTGTTCTTGCAGAGGGCCTGGATTGGACTCCCAGCGCAACAAGGCAGCTTACAACCATCTGGTAACTCCAGTGCCAGGGCCTCCAATGCCTTTCTCTGACCTCTGTTGGCACCAAACATGTATGTGGTGCACAAGCATGCATGCAGGCAAAACACTTGTACACATAAAATAATAGAATCTTAAACAATTAAATGGAATACCCCACTAATCATGTATGATGGTTTCACTTTTCTGAAACCTTATCAATGGTTGGTACATGCTGATATTTTAAATTGTTGTTCTTCTACTGTAGACTTTCTGTAGGTGTGGAGTGTGTCTCGTTACAGTTTTCATTTGTGTCTTGTTGATCAATAATGTAGATGACATTTTTCAAGTGTTCATTGGTTACTTGTCTATCTACTTTGGAGAAAATTCTATTGAGTACTGATTTTTTTAATTGGATCAATTTTTATTGTTGAATTTTAAGAATTCTTTATATATTTTGGATACTAAACCAGTTCTCAAGTATATAAAGAAATAGTAAATTATGACACCTTCATAGGAAAGGCGGAAACTGACAGAAACAAAAGAAATAGTAAGTTGGAATTCATAATAGTTAAACACTTTAGTGAATCAGAGGATGTAGACAGGAGGCTGCTAATTCGCTTCCTGGCCACTGAGACCCAAAATAACCACACAGAAACTGTATTAATTAAAACACTGCTTAGTCTATTAGTTCAGGCTTCTTATCAACTAACTCTTACATCTTAAATTAGCCCATTCCTATTATTTCGTATCTTACGAGGCTTGTGGTTTACCGGTAAGTTTCCATCTGGCATCTGTCTCCTTTGGTGGCTACGTGGCATTTCTCTGACTCCACCTTCTTTTCTTCTCTGCGTAGAATTCCTGCTATAGTCCCATAGCAGCTTATTTATTAACTCATGGTAACAGAACATATTGACAGCATAAAGAGGGCAATCCCACATCAAGAGGAAATGAAAGAGGGGACCATGATTGAAATATATTGTATGAAAGCAAAAAGAAACTATTTTGAGGAGTTAGATCATCTGGAACTGGAGTAGTAGAGAGTTCTGGGCTACCATGTGGGTATTGGGAACTGAACCCTGGGTTCTCTGGGAGAGTAGCCAGTGCTCTTAACTGCAGAGCCATTTTCTAGCCCTATAGCCAGTTGTCTTAACCACTGAGACATCTCTTCAGGCCCTCCATAAAATCTTTTAGATAACCACTATATAGAAACATTATTTTTAAGTTATTTTAGTATTCTTAGCACTTAGTTCATCTGTGATTAGAAATATGAAGGTCTGCATATCTGCAAAATATTTTTAGGGGATAGGCATTTTTGATGTAGGGTTCATGAAACCCAAGCTGGCCTCTGTAGGCAAAGACTGCTCTTTTGTTTCCCAGCTGCCTGCTCAGACCTGAATAGTCACACAGAAACTATATTAATTACAATACTGTTTGGTCAATGGCTCAAGCGTATTTCTTGGTAGCTCTTATATATTAAATTAACCCATTTTCATTGCTCTGGGTATAACCACGAGGTTGTGGCCTACCAGTATGGTATGGTTCTGGTGGGCATCTTTCTCCTTTGGCAGCTCCATGGCATCTCCCTCATTCTGCCTACTTTCTCTATATATCTCTGTTTGGATTTCCCATCTGGCTTTACTCTGCTATGCTATTGGCTGAAACAGCTTCTTTATTAACCAATGATAATAGAACATATTCACAGCATGTAGAGGGGAATTCCACATCAGGTCTCAAACTCAGATGTAACTGGGGATGACTTTGAACTTACAGTTCTTGTGTTTCCACCATCCAAGTGCTGGGGTAACAGGCATGAACCACCCACCATACCCACTTTGCAAAGTGCTGCCAATGGAACTCATAGTTTTGCATCCATTAGACAAACACTGTGACTTGAGTTACATCCCAGACTCCTATGTCTGAACATGGTGGAAAAGTATGTAGAGATAAAGGCATGTAAGCATAATACATACAATGTGACCAATAAGTGCTTTTATTGTATATAATATACGTTGTATCTAGACACATTCAAAATTGGGCAATAAAATTCTTTTGATATGTCTAAAACAAACTTTAGTGTATGTCTTAGTCAGCGTTCTGTTGCTGTGAAGAGACACCATGACCACAGTTACTCTTATAAAGAAAGCATTTAACTGGGAGCACGCATGCAGTTCAGAGGTTTAGTCCATTTTAACCATGGTGGACAGCAAGGCCACATGCAGACAGACATGGCACTGGAAAAGGAACTGAGAGTTCTATGTCTTGTTCTGTAGACAGCAGGAAGAGAGGTAACTAGACCTGGCTTGGGCTTTAGAAACCTCAAATCCCACTCCAGTGACACACTTCCTCCAACAAGACCACATCTATTCCAGCAAAGCCACCTTCTAATAGTGCCACTCCATGGTAACCAAGTATTCAAATCTATGAGCCTATGAAGGCCATTCTTAGTCAAACCACCACAGTGCATCAAAAAACACCAAGAAAGTGTTATAAGAAAGAAACCTATAGGATGAGGGAAAATATTTATAAATCTTATCTGTCTGCTTTGTCTGGGCTGACCATACACTCCTCAGGATCCATAGACTATCTAACAAAAGCCCCAATACTGGGCATGAGAAGCCCCCTTTCACATTATTGTTTAGGAGAGTTCAAGAGACTCCCCAAGCACTATAGGCTGCTGCTGTTGCCCTTGATGGCTTCCCAGAGGCTGAAGATAAGATCCTATTGCTGATGACACCGTGCCCTTTGGACCCAGGATGCAGAGGACCTGAACTTGATTTGATCTGAAAGCCTGCTCCCCTGATGGCTTAGCTTTCATAGTACCAGAAGATGCCATGTAGACTTGCAGGGAGGGAAGCAACCAATAGTCCTACCAAGCTATCATGCCTATGAACTAAAACAACAACCATCACGGTAGGGTAATCCTGAGGGCGCAATAGTGATATGTCTATCTTGGCAGCAACCAACCAACAGCTGTCTAATCAGACTTAAGATCCACTCAAGCAGAAGGAAATACCTGGTCCTTGAAAACTAGCCAACTATCCAGGCCTAGTGATGCCATGGATCTTGGAGGCAAACTTACAACTACCACTTTACTTAGCTAACATAATTCCTAAACACATTCCAAACACTCATCCTTATACTTGTGATAAGTGTAGCTCTCACGTCTCATTAAATCTGTTTGCAAGAGATGGAGAGCATTACAGAAAAGCACAACCAGTCTAACCGAAGAGAACAGTGATCATGTATTACTCAGTCTCCATTGCTGTGTCTGTAACAACTCTTGCGCTGAAGGCTCAGGGAGATCATGGAAGAGGGGCTAGAACACTGTAAGAGCCAGAGGACCAGGAAGTCAGGTGTGAGGTTGTGTCCCCTAAAAATGCCTGGGAAGCTATACTCATGAAGTGTCAATAACACCAGAGCCTAAACAAGATCTGAGCAAGGAAGGACTTGATAGTGGTGGTCATACTAACACAGACAGGGAAGCTCTTCCCCAGGACCAACCCTAGAGAAAGAACTACAGGTCACTAAGAATTGATTGCTGATAGTAGGAGAAATAGTCTTCCTCAGGGAAGAACCCCCAGTTGGTTATCCAATACCAGATGATCAGTCACACATGTGTAGGACTGAATGGATATTTATATATTTAGGCATATATGTGCACATGTGTACACACATACACACCAAGAGATCATGAGTTTGAGAGGAAGCAAGGAGTGGTGCATGGAAGGCGTTGGAGGGAGGAAAGAAAGGGGTGGCATGATATAATTATGATTTAATTAAAAATAAAACTAATAAAAATGGAAAATATCATTTATTGAGAATTTCATATGGTTACTAATTCACAACATTTCCCCTACCCTCTTTCTCCTCACTCCAAGTCCTACTTAAATTCATGGCCTTTTATTCTTTAATTATTATTGTTACACACACTCATATCATTTATAAACACAGCCTGCTGAGTTCATTTTGTCTTGCTCATTTGTCTCTTTGTTTAGGATTGACCACTTAAGACTGGATCACTTCTCAGGGGCTCATCCCTGGGGAAGACTGATCCTTCCTTCCTCATCAATCTTTCATTGCCTATAGTCCTTCGTCTAGGAACGGGGCCTTGTAGGATTTCCCCATCCCAACCGACATTGGTGTGTCGGTTGGTGTTATCATCTTACAAGTCTTGTTTAAGCAACTGTAATATTGAGATTTCATAGGTGCTGCTTCCCTCTCATATAGACGACACTATTCTTGGAGCAAACACCATGGTCTTTTGGCTCTTAACAGTCTTTCCACATCACTACAACGTTCCTTAGGTTTAGGGGTTGTATTGCAGATTAATCAATTAGCCTGTGGTCAGCTGTCCTCTGCGTCTTGTCCAGCTGTGTCTTTCTGTAATGGTCTCTGCCTGCTGTAAAAGGCAGTTTCTTTGATGAGGGATGAGAACTACATTTACCCAGCAAAGGCTGCATGGGAACTGAGTAATCAGCTTTCACAGTCAACGCAGCTCTGTTTCCTTAAGCAGGTTGCCCACAGCGTGCTGCGGTATTAGCCACCTGGCTGAGTAAGCAGACCTTTCTAGAACTCCTCTGGTCAGGCCTTATGTTCTCCGGCAGTCAGCTTTGTATGTATCTATGCAAGCTTTACTTAATATAGTATAAGTTAATTATTTGGCTAAATATTATATGAACTAATTAAATACAAGAGCAAAAAGATGCTTCTCAGCAAACGAAGGTTAACACTTTAGAAAAACTTTTTGAGAACGTGCCAACAAAAATTGCTTCTTAATTGTATGTGGATGATACAACCATAAGTCACTGTAAAACTTGTAGAAACTTTATAAAGATTCTGCACTCATATTATATTACAGGTAGCTACAATCTGCATTATAAACTATGAAAGTATGTTTTATGTTAGATGGTATCAGTACCAATTATCAAAACAACTCCTACATAAAATCAGCAGCTGTGAATATATGTTGATATGTTGAAATGAAAACAACCTTCATAGAATTTTTATAGCATGGTTGAGGAATCAACTTTTTAAATTCATGGTCAGCTGTCCAATGTGATCGTTCTGGGTAAGTATCTTTGCCATGTCTGTCACTACAAAGTCAGAGCACTCCACCCCTATTCATTAACTTAAAGGACTTTGTGACTTGTAACATATTTCTTTGCTAGATTCTAGGACTGGTTGACTTCACAGTCATAAGGAATTACCTTCTCCTTCCTTCTGTCTTCCGTGCATTTCTCTGAGGCTGGCCCCTGGCAGAATTGCAAAATGGGCTTTAGTGTGTCTAGGAGTAGTCCAAGTCCTGTCCAGTCTTTGGAACTGGAAAGCTTTTCTGGAACCCCCTCTGTGGATGCCACATGTTTCATTGTCTGAAATGGGTCATGCTTAACCTGTCCCTATTCAGAGCCCATCGGTCTTTAATCCTGAAGGTAGAGTCAGACCTGAGTCATCTGAGGCAGGGATGAGTCCCTTCATGAAGCCTGGCCTGGTTGGATTGTTCTGTCAACTTGACACATACTGAGTCACATGGGAAGAGGAACCCCAACTGAGAAAATGCCTGTAGGCCAATCTGTGTGGTATTTTCTTGATTAATGCTTGATGTGGGAAGGTCCAGGTCCCTGCCAACCTAGAGCAGGTGTTTCTGGGAGATATAAGAAAGATAGTTGACCAATGTCTGGAGGATAAACCAGTAAACTGTATTTCTCCATGGCCTCTGCTTTAGTTTTTGCTATCAGGTTCCTGCCCTGCTTGAGTTCCTGCCTTGGCTTTCCTCAACGATGGACTGGGATCAGGACATAGGCACCCTTCCCCCCCCACACACGTTGATTTTGGTCATGTCTTTATCACAGACAGTAAGCAAGCTAGGACAAAACTAAAATCTGTTAGCAAGAAGTCACGGGCAAGCTTGCTGGTGAAATGGCACTCATTCTTACAGTGACAGGAAGTATCTCATGCAATGCACTGCCGTTTAAGCTTTTAATAAGCGCTGCGCCTGCAGCAAAACCAAGGGTATATTTGTGAGTATTGACCATGCATCCATAGGGTATTGTTGTCCAGGAATGTGTTCATTTACTTCACAGTGGACCCTCACTGTGAGGAGCAGGTTGTCTTGCCCTTCTGAAGAACTGTAGGAAGTCTAGCAGCCACACCTGAGTAGACGGCCTTCCCGCCTCTGCCTGGAAAGGTCAGTAGCTGATGGTTGTGGTGGTCCAGATAGTTTAGCTGTCATCGTTATTTACTCCCCGTTCAACAGGGTTTCTTCCTATTTCATGTGACTTTGGAGAAGAGAAATAATAGTGCTAATCTGTAACCTATCTTTTCCTCTTGGTCCTAGCCATGCAATTAGGCATGTAGGCTCCCTGTTTTATAGGTTGCAGCAATGTCTTCAGGGAAGGCGCAGGGTGCATATAGACTCATGAGAGCCTTTCTCAGGGTTTGTGAGACAGTGTTCAAAACATTTATGGTTTTAGGGTGGAAATGAAGGCCAAATGGTAACTTATTTCTGTGATTGCAAAGGGCATTGTGCAGGAGAGAAGTAAGCCTGTAGGCAGAGACATGATGGGTAGAGCAAAGGAATCTGGGGCAGCACAATCCCAGTTCCAGTTTTCTTCTGCACAGTGAGCCACCTCAACGTCTGTGCAGCTAGATGAGCTAAGACACTTCCCGCTTGGTTTGAGTGAGTGTGAGTTGGGTTCCTGTCACCTGTAGCTTCTGTATCTGAGAGGATATCTGAGCTTAGTTCTGTGATATTCATGATATTAGTTAGAAGGTTCTAATGTGCTTAATGAACCCTCGTGGTCCATGGTGAAGGGCCCACTCATGTTCATGAGTTTAAGTCATGACCATAGGAAAAATAACCTCAACCTGGAAATGGTCAGTGGCCAGTTTAAGTACTGTAGCTTGTTTCCAATAAATGTTTCTGGGGAAGAGAGTTGAGATACTTTTTTTTTTTTGAGAGATGTATACAATGGCTTTTATTTTGAAAATATCTAAGGGGACTTAACTAGATTGAGTGGAGTAGTTTTTAAATAGTTGAACTTAAGTTACTGTTGGTGAGGCTGACTTGGTATCAGTAGCTGCCTGTCTGGATTACCCATAGTTGATGAAGCATAGCCATAAGAAAGCTGGGCGGTGGTGGTGCACACCTTTAATCCCAGCACTTGGGAGGCAGAGGCAGGTGGATCTCTGAGTTTGAGGTCAGCCGGGTCTCAGAGTGAACTGAGTTCCAGGACAGCCATGGCTACACAGAGAAACCCTGTCTCCAATAAATAAATAAAATTAAAAAAAATGTGGTGCCCTCTTATCTGTAGGTCCTTTAAATCTGAGATTCATACTCTCAGGGGACCTTCCTGTTTTATGCTTAAAGTATATCTGAGTAGAATTCTAGTTAATAATTCAGTAGTGCGGGAGAATTGTCTGTATTCTGTCAATCATGTTTTAAATAAATGCTGATTTTCCAGGCAGGAAGTATAGGCGGGAAAATCTGATAGGAAGTAGAAGCAGGGTAGGGAAAACAGGAGAATTTTGGGAAGAATGAAGCCCAGTCCTCCGAGTCCTGCCCAGGCCACCAAAGAAGCAGGATGTGATCTGCCCTGCTGAAAAAGGCACCGAGCCATGTGGCTAACATATATAAGAACAATGGGTTAATATAAGCTACAAGAGCTAATAAGAAGCCTGAGCTAATGGGCCAATCAGTTTATCAATAATATAGACCTCTCTGTGTGATTTTCTTTGGGACCTAATGACTGCGGGAACTGGGCAGGACAGAAACCCCGACAAGCAAGGCCCTCATGTTACAATTCAGTGTCTGGCACTGCCACAATAAAGTAGTTAGAACTTTGAACCTTAATATATCCAGGAACATTGGGGTTAGGGGAGCACCGACTAAATGGAACCTGAATTGGATAAGTGTTTCAGAAACCAGCATTTCTCCCACTTTCTAAGATGTTAGTAAAGTTACAACTTTTCCTTGTTTCTTCAAAGACAAATAAGGGACAAGCGCAGAGTGACAGAACAGGCCTGATACAGTTTTAGGACGAGAATGTGAAGTTAATGTAGTAAAACAAATGTTTCAGTGTAGCAGCCCTTTAATTCTTTAACTGTGTTGAAGGCGTGCGTAGACACCAACTGTGTAATGGCTGTTTTGAGACAGGGAAATGACCCTGCTCCAGTATGCCCCGGTGTGCACCCAATGGAGTGTGTTCCTTGTCTCAGCGTGCTATGGACCGACAGCAAAATTGTATGTTGTTCAAGGGCATTGATAATAAGCGGAGTGGCCACAAATAAAACTTCCATACTTTGTGACTAGCACTGAATAATTTGTGGTTTCTAAAAATGGGAAGGCATTTGATAATCTTCCGAGCTCTGGACCATCTGCAAAGCCAATGCCGTTTGCTTAGAGTCAAATACGGGAAGAATCGGGAGTCTGACTTTCAAGGGCTCTTTTGACAAAGCAGGACAGATGATGCTGCACCCAGGAGAATGACAGGCTGCCAAGACTTGGTCAACGACTTTACTTTAAGGATGTTTTGCCATATGGTCTTCTCAGAAGGCTAAGTATCAGGTCTCAACGTCTAGCACACATACACATTAATAAATCATGTTCTTGAACCCAAGGGCAAGCGCTCCCTGCATCTGGGAAGCAGAATTCAACTGGAGCTGAGGGAAGTGGAGGAAGGGAACTGACCTGGGCTGTGAGTAGTTGGGGAAGGGTGTGTATTTTGGGAAGGATAGTTGATACAGTATTTGCTAAGGCTGCAAGGCTCTAGTGAGTTTTCTATGACCTCTATCAGGGAAGTATTTCCACCAAATAAAAAGACATCCCTATAGGAATGCTAAATTTCAGAGTTGAAGACAATTAAGTCAGTTGGGAAGAGATTTGGAACTGTGGGCATCATTTCTGAAATTTCCTTACGCACTGACTTTGCTGCTAGGAAAAGAAGGCACATCTTCCCATCTTTCCAGAGGAGAAGTCTGTTAGACATTCCGTTAGCATTTAAGGCACAATGGAGATGAGCAGTATTGAGCAAGAGCTGGATGATTCTAGCAGGGGTCTCTTTCCCAGGGTAGCACTTCATGCCAACAGCTCTTCCTTTATCCTAGAATAGCCACATCTGAGTTTTCAAGAGACGACACGCCATGAGAAAGAGACTAGATGCTGTAGAAGAAACTTTAAAACGTTAGAAACTCCATTTAATTTCTTAATATTTATTTAATTATATATGCTACATACCAATAATATAATATTATAGAAATGCTTATTTAACTCTTTATTACATCCTTCCGTTCAATATGCATTGATTAGTATTTGGTATTACTGGCCTGGGATACTGAATTCCAGCATCCCTTCTGGGCCAGCTTCTTGAGTATCTGAGACCACATGCATGTGGCACCATGCTCAGCTTTTAAATAAGTCCAGGGTATTAAATAAACAAAAGGGTACCTATGATTACAATTAACCAGTTAATTTTGGAACTAGAAGAGAAACCAAGAACTTGGAACACACTAGGAAGATGTCATGCTGCTGAGCTGCCCCACCAGTCCTGGCATTTGCTCTGAAGGTTCCAGCAGCGCCACTGCTCCTCGCTGAGTTTGAGAACCAGTTCTGCCTCGGAGAAAAAGAGGCATTCACAGAGCTAGAGGGCAATCTGGCCCCGAAAAGCAAAATACAGGCTAGTGTTCTTCAGAGAGATCATGTCATGTATTTTTTAAGAAGAAGATAACTGTTGCAGATCTTGGACACAGGAGTAGTATTGAACTCTTTGTTTCCTGAGATGTTTTGAGTCTGAAAGATTCAAAGGACAGCAGAATCTAGAAGCAAAGCCTGAAAGGACTGTTTTTGAGGCAAAGGCTGGAGGAGGTGGCGTAGGAGGACCAAGCAACCAGGAAGCTCTCACCAAGGCAGGTGCTCAGAAGGCCAGGGAGAGGCGGAGATGAAGCTGGGGCGAGAAAGCAGGGGCCGTGTAACAAACTGCACTTCCTGATTTACATGGGTATTTGCTTCTGAGAACTCAGTTTTAATTGACTCGTAGACTATCTCAAAGGCACAGCCCTTATAAATGAAAAACAACCTCTTGGGAACTTGATATGTAGGAAAGACAAAGCAGGTGCAGTACCTATGGGGGCCCTGCCTCCATGCAGTGCAGTGCTGATGTGCACCTCTGAGGGCCCTGCCTGCATGCACAGTGTGGAGCTGATGTGCAACTCTGGGGGCCCTGCCTGCATGCAGTCTGGAGCTGATGCGCACCTCTGGGGCCCTGCCTGCATGCACAGTCTGGTGCTGATGTGCGCCTCTGGGAAGTCCCTGCCTGCATGCACAGTCTTGTGCTGATGTGCACCTCTGGGGGCGCTGCCTGCACGCGCAGTCTGGTGCTGATGTGCACCTCTGGGAAGTCCCTGCCTGCATGCAGTCTGGTGCTGATGTGCACTGGGGTCTGACCATCGGTCAGTGTTATCTCATTTTGTGGCTTTGGAGTCCTTAACCTTTTGCCAGGTCTGGCAATCAAGAGCATGAGAACTGAAGGCTAATTGCTGTTGCTGTGGCCCCAAGCTGGAGCTCGGGTGAAGGGGTGGGAAAGAACATGCTGCCTTGTGCGTGCTGTCTAGATGATCAGCAGCGCAACGTTGATCCAGAACCTTTGACTGAACCAGAGATTCAACAGTGGACTTGGTAGAGAGACTCTCAGGCTCAGTGTTTGACGTTTGTACCCTTGAAAGGCTTAGACGCATAGGCTAACCCCAAATTAATAATTTGGTATCAGAGCCCACAGAGTCCTATAACAGAACAAGGGCTGCCTCTTCGGGTTGGCCTGAGGCAGCTCAAACGCTGGAACGGTCTGTTTCTCCACTATTCTGCTCTTATAGCGCCCCTGCCTGCCCCGTGAGCTCTCCCTAGAAATTATGCATGAGTTTGGAGAAACAGTCCTGAAACATCTGCCCCCACTCCAGGAAAATGTAGGCAACCCTTACAGCGGTTTCTCTTCTGGAGTTTTTGGGAAGTCTTCTCTGACTCTCACTATTTTATCACTATTTGGGAACAATGTAAACAGCATTAGCATAGGGCTAACCTTGTACAAATTAATACTTCATAAATTTTACTTGAGGAAAGTAAATGAGCTGCGAAGAAAGCTGACTCTTATGCTGCTGGTGTCGCCGGAAGCATTTATGAAACTCTTTACCTTCATGGGGCACTGAGCCAGGGATGGTACAAAATACATTAGCAGATGTGACTTGTGCCCTTGAGACCCAGGGCAGCATTTGCAAGCGCATTCTTGTGTGAAGTGTGAAATTTACCTCCATTGTCATTCTCGGCTGACAAACAAGTAAATAGTGGTTGGGGCAAGAATTAGTGGTGGCCATCAGAAGGCTAGCATGGAGGTAGATGGCACCCAGGGTGCGCCATTATTACTCCATGCTCCTGGAATCACTTTCCAATACTGTATTGTGGTAGAGTGTACACCTAGGTGTGGTGTAATTAACATAGCCTAGCATAGCCTAGCATTGCATTGTTGTTCTCCTAAGACGCTAGTGTTTGTAGGTATAAATACATTTTTAAGAGATTTATTTTTGCTATGTTCTCTGTCTCTGCCAGGAACGTTAGTTAAGGCCTAGGTTGGAAACATCACTTTGGCTGAAGAACGGTTTCTTTGCAGGGCAGGGGCTTTTGGGGAGGTCCGAGATTTTCATTACAACAGAAGGATTGTTGAAGCCTGTTGTCTGGTCCCTGTGTTGGGCACTGGAAGCTGAGACCTGGTCTTTCTTAAGCCTCTGCTTTTCTATGTTCCTAAATCGGCCGGCTTCCTTTAGTTTCCTCCTTTCATATGTGGCCTGGGGTCCTGCCTGTCATCGCTGACAGAAACACTTTCTTATTTTGAGATAAATTTAGATTTGCAGTAAAGTTGCTAAAATAGTATGGAGGATTCCCATGCATACACTCTAAACTGGCTTCACTGACTGTTAGCCTTTTTTGTCCTAGGGGCCTTGCCCTTCACAGGGTGATGGGTCTGGGGGCTGGAGGAGGAAATGGGGATATGGACAATAACCTCCCTCTAACTCCCAAAGCATGGAGCGGTTTTTAATGACCTAATGTTTTTGCTTTCATGAGAAATTGAAAAATTTAAAATGTTCTTCAGGTAATGGCAGCAGGGAGCGCAAAGGTGTTGGGTGCTAGCGGTTGTATTTCCACAAAAGGTGTTGGGCGCTAGTGGTTGTATTTCTGCTGTGGCAGAATTGAGTGAAGGGAGGATTTCGATGTGAGAGTCCTTGCTGGGGGTCTTGAAATACTGTTTCTTGATCGTTTTATTTACTTAGCATTTACTTACTGTTCCGTGAGTGTAGTCCATGCTACTCTCTGGCGATACCAAGTCGAGCTTTATGTAGGGGTCTTTGACCAACGGTGTACAAAGCTGTGGAGGAGGTCCATATGGTGTGCCGTGGAGGAGGTCCGTACAGTGTGCCGTGGAGAAGGTCCGTACAGTGTGCCGTGGAGATGGAGGAGGTCCGTACAGTGTGCCATGGAGGTGGAGGAGGTCCATACGGTGTGCCGTGGAGGTGGAGGAGGTCCATATGGTGTGCCGTGGAGGTGGAGGAGGTCCATACGGTGTGCCATGGGGTGTGCCGTGGAGGTGGAAGAGGTCCATATGGTGTGCCGTGGAGGTGGAGGAGATCCATACGGTGTGCCATGGAGGAGGTCCGTACAGTGTGCCGTGGATAGCGGGGAAGAGGCCTTGACGCCCTCCCTGATGGTGCCGTCTTCATTAGGCTGCAGCACCTGCAAGGAACACTCGTGGCAGATGGAAGCAATCTGCTCTGTTTAGTCCAAACTTATTAATTACAGCAGCCTAGGTAAACCTACGGGCGGGTCGGCGCTTTGTCACTTCGCCAGTAAGCAAGTACGTTGTTCCCTGTGAGTCTAGCTAAAACAGTCATTAAATGCAGCCCGACGGCTGTGTTTGTCTTCCCAGTGCCACCCACTGCCCTCCTTTGCCTCTTTGTTTTTACAGTGCATAAAATTCTTCATTTAGAACAATAAAGTGTATGTATATGTCACGTAATTTCAAATTCGGACCTGTATAAACAAAGGCCGGGGCATATACCTATTGAGAACTACACACACAGTCTATACACAGACACATCACATTTTACAGCCTTCTTACTTAATGAGACTTCAGTCATAATGAGGCAAGGGAGTAACTATTTCACTGTTGTCTTTTGCTTTTTTATATAAAAATTAGAGCAGATATCTACACTTTCTAGAAAATGATTGTATATAGAACCTCTCAAAATATGTACCCCACTATACTATTTAAGTGATGCTGCTTAGGGAAAAAATGTACATTTGCACTGGAAAGGTTCCAATCTACAACTGTGCTTTGGAGTGGGCTGTAGGCTATTGCCGCTGGTATTTGTGTGTCTGCGTCCTCACACCGAGTGCACAGAGAATTTGTTACTCAGTGCTCCATTGGTTCACCAGCTAGCCTTTTTATAGGCTCATCAGCAAGTGTGCACTGTGCCTTTCTCTGTGGTCCTTCTGGAAGATGCTCTGGAAATGGGGATATGGCATCATAGCAGACCGGAAACTCCAAGTCCATACCAACAGTTTCTGTAGAAACATTTCTTGTAACTAGGCCCTTCTGCCACGCGTGTATCTGTTAAGGAACACAGACTGTGTTTAACCAGTTTGTTTAAAGTTCCTTCTGCAAACTCAGACATTTATCCCCCCGTGTTAAGTATTAGTTGATGGAGAGCGAGTTCCCATGAGCACAGCTCATAGCAGAGCAATGAAAACAATCAAAATAGCAGGTGCACAGGTTTGGATGATGAGGGGGCTCCACGCCGTCATAACCAGCAGTCGGGCGACCTGATGTTATACGCCGTGGTCTCCAGCATACATGGTGTTAGTACCCGAGTCTCGTTTCCTGTTAGAATGTGAGGGCTCCACGCCGTCATAACCAGCAGTAGGGCGACCTGATGCTATACGCCGTGGTCTCCAGCATACATGGTGTTAGTACCCAAGTCTCGTTTCCTGTTGGAGATTCAGGAGGAGACATAGAAAGTAACGTGTCAGATACAAATCTATGATCCAAACACTTGCGACATATTAAATTGCACATCAGTTTAACCGAGCAGCAGGCTTGCCACTTAAGATCCCATGCAGTTATCAGTGTGGAGAATTCCATTCTGATGAGCTGAAAGCTTTGATTGATTCTTCTTCAATGAAATTAAAACTACATCTTTTTTTTTTAATTTCAGGGCAGTGTTGGCAGAACTTTGCTGGGCAGCTCCCATTGCATATCAATTTGTTGAATTCTGCTGTGATGTCACCAAACCAGTTGTAAAACAGGTAAGAACCGGGTATCATTCTTTATCCATTCCCCTGTTGTTGGGCACCTGTGCCGGCTCTGATAAACACTGATGTGTGAGTGTCTCTGTTGTAGGTTGGCTCAGACTTCTCTGGGCAAATTCCTAGGAGTGGTAGAGCTGAATCATATGGTAGATCTATTTTTAGTTTATTTTTGGGAAATCTCCACACTGATTTCCATAGTTGCTGAACTAATTTACCACCTCCTCAGCCATATAAAGGTCCCTTTGCATTCCTGTCTGTATTTGTCACTGTTCTCTTAATGACCTCCGTTCTGACTGGGATGAGAGAGAATCTCAATGCAGTTTCACTTTGTGTTTCTCTGATGGTTAGTAAGCTTGACCATTTTTCGTGTTTATTGCCCATTTATATGTCTTCTTTTGAGAACTGTCTTCAGCTCGTTTCTTTTGTCTGTGTTATTTGACTTCTTTAGTTCTCTTGAGCTCTTGGTATGTTGTAGATATCAATCAATCTTCTGTCTGCTGGCAATGTTTTCCTCCTGTTCCGTGAACCGTCTCATGTCCTGAGACTAGCTGTTTCCACTACGCAGGAGCGTTTTAATTCTATGAGGTGTTTTTTTTTTGTCCATGGCTGGCCTTATTTCCTGAGCATTAGAACTCCTGTTTAGAAAGTCCACGTCTCCATTCTCGCCTCATCATTTTCTAAAGAATGCTGTCAATAAGCATCTGCATGTTGGTGTCACACTAGCTATCTCCTACTCCTGTAATCTGAGAAACCACATCCACATCATCATTTTTCCTTCGTTTTCCACCAACAGCTTTATGGTTTCATCACTTACATTTTCATTTATATTACCTCTCCATTTTATATTAGCTTTCCCAAATGAGGTGGGGTCGTGCTCAAGTTTCTACCTATTCTAGTGTCTTTATTTTTACCTATGGATTATGCTAGTGACTTTGAGACAATCATGTTTTCATATGAGGAGGTTTACTTTGGAGGCACTCTGTTCTGTTTCGTTTTGTTCTTTTATAGTCTTGTACCATCTATAAATATATTTTTGCGTGTATGTTTGTGTGTAGAATGTATGTGTGAGTATGGGAGAACAGAGTATGACTTTCAGGACTTGGTTCTCTCTTTCCATTGTGGTTCTGAGGACCACACGCAGGTCCTTAAGTTTGCACGGTGAGTGTTTGTATATCCACTGAGCTGCTTCTCTGGCTTGCACCATTTTCAATTGTTGTTATCATACAGGTGACTGTTCCATAAGTCACATGGAATCTCTGGACCATTTTGAAGTTTATATACATTTGCTATTTAAAAGCAGTAAGTATGTCTGTTCATCTATTGATATCTGAAAAGAGAAATATTATATACAAAATGCAAGGCAAATATTTATAAGTGCAATGCAGCACTTAGCTCTATGCAGTACGGTCTCAGTTTTATTTCTGCAGCAGTGAGAATTTTTATTTCTGCCTGCTATTTACAAGGAAGGAGAAAGAATGCTGTGATCAGAGCCCATGACGCTCTTGCCGTCTGGGAGAGGACAGTTTACTTCGCCTCTGGCTAGTCAGCTTTCTGTCTCTGTGATGAAATAAATGATAAGTGTAACTTACGTAGAGAAAAACATTTATTAAAGTGTTGTTTTGATTTCTGCTTTCAGGGATTCAAGTCCAAGGTTGGGTAGAGCCATTGCATCTGGTAGAAGCGCTGGGTGGCAAAAATGGGGGCCACCTTATCACTAGTGCTGACTGCTTGCATCAGGAACCAGGAATTCAAGATAAGGAGGGAGAGCAAGAGACCAGGGCTCGTCTCTGCAAGGGCATGCTCCCAATAACTTATGGCCCTTTCAGAAGACCCTGCCTCTTAAAGGTCTTATCATCTTCCCATAGCACTCTCTTGGGTACCAAGCCTTTAACACACGGGTCGTTAGGGGACACCTAACCATAGCAGCCTTTATATACCGTTTTTATATTGTTTCTTTTATGTAACAACCAAAGTTGTTAGAGAATTATAAAACCCAAAACCCTCAGAGGAAGGACTTCCCTGAAGCTTACTATTCTCCATGGGTCTCATAATATTTTATAAATATACATGCATTTGCACGCTTGCCTGCTGACTGAGAATAAGAGGCGAATATCTGACCAATTGTCTAAAGGCATTCAGTCAATTATAGAAACCGAGCAGCGGCCATAATTCACCCTGTGTGTGCTGTCAGATGTGAAAAGTTATCTGTCTTAAGTTTTTTTATATGCTAACCAGAAAGGCATTTAGCTGCACAAATGATCCCCAAGGTACATGCTTTTATTTTATGTGGGTATATACATAAAATTATAGTGCTGTGTGAAGTGTTTGTAAATGTGTGGCTGCTTTATGTGAGTAATTTATCCACTTAGAGGAGACGTTTGCTATAGAAAGGCCACCCTAGATCTCATTTCAAGTATCGTGATGTTTTTCTATGGGGAAGATGGGTTTTGAGAGAGAGAAAAACCGTTATTTTTGGTAAATATTTAATATTTTCCACATATTTTCTGTATGAATAGTAAAATAGTTATATGCCAAGGTTTTTAAATGTGATTTCTTATGTTTACCATAATAAAATTATTATCTGTGATAGAAGGACTACCGATCTGGAAACTACAGTTTTAACAAATCATTTAGTCAACTCTACAGTGTACTCAAAGTCTACTACTCAGGCAACGCGTGCTAAGCTAGGCATGGGCACACAGGATGCACAGACTGCATCTTGGACAGCTCCCAGGAAGCTGCGTTAGAGCCCCTTCTGCAGGCTTTACATATGCCTTTTAATTGGTCAATGGCTTAGAGATGTACTTTCTGGGCATGTCAGTTATTTTTAACCAAGTAAAAACTTTTTTTTTTTGCATGAAACCTTTATTTGATTATTACCTATTGCCAATAAACAGAATCCTTTGGAGGACTACCCCCATTTATTCTTTTTCTCTTTTCTGTGACTGGCGTGAAGTAAACCAGTAGCGTGGATGGAAGAGCCCCATTCTGTTCCCAGTGCTCACTCCGTCTTTAGATGCTGACACGGTTTCTGGATCCCTGTGGGTAGAAGGCATGAGGACAGCCCTAACCTGGACCCAGCTCAGGTTAATTCATGAGATAGTTTAAGATAGAACAGGTAGTTTTTGTGGTTTTGGTCTTAACATTTTGAGGTATGTTCCAGTGTGATTGGACACTCTGGATTCAAACTAATCTCTCTTTGGTTCTTATGATAGAAACATTTTTTTTCTTTATCAAGGCAACAGTGGGAACCTCTCTGAGATTCTCTTGAGAACTCTCCCAGGGGAAGTCAGCTGAGGTGTGACCAGGTAGAAAGCAGGATAATCACAGCTGCCTGTTGATTTCTGTGTATTCCCTCAATCAGCACATCTCCTATTTTCCTGATGAGAAATAATACATAAAACAGGCCAGAATCAAAACCAAATTCGAAGTATAGAAGATTAATTTAAAATGTGTTCCATCCTTCGGCTCTCTGTCTCATATAATCCTATTTTCACTAACTTTGATAAAAGGTGTATGTATGGTTAATGTGTTTTCCTCCCTGAGCCCCTGTATCCCTCCCTCAAAGAAGAGGTGGGATGTCATTCTCAAGCAGAAGCTTGAAACTGAGAAGGGTTTCTCCTCCATCCCTTTATATTGTGTGATGTTACCCTCAACAAGGATTTGTATGTTTTGTGGTCAATTTGCTGTTTGATGCTTGGGATTTTTCTCGGGTCTGACTCCTGCTGCTAACGAACATGCTCATTCATACCGTGCAGCTGTAGCATAGGCATGTTAAATAATCGATGGGACCATGGCAGGTAGAGAGTAGCAAACGCCGTCCCTTTGTTGCTATGGTGACATGTTTGGTTAAGGGGTCCTGTCCATCATTTGGACCACATGGATATGACACATGTAATGTAATTGTGGTTGCTGTGGTTGGAGGAGAAAATCAACTTAGGAAGAGGCGGCGTCTGAAGCAAATGGATATATGTTTCAGAAGGTGCTTGGGGACACTTTTACACTGTTCTATTCACAGGCTCACTTCCAGCCGATGCATCAGCATAGAGAGCGACTGAAGGGACAGGTTTGCTTACTTGCTGTGGCAGCAGCATTTGATCATTTATTGCCTGCAATGGTTATTGTGTGAGGTTTACATTCTTCCCCCTGTCATCCTTAGGAGGGCTCCCCGTAAGTGGGACTGATGCCATCTTTAGTGGAGAAAATGAATGGAAGGACATTTCCTTTATTCTCTGTTAAAAGCAAAATCCACAAGCTGTTAGCGAAAGCCATTTTGTTTATGTTCTGATCCGGCGAATACTCATTGAGCATTCAGCTGGGGGCCCCCAAAAGCTGGGAGGCGAGAGCACAAAAGATATGGTTCTGCCTGTGTTAGTCGCTTAGTCGTCAGTGTCCATCCGCCTGTAACTTTCATTTCACTGCTATCCTATGACTCGAAGAGGACTTTCTTCTTGTGTGTGTGATGATTGTTTTAGAGTGTGTGTGTGTACATGCGTGCTTGTGTGTGCGTGTGTGCGTGCATGTATGTGTGTAGGTATGATGATTGTTTTAGGGTGTGCACATGTGTGTGTGTGTGTGTAGGTGTGATGGTTGCTTTAGAGTGTGCGTGTGTATGTGTGCATGCACATGTATGTGTGTGTGTAGGTGTGATGATTGCTTTAGAATGTGTGCATGTGTATGTGCGTGTGTGTGTGCGTGCATGTGTATATGTGTATAGG
This sequence comes from Dicrostonyx torquatus, assembly GCA_028555095.1. Taxonomy (NCBI): domain Eukaryota; kingdom Metazoa; phylum Chordata; class Mammalia; order Rodentia; family Cricetidae; genus Dicrostonyx; species Dicrostonyx torquatus. Next base: position 1,332,175 of record JAQHUG010000085.1, read on the forward strand.
TGTGCTGATTGCTTTAGAGTGTGTGCGTGTATGTGTGTGTGTGTAGGTGTGATGATTGCTTTAAAGTGTGTATATGTGTATATGTGTGTGTGTAGGTGTGATGATTGCTTTAGAGTATGTGTGTGTGTGCGTGTATGTGTGTTTGTGTAGGTGTGATGATTGCTTTAAAGTGTGTGCATGTGTGTGCGTGTGTGTGTGCGTGCATGTGTATATGTGTGTGTATAGGTGTGATGATTGCTTTAGAGTGTGTATGTGTGTGTGCGCGTGTATGTGTGTGTAGGTGTGATGATTGCTTTAAAGTGTGTGCATGTGTATGTGCATGTGTGTGTGCATGCATGTATATACGTGTGTGTGTAGGTGTGATGGTTGCTTTAGAGTGTGCGTGTTTATGTGTGCATGCACATGTATGTATGTGTGTAGGTGTGATGATTGCTTTAGAGTGTGTGCTTGTGTATATGTGTGTGTGCGTGTATATGTGTGTGTAGGTGTGATGATTGCTTTAGAATGTGTGTGTGTGTGTGTGTGCGTGTGCGCGCGCGCGGAGATGCATTCATGTGCAGGTGCGTGTGGAGGTCCAAGGTCAAGTTCAGGAGTCTTCCTCACTTACTCTCTGTCTTGTTCATTGAGGGAGGGTCTCTCAGTTGGACCAAGAGCTTGCTAGTATGGCTCGTCTCAATGGTCAGCTTGCTTTAGGGATCCCCAATCTCTACCTTGAGTGAGCCCTGGAACTGATGATGGCCCACCACACCCACTTGGCATTTATGTGAGTCCTGGAGTCCCAGACTTGGGTCTACATGCTTGTGCAGCAAGGCCTATCCCCTGAGACATCTCCACAGCCCCTATGATACTTCTTTTGTCCTTATCCTTTGTAGTTCTTTAATGTGTATATCTCCCAGTGAGTTTCTTGGTTTGCAGTGCTAGGAAGTGGATCCAGGACCTGGTGTAAGTATTCTCTCAGCGAGCTGCCTTCTCATCTTTTAGTTGTTTAAGACAAAATCTCATGCAGTGTAGAACGGCCTGGAACTTGCTACGTTATCTGAGGCCCTCCTTGGACTCTTGCTTATCACTGCTGGTATGCACACACTCAGTAGATGTGTGTATGTATGTATGTGTGCATGTGTGTGTGTATGTGTGTGTGCATGTGTGTAAACACGTGCATGTTTACTTTGGTACATGCAGAGGCCAGTGGACAACCTTGAATATTGCTCCTCAGACACTGTCTATATACACCCTTTTTTATTGAGACGCTGTCTCTTGCTGGTCAGTAACTCACCATGTAGGCTAGGCTGGTTGGCCAGTGAGCCCTTAAGATTCACCTGATTTCTACCTCCTTGGAGCTGGGACTATAAGTATGTGGTCTACACTCAGCTTTTTCAGGGTGGATCCTGGAGACTGAGTCAGGTCCTCATGCTTGTAAGGTTCAACATACTACCAGCCTAGCGATCGCCTTAGCCTCCTAGCAGTTACAACAAGCAACACAAAAGTAGATACAAACTTCAGTGACACAGGCGACATTCTTGATCTGCACCTGCCCTGTCACTGGCCCGGCTAAGTCAAGAGCTATCTCTTTGGGGTATTTTACTCAATTAGTTTCCCATACATTTTTTCCTGACTATGGTCTTTCTTAAATGCTATTAGTTAATCTATGTCTGTTTTTTATTATTCCTAGTTAGGAGTGTTGGGGAAGGAAAAGAATTGTCAATAGAGGGGCCCTAGAGGAGCCTCTCTTATAGAGGAAGGACCCTGGAATCCAGGCCCAGTGAGAACTCAGAGCAGACTGACAGTGGCAGTTCCTTGGCTGGCAGGCCACATTGCTAAGCCAACCTTCGCTGAGCTTCTCCTGGGTTTATGTTATAGTTGTTGAAGCAAGGTGGTCGTTTCTGATCTGATTTAACTTTCTGGGTGAGGAATTTGATTAGCTTAGCTTCTTTGTGGTCCAGTCAACAAGGGTGAGAAGCAGTCCAGGCGGGCTCCTAGAGTGCCCGACTTCTGTCCCTGAATTCTGAGGCATTGCTGGGCAAAGAAGATAGGCAACCACTGCAGATGCTTCTAACTCATTAAAACTCCCACCCAGAGTTGCATAGGTTCCTTAAACAGCATTTGTCATTTGTTGAATTAGGGTTTGAAATCTCCTTGTGACATCGGGAATTACATGTGTTCTGTCCATCTTCCCAATTATGTCAGAGAAAAGCAGTCCAAATACATCTTTATCTGGTGGAAGCTGGCGTTTTGTGTTTGCCTCTGTGATTCTCAGCTCTTGGGAAATGAGCGGCTGCGGTTGCTGCATTTCTTCCTGGAACACAAGCGTCGTGCATTTAAAAGGTCTGCAACGCCCTAACAATTAGAGTGGAATTTTATGTCAAAGGGAAATCTTGTTCATCATAAACCGTATTTCTTCTTATTGCATTTATACCATTACCAGCGGAGTTGGGATACAACCTTGAGATTCAGATTCTGAAGGATCACTAGCTTTAAAAATTATTTTATTCGTTGGCTGGAAAACAAACAAAAAGCGCTTCTTGAAGCTCGTGGTCCAGTGCTTACCACTTCGAGTCTTGCTGTTCCATGTCAGGAAGGCTTTGGATTTTGTACATCAGGAAAAAAAAGTAAACACCGTGTGGCCGCAGATAGCAACCCGCGCGCCATTACGTCAGGTAGTTCTCCTAGCATGTTGACTAGCAGCCCCAGGCCAGTGAGTGGCTTTGGGAGTGAATTTTTCTGCCCAGCCTAAGCCCAGTGAGCGAGATCCTAGGCGAAGACAGCAAATACCTTGTTAATACAGCAACTGCTTTTGAACCTGCTCCTCTTGGTGGCCAGAGGAAAAGCTCACGGCACCGACTGACCTCAGTGTCCTGACAAAAAATAAATTGAGATAAATTATGCTCTGGTCTCCTAGAGCACCCCTGTCTCTGTCTCCAGGTTTGATTTATGCAGGTGTGCTTGCTGCTACCTTTGAACACACAGCAAACAAATTTTCTCTGTTGTATGCAGATTTGAGGAAGGTGCCGAAACATTCGCTATTGGGTACACATCCAGGGTGCTTGGGGAGACTCACCACCCGTTCTGCTGCAATACAGAACTCACATATTTAAACCAAAAGGCGTGAAACGGAACAAATTGGGCCATACGACAGGCACACAATGAATACTAAACAGGGAGGAACCCCAGAAGTGCTATAGGAAAACTCGGTGTGCTACTAAAGACCAGACTAGGAGGTGGGCGCTGTGGCACGTGCCAGGCCTGGGGAGCTTGCCTTTTTGACTGTAATTTTCTAAATTATTTTGGGGTGGGGAGGTAGAGAGAAGTGTTGCTTTTAAGTTCGGTTGTTTGAGGGGTTGTTGTAAGAATGCTGGGCAGTGTTTATTTTCTCATTCTCTAATCAAAATCTATCACAAAGATGAAAACCAGCAAAACATGGCTTTGTTTCTATCTCAAGAAATATTTTCCACTCGAAGGAATTTTTTTCACTCTAGGGAACTGGAAATCGTGGTAAAAATACGAGCACTCCTGAACTTTGGTATTAGCTGTAGAACTTCTTCTTTATTACAATTTTTTTCTTTTACCTTTGGACATAGTCTCAAGCAGTTCAGTCTGGCCCCTCACTGTGTCACTAAGGATGACCTTGAACTTCAGATCCTCCCGCCTTGACTGGGAGTAGAGGTTTATGACGCCACGTAGTTTACGTGGCTCTGGGGGTCAAACTTAAAGCTGTGGCTACTAGGCAAAACACTCTACGGGACACATCTGCAGCCCTTCGCGGAACTTCTCAAAGATGTCATTCACTCCTAAGGGAAGGTTTGTGCCCTCCCCCACACCGGGTGTCTCTTGTGGCAGCCTGTGTCCCTGGGAGGCAGCTTTAGCCTTTTTCAAAATCAGTCTCTCCCTCCCCACCCATTCAGTGAGGTTTAACAAAGAATTTCAGTGAATGCTTCCCTGCCCCCCGTGTGGCCTCTTTCCCAGGTGGGCGTAGGCTTCCCACCCATCTTGTCTCTGGTCACAGAGAACAGAGAGAGCCTTCTGTGACCCAGATAGCAGGAAGCTTATTGTAAGATCCCAGGCAAAGACAGCAGCAGGCTTCAGGGAGGGAAAGGGCTGAGAGGAACCTGGACATTCACCGGTTGGAATCAAAGGCTGTTGGATCCGTACAAAGTTCTCCAGGCCCAGCTGTCTGTCATTCAGTATCCAGCTACTCTCTAAGCTACTGGTCTGTCTCAGGTTCATTTGCTTTACTGCCTTCTACCTGGTCGTTTTACCACTTAGAATTGAACTCGGAATGTGACTAGCCAAATGAATGGAGCATCGTCTCTGATACTCAGCTGCTTTGGATGAGGTTCACACCCTGGTTTTACTGTTCCTGTTTCCATTTGCCCAACAGGTTGTTGTCGTCGTTGGAGTGTGTGTGTGTGTGTGTGTGTGTGTGTGTGTGATCACGTACTGTGTTAAGGCAGAGAAGCGTTATCTAAGGCTTCCCTCAAGCAGTGGCTGGTAATGTTACTAGTGTCCCTCAGAAGGGCCGTGGCAGGACACTGCACAGCCCCGTGAAGAGCGTACTGTCATGCCCACAAGGTGCCAGTAAGGAAGAGGCTCTTATCTCCATTTTGAAACAGCAGAAATTGGGGCCACATAAGGTTAAGCACCTTGCCTAAAGCTATGGACTTAGCAGGGCGCAGAACTGGAATTTAAGGCCAGATTTATTCGACTTCACTAGATTATGTTTTTAAACACTGGAAAAGCAGCTCTGGGTTGAAACACGATAACACTGGGCCTTTCTGCTCTGGGGTGACTGGACCTTACGATTTCATCTGACTACCAGGATGGTGCTTCAGTCTCTCATCTCCAGGGAGAGAGCCTTCTCAGAAAGGTCCAGGTGCTCTGTCATTGAGAAGAAATAGTTAAAACTCGGTGCTTTGGAGTGGGCTTGTTCTCACTATATCACATCAGGATTAGCATCAGGAGCAGGCTTCTCCAGCGGGGAAGTCTCCATGTGCAGGCAGCTGTTCTGGTGTCTTCCTCACTAGGGGTCATCTTCGGTACTTTGCAGCACTCCGAGCCTGGAGGCCAGGGCAGCGTTCGGGCTTTGAGACAGAGCAGGCACGCAGTACCTGGTGGTTTGAATAACTGGATGGAAGCGTATGCGCCGTGCTTCCCCCAAGATCACGCCTCAGTCTCGCTTGCTGTTCTTTGTCCGGGTTTCACAGTCCTGTGTGAGAAAGTACTTTCTCTCTGATGCCTGTTTGGACTTCACTTATGGGTCAGTGCTCATTTTGGGTGGTTTCTGATAATTTTGCATATTACACTCTGGGAAGGTGTCTGCAATGGACAATCTTTTCTCCATCTTGCCCCCCGTGCCCTCCTTTAACAGAAGCCATTCGGTGGCACTGCATTGAATAAAGGTATAGGTTTCGGAGCCAGATGGACCCGGGGATCCTCCACCCTGCTGAGCTCGAGCTGGGTAACCTTTTCTAAGTCACTGCCGCAGAGCGTGAAGTGTGTAAAGCACCACTTAGTGCCCCGTGCGACTCAAGGGAACTCAGACGTTGGCCAGTATTACTGCAATAATCTCCATGGTAATTACTACGCTTCTTTCCCTGGCCTGTTGCTACTCCTTCTTCCCCAATGGGGGAGCTCTTCACTTTGATCCACAGTAATACAGTGCTCGACTGCAGCCTTAATTCACGGACCTTTTGTTTATATTCTGTTGTCACCCTAGGATTTGAAGCATTTCAAGTGTTACAAAGCAAATTTCGTATGAAGATAATTATCATGCTGCTAATGCAGAGGGGAAGCCGAGGTGTTTTAATTAATGATGTGCCAGACACCCTTTCAAATAGGGTGAAGTGTAATTTTTAAGGCCTTCATCTACTTGGCCATAATTAGGGACATTCAGGAACGTTCCAGCGTGACGTCTGCCGATTTGCACACTCTCATTAAGCAATCAGGATTGACCGACCCAGTGGCCAGACTTGCATGGGATTAGGCTCCATTTTTGGGGCGGAAAAGATTGCTATACTTTCTGTCCTCCCAAGCCTGCTTTTTAGTAACCTTTACCCATGTTCCTTGTTCATCAGAAATAACACTGTATTTTCCTTTCGAGGCCTTGATTTTTATAGAATCCTGCATTTCCTCTTCCTTTTTACATTCCGAACCAGCTTGACCATGTCTGCCTGTTAGAAATGAGATCATCTAAGCTCAGTGTGTAACGCATGCCTCCGTTCCCTGCACTAGAGGCTGGAGCAGGAGAACTGTGAGTTTGACGCCAGCCTGGGTTCTACAGTGAGACCCTGCCTACCAAAAATAAATAAATAAATAAATAAAAATTAAAAGATTAAATGTTTTACATGACGTGTTAGTTTTCCTTGTTGTGACAAATAACTTAAGGGAGGCAGGCAGCTTCTAGGCTACAGGCTGCTGTGGGGGTAAGAGACCGTGGCGGAGTACAAGACACTGCTCACATCTCCTGCCGTCAGGAAGCAGAGAGAGGTGAATGCTGGCTCTCAGCTCACTTTCTGCCTTTCATTTGGTCTGGAAGCTCAGTCCACGGGTTGGTGCTGGTTCCTAAGCAGTCATCCTCATATATACACGCAGAGGTGGCGTTCCCACGGTGATTTCAGTTATGGCAGCAGTTATTGCCATCACACATGGCAATGGTTATTTTGTGGGTGTTAGAGGTAGTTAGTACTGGAAATCAAAAATGTGAAGTTAGGGACATAAAAATGAGGAGAAGCGAGTTAGAAACTTGGGAACCGGAACGGACTTTTGATATCCTAGCTAACGCTCCATTTTAGGCTGAGCCCAATAAGAAAAGGGACGATGCTGGCTTTTTCCGTATCATGTTACTGTACCTAAATTGATGGGTACCTAGAGGTCTACTGATCCCTATATAAGTTACTTTGGTAACTAGAGGGATGGAATCTGGATTTCCTGGGCCTGGTGAAAGATGAAAGAGACCACGCCCCAGTGGGCTGGTATCTTAAAGGCTATTGGCTGAAGGAGCGGAAGGAGCTCCTGCAGCAGGACGTAAGATAAAGAAGGCTTGAATTTGGAAGAATAAGCTGTCTGCATAGTTAAGGAATGTGTAGGGAAGTTGCAAATGAGATGATGCGAACTTCGCTCACTAATAATTCACGTGGAAGAGGCGAAGAATGTAGGCATGACATCACAGAGGTCGGTGCGTGCGATTGCTCGCAAGACACCTTTCAGGGCTGGGACAGAGCATTAAAGCCTGATGACCCCAGAGCTCTGTCCCTGGGACCCACAAAAAGGTGCCCCGCACCTCAGAGTTGTCCTCTGACGTCACATGTGCACCATGGCAACCCATGCCCCAATAATAAATAAGAATTTCTTTTAAATATCTGTCTTACAGTTTTCCCTGCTGGATCCACATTTTTTTTTCTTGGTTTTATCACTTTACTACTTAAACCAGGGCAGCTTTTCAAGCTCAGAATCTTCATTAATTTTCTCCTTTTCTACCTTAGGTTTATAGTTCCTGTCCTGAATTCCATTAGGCCAATTCCATTAGGCCTTTTCCTTGCTGTTAGTGTAGATTATGCAATTTTAAATTCATTTCCATTCATCAAATTCTTGCTATGCCATGTGAATTGAAATGTATACCTTAGGTATCTTCTGTTCACCAATTCTGATTTCCTCCTTCTCCTCACCTCCTGTCTTTTTAGTGGAGGTCCCACAGCCCAGGTGGACTTTCTAACAGTAAAACAGGGGTGCCCTCACCCATGGCATTTAGCCCATGACTGCTGTATAGGGATGGGGAGAATGAGAAGAAGCCACTTGCTAAAGGGTGGACCATGAATATGAGAGAACCAGCCTCGGGTCTGTTTAGGGGATACTTTCCTTTAGCTTGCTGGAATATGGATTATGACTTCCAATTACGTGGGTGTCTAGAAAAATTAGTTTCGAAAACCCTTGAAGCACGCCTGTAGACCTATTTACCAACCTACTGTAATTATTTATTGATCACATGTCATGTGACCAGGCCTAGCCAGACCCTGCTCAGATAGAATAGTAAAATTTGGCCTAAGGTTTTCTGTCTGTCATTCTGTTTGTGATTTAGGTTATTAGAGAAAGCCCATTTACGCCAAAATCAAGACAGATCGCCTGTGGGGGTTCTGAGTGGAAATTCATCTGTCCTCGCTGTCACTTGAGAGACCGTACAGCGCTTGTACCTCCAGTAGCGGATTATGCACAATCAACAGTGATGAACATACGGGCGCTTTTAATTAGTCTTCATGCCCTCTGTCTAATGCAATCAGAAGCCCTGTACCGCAGTAGAGACTTACAATCAATCGTTCATCATCTTCTGAGGTAGAGATAAGCCCATTTGCCATTAGCCCGCGACTTAAAATATCTGCTTTCTGTAACCAGACAGGCATCTACAAACCGAGTATATTTTGAGCATGTAGACTTAACTCTCAAATTGCAGATTGCTTTGATTAAGTGTAATTGTGAGAATTAAGGTATCTCTGGCTTCCAGTCAGCACACGGAAACTGACAAAGCAGCTTGAGGCTGGCGTGGAAGGCCCTCTAGGCCCAGCTCTGCAAACCTCGTTTACTCATTCTGAAATGGAAAAGAATGTTGAAATCCTTGCTGTGGACATCCTCGCCGCATTATACCGAAGGTGTGTTAGGTACTATAGGTGTATTATAGGCGCACTGATGGTCAAGCGCTCCCCCAGCCCCCCAGGCCTCACGGGGGCACAAAGCCCACCCTGTCTCATTTGGGCCCCTGCTCCCATGGCTACTGTTACAAGTCATGGCCATGTCCAGTTCTTGCTGGGGAGGCTGATCGCCACAGGGTGAGGATTTAGAGACACAAATCAAGATTTGCAAAATAAACATTGCTGAGTTGGGTACAAAGTGCTACAGAGGTGATGGGGGAGGGCACATGCCCGAGTAGATCTCACAGAATCCTGCCATTTAAATAAAATTGACAGATTGTCTAATTTAATGGACAAAAGCTTGTGTTTTGATCTTTGTTAGAAACCATTTCCCCCTCCAAAGTGAACTTGTAGAAGATGCAAGAGCACGTCAATCCTCTGTTAATTAGCGGCATGGGTGGGCACTGCAAGAACGCATCACTGACTGCTGGGATATTGGTGCCGTGCTGGGATCCCAGACGCATTCACAGGCGTTCATCTTTTGATCCAACATGCATACTGCTGGGATGTTTTATTTAACTGAAGACAAAATCACAACTACACTTACATATTTACTTAGACGAATATTTTTGGCATACTGATTTTGACACTGAAAACCTGGGAGCAAACTATATACCCAATCATTATCAGACTTGTTGAGCGAATATATTTAATGTTATTGTAATTGTGCCATTAAGGAGGGGGAATTAATAAGAGAGAAGAGTACTTCCTACTGACCAGCCTTTTCCTTTCCCACTTAAAAAAAAAGTGCAATACCAATGGCATGCGTAGAAACGATACACAGATAAGCAAAACTAACACAATTAGTAAAACACACACATATAATCTCACTTTCCAGAAGTATACATGGTTTACATTTTGGGTTATATCTTATAGAATTTAGATTCCATGCACTGCATATGTGTGAGCATGTGTGTGTGTGTGTGTTGGGTGTGTATTTCTGTATATGCACATGCATTTGTATATTTGTAATTAGCCACAGATATGTAGATGTTGCCTTCTCATTGCCATTAGAAGACATTTGGCCAGACTGTACATTCCAATGAGTACAGAAACCTAGCTGTATTCAACATCTTAAAGATCTAATGAGAAAAGCAGGCATGCTGACTCACGCCTTCCCAGGACTTGGGAAGCAGAGGCGGGCAGAGTTCTGTGAATCTGAGGCCAACCTGGTCTACATAGTAAGTTTCAGGCCTACCAGGGCTATATAGTGAGACACTGTTTTCAAAAACAAAATCCTAGTGTAAGAACAATGCTAGCATACAGTAGGAATTAATAAGCTGTTGTGGGTCTGGATCACTCCAGGTCAGCTCTTTAACTCCTTGGTTATATTGGTGACTGGCAAGTGCCCGGTGTTGTAAATGGGCCTCTTCTCATTTTTTTTTCTTGTCTGCAACTATAATGACCACTGCTAAAAATAAATGGTCTTGTCACATTGATAGATTATTAATTACTAGATATAATTATAATTTATTATTTTTAGGATTGAAAGTGGTACAGTTGGCAAATATTTATACACACACACACACAGATATTTCACTTTTGATAGCATTGCTAAATGCCACTGGTAACAGTGCCCTGTGTTCCCAGTGTAAAGCATGTGATGTCCGGCGTTAATTACCTAATACACCCGAGAGCTTGCCTTCCCTCTCTCTGCTGGGGTTTTCATTGAGGCAATCACAGGTCCGCATGTAAGGACTAATGCAAGGAGGGGCCTCATACTCTTTTTTTCAGTTTTCTCCAATGGAAACGTTTAGAATGATGAGTTTTGAGGATTCTTCAGTGTTCTAGTTATTAACCCCTTGTAATTTGGACCTGGACGTTTCCCAAGGCCCATGTGTTGAAGGCTAGACCCTCAGCCTGTCCTCTCCTGGTGGGGCCTCACAGGTAGGGCCCAGTAGATTATGACAGCCCCCTCCAGTCTCCTCCTCTGTGTCTGTTCCCTGGCTCCTAGGAGGTGAACTGCGCCTCTCCATCCTGTTCCCAGCTGTGGCGCGCTGCCCAAGGATGAATCTTAACCTCCTCGTGAGCTGACTATTTGTGGTGGTTTGTTACAGTAACAGGAATTTTATTCTTACTCCATATTTTGTTTTTATATATGCATCTGTTTTTCTCTTTCCCTTCCCCTTGACTCCCCCTTTCTCTCCTTCTCTCTTTTCCTTTCTGTTGTATATAGAGGAGAGGAGAGGTGCGTGTTGTGTTCCCCAGCCGCTAGCCACTGGCCCGCCTGCACCCGAAATAACCACGTGAGGACGGTATTCATTTAAACTCTGCCTGGCTTATTATCACTAGCCTTTTCCCGGCTAGCCCTCACCTCATAAACTAACCCATTATAAAAGTCTGTAAGTCACCACGTGGTGACGTACCGGAAAGGTCTAACCTGCATCCATCTGCGCCAGTGGCTCGTGGCGTCTGGCTCACTTCCTTTCTTCTCCTCCCAGAACTTCCATTCTGTCTACTCCGCCCACCTAAGGGCTGACCCAACTATAAGCCAGGCAGCTCTTTATTCAACCAATAAGAGTAATACAAAATACAGGAGAACAATCCCACATCACCTTTCTTTCTTTTTGAGGCAGGGTCCTGCTGTGTAGTCCAGGCTGATCTTGAATCTCTGTAGACTACAATGACCACAAACTTGTGTTACACCTGCCTTAGCCTCCCAGATACTGGGATTTCAGGTATGTGCCACCACACTTGCCTGGCATTTTTTTTTATCTTCTTCATATAGGCTTTTGCAGAGGAAGTTTTTAAAATTGTGATGAGGTCAGCTTATCACTTTCCCCTTTAATGGGCCATGCTTTTCCTGTCAAGACGCAGTCCCCCTGCCTAGCAGGCATGCATTTGGCTTCCTCAGAGACTCTCATTTTGATCCTAGTTTTGTAGCATTCGATAACTGTGTAGGAAATGGGCTGGGATTGCCTTAACTTAATCAACAATTGTTATCTTTTCCTTTCTTATATCTTGAGTTGGTGGAATGGAAAGGACCTTTCTGTTTCGTTCTGTCAGTGTTTATAAAATATCCATATTTTATATAATATAAAATATGCTTCAGAATGGGGCTGCAGGTCTAGGCATTGTCCTTACTCTTTCTCAGTTTCTCCACATGTAAACTGTACTCTTTATCCTCACCGTGAAGGTGGCAGTGACTATGAGAGTTGACTACTTGGGTGCAGGGCTTTATCTGAGTCAGGAATGACACACCTTGAGTTTGTGTTTAACAAACTCTCCCAGCCCCTGTGGTAGTAGAGCACAGGGACATGATGAGGTATGGACTAACTGTGGAGACGGCCTGGCTTTTCACCCTGCTTCCTCCCCTTTCTTACTTTACAGGCATAGTCATCTTTCTTAATCCTTCCCTTCAATTGCAGAATAATGTTAATTCCCACCTCATAGGATTAAGTCACTTTGTGAAAAGTACTTGAATGAAGGTCTGGTATTGCTCACCTTGAAAGCTTGTTGAACACAGATTCCTGGGCTTCCATCCCCACACTTATACAGAATCAGAACCTGAAGGGATTGGCTCCCAAGGATGTGTGTCTCAGCAAGACTACCATATTGTTTTTAGATATGCTAAAAGAATATTTATTTATTTATTTATTTATTTGTGTGTGTGTGTGTGTATGTGTGTAGGCCCGGGGTCATGACATGCATGTGGGGTTGTTAGCACCCTTATCAGCTGAACCATCTCATGGTCCTGAAGTTTTTGTTTTTTTTTTTTAATAGCCATTTTTGGTCTTTCTAAGTCCTATCTGTCTCTCCAAGGCAGATGGACTTTGGTCTTTCTATGGTGTTGAAGTGGATACTTCCATTAAGGTGAATACCTTCTTTATAAGAATACTTCTAGTGTTGCAAGATTATCTAGTTTCCATACAAAATGAAGCTATCGTGGTCCTATATATGCGGCCAGTTCAGTGACTTGGCCCTAGGTCAGAAGACCATAGGGATGATGGGGTCAGTAACAAACAGAGGCGTAGTTACCACAACCAACTGTCTCCAGATGCAAACAATAGTAATACAAAAATAAATCTGTAGGCTGGTTTAGTCTTCTGCTACTATTTGTAGTATTCTTAAGAATGTTCGGCATAGACTCAGGAGGAAGACTGCATTTGCAAATCCCTCTGTGGCAATTTTCTTGTAAGTGGGCTCTTCTAGGTTGCTAATTTTTCTACCAGCCTATCTGTTAGGAATTATCTCCCAGTGTAAATACTATGAACTAAGATCTCAGGATGATTTTAGCTATAAGGAAAAGTACAGACTTCCCTTCCTAAGAAGAACTCCATGACAGTGTGGCAGGAAGACAGAAGTTCCCTTCCCTAGAGGCTTGTCTTCCATTGATTTTCTTAGCCCATGGGGGGAATCCCTGGATCACCCCCTCTGGAAACACCTCCTCTTCGGAAGTCGCACTCCCTGCTGAGGGAGCTGTCTGGATGGCTATTTGCCATGAACTCTCAAAGCTACAATTGCTCTGATCAGTGTGCAATGCTGCATTAATTACACGTTCACTCCATAGCACACAAATGGATTCTCTCTCTCTCTCTCTCTCTCTCTCTCTCTCTCTCTCTCTCTCTCTGTGTGTGTGTGTGTGTGGGGGGGGGCAAGGGGGTTGTTTCTGTGAAGTGCTGTTCTCTTGACAGAACAGAGGCAAGTTGCTATGTGCCACGGTAGCTGTGACCTTGGATATAGAAAAGACGACAATAAATGGTTGGGAAAGATGCTTAGAATATGGAAAAGGGGTTCAGGGGTAGAGTGCAAGGCTTTGATTTCAGTCACCAGCGCCACCATAACGGGTGAGCAAACAAAACACAGATTTTGACCGAGATTGATTCTCACTGAGTTTTTCTCGGTCTCAGGCAGCATTATTGATATACAATGAGTATATCAATATATGATATATACTGATTATGAGTATCGCTTATGCAAGAAAGACAAGTGAATGGCAATCAACCGACGTGTGGTTGGAGAAATAGCATTGGTGTAGGTGATAACCTTGAAAAATATGTTTGATTTTTTTATTTTTCATGATAAAACATTTAAGCTACAGATATATGTATTATTATTTATGATGACTGTGCCCTAAATAGCACAGTCTATTAACCTACTGGCCATCATCTCATTGCGGTAAGATTTCTGCGATGGTTCTGTCTCATAGAGGTGTATGCTAAAAAACTGAACAGTCAACCAAAAGCAGTGTCTATAAACGTGTTAAGGAAATTCTCATTGAAATTTTGTTTGACTGTTTCACTTTGTTTCATAGTTCTATCTACAGTATAAGATGAATAGTTTTAACATTTTAAATACTTAAATATGAGTAATTATACACCCGGTAACAAGGAACATTTATTTCATTTTGTACCATATTGCATCTACAGTATAAAATGAAGTTATTTTTAAAATACTTAAATATAATTGATTATACATTTAGTGAAATGGAAAATTCAATGTTTTCTTTTCCCATGAACAATTTCTCATCTAAATGATGCCTACTGTTTGATATTGGGCAACACAGAAGGATTCATATTTTAAGTTCAAGGATTTTCAAAATATTCTGTAGGCATAAACTTGAGACAACAAACTGGTATTGCTTCAAACGTGAACTGACAGTTTTCTAAAATGTATTGGTGGTGAGAGTAGAACTTTGTTGGATAAGCAGCAGTCCTGGAACACTCGCAGGGCTGCCTCTGTCCTACGCTGCTCTGTTCTTTGCCTGCATCTTGACTCTTGCATCAAAGACAGGTCTGACCGATCAGGGTGTTCTGCTCCCACTGTACCCCCGAACCTGCCTCAATCCAGGGCTCTAAGAGCATGGCTCCCTGGGTCTCTCTGGCCCGGGTTCCCTCTAGGCTGCAAGCAAAGCAGACAAGATAATTTGGATAAACAACCATACGAGATTTTCTTCATACTATATTAACTTTGGCCTGAATCCATAAAAGAGATGCAGATGAAAAAATATCCTCCTTGAAAGAGGATATCTGCTTTAGGCTATGTAGTCACCCCGTAAAGGTGTCCAGTCAGTTGGCTGTCCTTTGTGCTCAGCAGGCTATTAGATGGAGATTCATGTCACTTTTTTTTTTTTTTTGCTCTGAATTCTTTTCCCATTAAGGCTCTCCCACATACAAACGGGCTTTAAGACCGTCTCTTGTACCAATAACAAGAGACTAAATACTCCTTTATTACCTGAGAATAGTAAATGCCCAGGAATATCTGTGGACTGAACGAAGAACCTTGCTGGTCTCCACAGACTTGTGTTTGCTAATAACCCTGACTGAAGAGAGGTGCTGTCAGTTACGTTAATAACGCATGACTGCGGAGTGGGGATGCTAATGCAGGCATAATGTAGTGAAACTGCCAGCCTGCGCTGGTAATGGGACCTTCGCCACACTGCACAGACATTCACAGCCCTTTATGGTTCCCCATTTCCACCACGAGAGCACATTCTTTTGAGACTCGTGTCTGTGTCATCACCATCCAGTAATATTCATTAAGTTCCTTCATGCTGGGGACCGTCGGGTTCCATCCCCTTTAATGAGAATGATTGAGGGATAGGCTTTTATGTAGCATTGCTTTGTCCCGGAAGGAGGCGTCATCTTGGAGTGACCGTGATTTTGGCTCACTGTTTTCCTTGGTTCAGGGCACTAATTATATCAGTCACCTATTTCTGTTGGCAAACTGAGGCTGTGTCTTTAAAACAAGAGGTAAGTCAGCTGGTCTTGATGCTGGGAGGCTCTCTGTCAGTACTAGCCATTAGTCAGTTTTTATTCCGACTTTGTAAACAGCTCCCTTTCACACGGGGGATGTCTGTGCGCTTTCATCTGCTCATCCCTTCTGACTCTCATGGCAATCATGTCGTCACACGCCAGGCTTTGCTTGGATGGAACAGTAGGTTGAATGATGCTTTGTTTTGATTGACTGTTAGTTTTCAATGAAATATTTTAAATTAAGTAATTGCATAAAACTTTGGACAACATGCACAGAAATCAAAACAGAAGGAAGCCTTTCTTATTTAGCCCCCAGTGCACTGTGAGATGTGACTGGTCTCAACCTCCTTTCACTCCCAGTCTTGGGTGTTTGTAACCTCTCTTAGTGTCCCCTTCAAAATGCTTTTTCGTTTGCCTAGTTCCGTGTTCTCACCTAACTCCATCTCTCATCAGCATAAATGATCTTTATAATATGTTCTCATTTTCTTTTCTGTCCCTCTGTGTTAGTTAGGTTTCTGTGGCTGTGATAAGCATGATGACCAAAAGTCACTTTGGAAGACATACAGGATAAAGTCCATCATTAGGGAAAGCCATGGTAGGAACCTGGAGGCAGGAACTGAAGTGGAGATCATGGAGGGGCACTGATCATTGACTTCCTCCTCTTGGCTTCTTCAGTTGACTTTCTTATGCATCCCAGAACCACTTTTTCAGGGATGGCACTGCCCACAGTGGACTGGGCCCTCCACATCAGTCGTCATTTAAGAAAATATCCCACAGATTTGCCTGTAGGCCAATATGATGGAGGCATTTGCTCAATTGAATTCTCTTTTTCCAAGTGATCCTTATTTTTGTCAAATTGACAAAACCTGAGCAGAACCCTTGTCCTCTTTCTTTTCCCATGCTTTTCTGTGTTGGGCTAATTTCTTTATATTCTCCCCTTTGCCCTATAACTTGTTTGCTCAGGGGTCTTCATGAGTTTGCAATCACCTGATGAACTAGATATCAACTCTTCTGTCCGGCGCCACTCCTGCCCATAGTGCTTACTGTACCTTTCAAGAGCAAATCCTACATGCAGGTGAGGTCGTTTACTGCTTCCTGCGGGATGACACCTGGTGCAACCTGGGCATTGGAGGAAGGTTTGCCTGGGATCAGATGTTAGCTGAGCCCCTTTGTTCTCAGCGACCCTACTTGCTCCTCTATAAATTGAGGGTGATGGTCTTTCTGCCGGAGCTCTGCGAGCCCTGCGCTGTGTATGACACAGAGGAGGAAGCACTGTGCTGACTAAATAAATGGTCTTAGGGACATTAGTGGTGCCTAGTGCTTCTCTTCAGGCAGGAACTGTCCTACAAGCCCCGCATGAGTTTATTCAAGCCTTTTTGTGAGGAAAGAATCAGTCACATCTCCGTTTTATACTTGAGAATTTGAGTAAGCCATAGTTCCCTGTCTCCCAATAACAGCAGCTTATGGGAGACACGGTTTATTTCAGCTCACAGTCCCAGGTTGTAGTTAATCTGTCATTACAGGGAAGGAGCTTGAGAGATTACAGCAGGAGCTTGAGCTGGGGGCTATACTGCATCCACAGTCAAGAAGCAGAGAGAGAGATGCTTGTGTTCAGCCTCCTCTCTAGCTTCTCATTGAATCCAGGACCCAGCCCGTGAAATGATCCTGCCCACAGTTAAGATGCTCCTCCTCTATCAATTAATGCAATTAAGATAATCTCCCACAGGTATGCCAAAGGTCAGTCTTCCAAGGAAATCTAGATGGTGTCAAATAGATCACTAACAGACTGTCACAATACATAGACCGCGTGTGCTCTATGCAGTAGCTATATATCCACATTCCATTCATGTGATACATGGTGTGTGTGTGTGTGTGTGTGTGTGTGTGTGCCATGTTGCTCATGTGTAGACCTCAGTCGGCTGTCATGCCTCCCCTTCCACTTAATGGAAGTCTCTCTCAATGTTCCCTACTCCACACAGTAGCCTGGCTGGCCTGGGAGCTTCCTCTGCCTCTTATTGCCCATTTTCTCAGAAGAGCATTGGGTTACAGACACATTTGCTACTGTGTCCAGTTTTCATGTAGGTTCTAGGGGTCTGAACTCAGACGATCAAGCTTGTGTGACAAGTGTGTATCCATGGAGCCAACTCTGCAGCGCTAGGAAAAAAAAAAAAAAAAAAAAAAACCTCTTCTAGGACTCTCCTTGGCCACCCCTGCCCACAGTGACACTTCTCTCTCTGAATTCCTAATGCATTTAGTAGAGAGAATAAGTTAGTAATTGCTAAAGAGCAGCCTCTATTATACCGACTTACTTGATTATAATTATTGCATGTTATTGTAGAGAATTTGGAATATGGAAACACCAAAGGGGAAAATAAATACATTTAGAGATAACTGCTACTCACACATTATATGCTTTTTAAGTCTTATTTTATAATACCATGCATATATGCACAATGCATAATTATGTGAGATTTGCCTTTATCACTTAATATCATTCTAAATCTTAATGGAATGTGAACAGTTTAATTGTATAATTGGTCTATAAACAACATATTGCTTTCTCCCAATTTTCCGATGACTATATATTTTTTTTCAAGACAGGGTTTCTCTGTGTAGCTTTGGAGCCTATACTGGTGCTCACTCTGTAGCCCAGGCTGACCTTGAACTCATAGAGGTCCACCTGCTTCTGCCTCCTGAGTGCTGGGATTAAAGGCATGCGCCACCACCGCCCGGCTTACTATAAACATTTTTGTAGTGAAATATTTCCAAGGTTGTCATCTTAAAGAGACTTCTGATAAACATGTAAAATTACCTTTTAAATGGTTTGATCAGTTTATCCCCATCTCTGTAGTAGGAAGGCTCCAGTATATTTTTCAACTCTTATCGACTGCTAAAATTTTTAGTTTTTAAAATCTTTGTTAATGGAAGGCAAGGCCCATATTTTGAATGGCAATAAATCAAAATTACCATGTGTAATAAGATGTGGTTTTCGTTGAGTATGATGTGGTTGACTTTTTTTTTCTTTATGTTTGGTCCATGAGTCTATTGGAGGCCAGGGAGAAGAATGTTAAATGAGAAATGTCCTGCATAGATTCAGGGATTTGGACTCTTGGTTCCTAGCTGGCGGTCTTCTTTGGGGGAGGTTATGGAAACTTTAAGAGCTGGGGCCTTACTAGAGGAAGTATATCCCTGAAGACGTGTTTTAAGAGAGTATAGTATTACCCCACTTTTAGTTCATTCTCCCTTCTTCATGTTTTGTTGAAGACTTGAAATGTCAGTGTGCTACTCTAGCTTCCTGCTGCTATGCCTCCCTTGCCATTCTCCCTTTGGAACCAAAAGCCGAAATAAACTCTTCCACAAGTTGTTCCTGGTCATGCTATTTTATCACAGCCACGAAAAGGGAATGATGCAGAAATCAGGCAGGATGGAGATTGGTGCCAGGGGTCACCGCAGAGAACCAACCATATTGTTTCCTGTCGGCAGGAGCTGTAATCTTTTTCATTTGACAGTACTGGGGTTGGAATCTCTGACCTCAGACATTTTAGGTAAGCATTCCACCCTTGGCTTTTAGCCCAGTCCCTAGCTCTACGTTTTGAAGGTAAGAAAGACACAGAGAGGTTTAGTGACTTAGAAACAATGTTACGTAGGAAAAAAACTAAGTGAATTTGGAAACTGAAAAACAAATACTTGTTCTACCCCGAAGTTTTCAAGGTTACTAAATTCTTACTATGTCACATTGTTTCTTATTTGCCTTAATATAATCACATAACTGGCTTTACCTAAAGGAAAAGAAGTACAGCTTATGACCGTAGAATAAAATTGTTGGTGCTTTCTTTGAACTCGTCAGTTCTAAGGTAAAGGGATTCTGATTAAGTTACTCTGATAACCCAACTTTGTCATGGTTTAGGTACATAGGACTTATCACATGTCAGTGTTCAACAGACCACGGGGCAAGAGTGTGGGACCTGAAATGTGGCTGCCCCTCAGACAGAGGCTTTGCTACCCCTTAGGATGGTCACTGCTTTCTCTTCCCAGGTTTCTCTGTGGATGGAAATTTAGGGGTGATAGTTATAGTAGGTGGCTGTGTGACTCCCCGCCCCTTCTGTTCTATTGAGATGACAAGGAGCCAAACATTGGAGATGGACTCGGCTTGGTTTTTTCTTGCCTTAGAACCAGTTCTCTTAAGCCAGTCCATTGGCACAGCTCTGCTCTGCAGACTCAGAAGGGTGGTGCTCGCTAGGAAAGTCTGCACAGTATGGATCAATATTTTTGTTAGTAACATTGGATGAAAAGTAAATGCAACAACTTAGCGGTTCAATCTTCCTGTGGTATTATGATGATTTGAAGCTATTAAGAAGATAGTAGTTTCAAGGCTGGAAACGTGTTAAATTCATATCTCACCTTTATTACTAATAAAATTGACTAAAATTATGGAGGCAAAATATTGCCTTAGTCTTTTCAGTCTCTGATCAGAGGGGATTATTTCTATTCAGGAGCCAGGAAAGACTAGTGGGGCTTTCTTTTGTAAGTAGGGCCATTGATTAGCTCTCCGTTGTCCTCTGAAGAGTTGTCATCAAGAACAGTAGGCCTTGGTTGCATTCTGGAGAAGTGGCAGGATATCCACAGGGGTAGCCCTTCTCTATTATTTAGCTACACTTTGCAGCCCCTGGGAAGAGGTTTTATTTTCTGAAAGAAAAAAAGCAAGTGCCTGGCTTAGTTTTTTTATTCTTATTCTTGATACTATTGCTATTTATGCATTCATAATTTAGCCAAACGACTTTTTAACCTAACATGAAGGATAAATGCCTTCTAAATGGCAATATAAATATGCAGGACTTCAGGTTACACAGAAGCTGTGTTAGTTCCTAAGGTAGTTTGGTAGTCAATTGGAGCCATAAAGGACTGTGTGTTGGAAAATATCAAGCGAGCATATTGAAGCAGGTCTGACATGTATTTGTCAGTTTTCTTAGAGGTGGAGATGGCTCCATGTTTGAAGACTTGTACCATTTAAAATCAAAATTAAAACCTTTTCCTTTCTAACTACCTTTAGAAGCCTCAGATGTATTGTTTCTTAGGTAACTGATGGTGGTTCTCCTTGTTACACACCATCTTAGGTACAGACTCTGAGGTGGGTATTTACAGTTAGGATCTGTGCTCTGAATCTCTCCCTGACCTGGACAGAAAGCATTTATTGCCAGCCATAAAGTTTCAAGGCCTGGGTTGACTCTCCAGAAAGCTGGAACGATGGTCTCTCAGAGTCGTTCTCAATACGGGATTATCATACACTCTTAGTCATGAGTATGGACTGCCTTCAAGTAGAAGATGGTAGTCTTGGGCAAAGCTATTTTCAACAGAGATCAGTTTCTAGAAAAGGGCTGACAGCAGCAATGCTCCTCCCAACGGAGAGAATAAATCTTTCAGTCTCGAGGAGACAGGGCCTTGCACATCCATCGCAATGCTTTTGACCCTGGACATTTAATAAAAAGGGAGGGAAAGAGAACCCATGTGTGTTCACCAACACATTTCTCACCAACTCGCATGAGGTGTTTCCGGTATCCTCTCCGCTCCGTGTTAACACACATGTGGTACTAAGTGAGGAGAAACTTTTGGGGAAGCCATTCCCAGTACTCTCTGCAGATTGATTCTTGGTTTTTCCCTTGCTACCCTCCCAGAACGGACCCTGCATCCTGCCAGCAATGTGACTTCTCCAAGCTTTGGTTCCTTCTTCTGTAAGATGGGAAAGGCAGCCCCATTCAGCCCATACAGCCTCTCCCTGGGTGACTGTAAAGGTGAATAGACAATGTAGGGTGGTGCCAGGCATGGAACACATGCTCACCGAATGGCACAGCCTTCCTCCCTGCTGGCTGTTGCTACCATTTGCTGGAGCAAACATTTCGCCAATGTCTTAGTTACTATTAGTTGTTCTATTGGTGTGAGAGACACTATGATCAGAGCATGGAATCAACTCATGTGTAGTTAAACATAAGCTCCCCACCTTCCGGAAGATCCGAGTCTAGTTTTGAAAGAACTGTACCAGGGCCTGTATTGTCACAGGGAGACATAATTAAAAAGAAGAGGTTTAGAGAGAAAAGATGTTAGTAGCAACTTAACAAGATTAAGGTTAAGAAGATACCATGCAGTAGACACGTGTGTAGCAGGCACAGCATTGTTCAGCTTGCCAAACAGATAGTTTGCTGAGATTTTAACGGGAAATACTCTATTTTGGATTTTACCCTTCCCCACTCGTTTGTTTGTCTGTCTCTCTCGTGTGTGTGTGTGTAACTCTGTGTGTGGTTTGTGCACATCATGTGTGCATATGTACATACATATATGTATATGCGCACACCCATGCATGCCTGTCTGATATCTTCCTTTATTGCTCCCCACCTTACCTTTTGAGCCAAAATCTTTCACTGAACCTGGAGTTTCCACTTTCATCCAGTCTGTTTGGTCAGTGAGCCCTCTAGGGTCCACCTTTACGTAGCTCCTCAACACCAAATGGTACAGGCTCAGGCCACTGGCTTCTCCCTGGTGCTGGGGATCTGAAACCAATCTTCCTCCTGTGCAGCAGGCACTCAGTGGATCATCCTTCAAGTCCTCCTGCTTGAACTCTTAATAACAACTTCTCAGAGCTGGAATATGTGTAACCATCTCCTTCAGTTCAAACAGGCGGAATTAGATTTTACGGTGTGTTGTAAATGAGGGAGAGGAGAGGTGCATGTTGTGTTCCCCAGCCGCCAGCCACTGGCCCGCTCAGCGGCTGGCTGCCTGCACCCGAAATAACCACGTGAAGACGGTATTCATTTAAACTCTGCCTGGCTTATTATCACTAGCCTTTTCCTGGCTAGCCCTCACCTCATAAACTAACCCANCCCACCTAAGGGCTGACCCATCTTATAAGCCAGGCAGCTCTTTATTCAACCAATAAGAGTAATACAAAATACAGGAGAACACTCCCACATCAACGGTGTCAGTTAAACATGTCCAGTTCCTTCTGATAAGTCTGCAACCGTTTCCTGAGTATGTTATCATTGTGCTGGGTGGATGGTAATTTTCTATATCTATTCATAATGCTGTAATGAGTTTGAACAGTTTTGCTTTCTTTAAACCTTCACTATATAGTTACCCTATTTAATGACTTTGAAAAGATTTTTCTCCAGAAAGAGAGACAAACTATAATTAATTATTTTTTAATCACTTTTTTTTTTGGATACCATGTTCTACTTTCTGTTTCTCTCTACAATTGTATAAGCTATATTGAGGAGAGGAGTCACAGGGAATCTGCTAAGAAGACACTTGTTTGAAGCCCCCAGAGATACTGGCTCTTTGATCTCCTTGTGGAGTGTCTCTGATCTTTTATTCTGTAAGGCGTTTGTGTGTCTGTGTGATGGATGTTTCACAATACCCTAGTGAATGGAAGAAAATCTTTCCCAGTCCTTAAATATATTGCTTTCCTTGTTCTTTCCAAAACACATTCTTCTTGGGTAAGAACATCTTAGAGACATTTGGCACCAAATCAACAGGATTGTGGCCTTCAGTGGAATTTGAGGTTCTGAGAAGTGGTTTGATCGGTAAGAACCCAGCTTTGTTTCCTTTTCCTTGATTTCATCCTCCTCATCTGATAACAAAAACAACCTCTTTCTTCCTCCCTGTCCTTTCATTTTTCTTTTCTGAAATGAGTATCAGATTTCATTGACTTTTGTACCTTGACATCTGTTAGCAGTTTTCCTTCTTACCTTGAAGGAAGAAAAAGCTCATAGGTGTACAAAACAAATTAAGAAAATAGTCTGTGAGTTAAACAAGACCAAACAAGGTTTTGGAACAGACCTGGAGGGATTGACATGATGTTGTAGAGAGTCTAATCCATGATTCAGAAAATGTTAGTCATGTTGACAGACCACTGATTTGACTAATTATTCCATAGACTGGATGGCTGATTCAATTGCTCAAGTCACCTAGTAATTTTGATCAAATCAACGAGTAATTATGTTTTTTTCAGGCAGTAAATATAGAATACTGATTAGATTAGATGGAAGATGTTAACTGTGATAGACTCATGTAAAATATTTAATTCTTATGGATGAAATCCTCAAAATAGACAATAGGAAAGGTTGTGTCATTTTTGAAGACAATCCCTTTATTCTTTCAATAAACAGCATATTTATATGCAATATTCTCTGATGTTAACAAAATCCTCAGGCTTTACGTGTCTTTAGTATCATAAATGTAGTTTTGGAAACCCAAAGAACTAAACATGTCCTCAGATTTAAAAGAAAAATTCTTTTTATAGCTCTCACAAAAGGAAGCTATAGGTTAGCTAGAATTTCCCACTACTTATTAAATTTATTATTAAATTTAAAATTATTATTAAATTTCCCAGCTTATTTATTAAATATTAATACTGAAACCAAGCTGCTTTTATTTGTTTGGTTTCTGCTCTGTGATCCATCTTTTCCCTCTCTTTTGAGAAATGTTTCAGTGGTGCATCTTGTTTATTACTAAACTTCTAACTGGCAGTGTTTTTAATGCTATATCTGTGGGAGTAAGTTTAAAATATTTTAGAAACAAAGACATGTTTACTTAATGGAAAAGTCTGTCTTTCATTTTATCAGAGCTGTCTCTTGGATCACTTGCCTGCTTTAGAGTCCGTGCATGGGGAAACAGGCAGTATGTGCATATGTAATGTACAAGGAACTTGGTGTAGATTTTGGTGTGCAGAATTCCTGTTTGTGAAACTTCTCCAGGGGTAGCTATTGTAAAAACGTGTAGTGAGGTTGCTTCATCCGTTGTGTGCGTCCTTGTCTTCCTGACTTCTCCCCCTTAAAAGCAAAACGCCAAAACAAAACCCCCAGAGATGGCGGAAGGAGAGAGGACGGTGACTGCTGACGTTCAGGCCATGTTGAATGTGTTCTTGAGGGACTGTGAGTACCCACTAGTGTTCTTGCCTGGGTGCAGCTCCTGTCTGCCCTCCCACTGTGCTGAAAGCAATTCTCGCAGTGCAGTGACGTGAACTATTTTTGCACATTCTGACTCACACACCTACTGCTTTGCTGGGTTTTTAGCTATTTATCCAACTTAATGAGAAGTATGTTGGTGTCTTTAAAATGCCTGGCTAAGGAATGCGTGGTCATAGTTGTGAGCCTCTTCATGCCTTCTTTTATGTGCTGTGATAAGCTAATCCCCAGAGAACTTGCAGGTGTATACTCTAACAGTATAGGATCTGATCATCAACGTTTGGTAGCTCTCTAGGGCAGAGGAGAGAGTGAATCATCACAGATGTATAGGCTAATATGATACAAAGTTATTTTTGCAAGGGAAAAAAATAAGCCCTAGGTTTCCTTTTTGCTTTCATGTTCCCCTCACCATCCTTTGTTTTATTTATTTCTGTCTGCGGTGCCAGGGGTCAAACCTAGAACCTTACTTGTGTTAGGCAAGAGTCCTGTGTCTGAGCTGAGTTCCTGGTCTCCTTTGCTTTTGCAAGTAAATTGAGTCTAAAGTGCAGATCTCTTTGTAGTGGAAATAGGAACCCTCGCTTGTTCAAGCACGCAGTCTCCGACTTTAGGAGGTGAGGCACTGGTGTGAAACCTGTCTGAAGCACGGCTTAATTTAGAATACAGTCTTTGATTTTTCTTTTCTTATTCCTCCCTCTTAATAAAGACATTGCCACACACGTATTAATTTAGTGAACTTTAATGAAAGAAGTGTAGATAGCCTGAAACGGTCTAGTCCGTGCCAGGTGCTCCAGAGGCAAGCGTACACAAACTGAGGTAGATGTAGGAGAGATGCCACCTCTGCTTGCTTCGGGGGTCTTTCTCCTCACGAGGCAGGTGACAGTGGCAGCCAGCCAGCCTTACTGTGGCTAGAGGAATTTCTTAATATAAATCATTTTGGCTTTTTGCTCTTATTGCTCGCAATAGCAGAAGTAGGAAGCCTCAGTTCTGGACTGGGAAGCAGAAATTGGAGCCTCTATTACTGTTTTCAGCAATCACGCAAGGGCTTGTCTGCTGTCAGGTCTCTGAGAGGTTGTCTCGCGCGACCCTCTCGCCAGCAAGAACGACGCGGCACACAAGGATCCTTCTGCAGTAAGCTTTAATGCTTCTTGAGAGGGAGAGCATAAGCTTCCAGAGGGGAGACCCCAAACCAGGGAAAGCCATCCCTTATATAGAGACTATCCTCAGACTAGGACATGTAGGCTCCTAATTGGCTGCTACCCATCGCACGAGATGACGCCATGGGAGAGGCAGGGCACAAGGAATGGAAAGTCCCTTCACGCCTGCGCAGCATGCTTGTTTACAACTTGGGAACACAGGATGTCAGCGCCATCTTGTAATGGCGAATAGTGAGTGTGGCTCCTCACAAGAGGTCAGCCTCTGAAGGCGAGCCCTCCTCTGCGTGCTGAGCTAGATGTGCAGTGCATGCAGGTACGAGGCACACAGGCCTCTGTGCCCCACTCCAGCGCAACCTGAAGGGGCAACCACCTCTGCTTCAACTAAATTCTGCCTTAGAATTCCCAAAATGATGCTTGGCAAAAGGAGGCAATCCTCAAAGCGTCCAGCGCTGTTCTTAATTACTGAATGTTTTGAAAAGAGAATGTTCAAGAAACAGTGAAGTCCTGGAGAGATGGCTCAGTGGATCCTCTTTCAGAGAACCCCGGCTTGGTTCTCAGCACCCACATGGTGGCTCACAGCTCTATGCCCTCTCTTGGCCTCTGCGAGCACCAGGCATGCAAGTGAAACACAGACACATATGCAGGCAAACCGCCATACACATTAAAGAAAAGAAAAGAAAAGAGAAACTTATGTATATGTGATGTGGGATGTCCTTCCATATATGTGTTGCTTTTATTGGCTGATGACTAAAGCTGTTTTAGCCAATGACTTAGCAGAACAAAGCCAGGTGGGAAATCCACACAGATATAGAGAGAGTAGGCAGAGTCAGGGAGATGCCATGTAGCTGCTGAAGGAGGAAGACACCAGGTAGCTGCCAAAGAAGAAAGACAGTCAGAACTTTACCCGGTAAGCCACAGCCTTGTAGCGATACACAGATTAATAGAAATGGGTTAATTTAAGATATAAGAGCTAGCGAGAAATACATGTGAGCCATTGACCAAACAGTGTTGCAATTAATATAGTTTCCGTATGATTATTCGGGTCTGGGCAGCTGGGAAATGAAAAAACATTACTGTTTACATATAGGTAATGATATTTGATTTTCAGACCAAATTTTAGTCTTTATAACAAAAAGCCAGATTTTATAGAAGCTTTTACAAGATCCCTTAAATTCCGAAGTAGAAGGGTGGGGGATTCAAGCCACTGCCCTGTGGCTATGGGAAAGCTGTAGTGCAGGAGTCCTTCTGTGTTGGGGGAATCTTTGTAGTGAGCTGTATTTATATCTGCTCACTCCAGTTTTCCTTTTCTTCTCCCTTCCTTTCTATTTAAAAGAAATTGAGGACAGCACCTCACTGTGTAGCCCGAGCTTCTCTGAAACTCATGATCCCCTTGCCGCCGCCTTCTTAGTGCTGGGATTATAGGCAGGTGTCACCACACACAGGTTCATTTTAATTGCTCTTTAAAAGAGATCCTAGAAGGAATTTGCTAAGAGTCTCTGGCAGTCATGTGGGGAGCCCCGGGACTGTATTTGGAGATCCACTGATCTGTTTGACAGAAAGCTTGACAAAACATTAACTTCATGATTACTAGAGCTGTGGATGCCTCAGATTGAAAATAAGCTGCATAAAATTAATTCTGGTAATATCGCACAGCAATATTTAAATAGCCTTTAAAATCAGTGCTCTGTAAAGATGAGATCACCACTCTCCTGAAGCCTTTGCCCTTTTCCAACATGTGAGTTTCATCCATATTTATTTCCCTGGACTTTAACTGCCCCACGGCTACAGATGCGCAGCTGGCCCTTTCTTCCTTAGCATGTCCACACCCACAGATTCGGCCAACTTCAGACGGAACATATTCAAGAATAAAAATGTCGCATCTGCGTTGAACACGTACAGGTTTTTCTCCTCGTCTTTGTTCCCTTGACAATACAGTGTAACAACTATTCACATGGTTTTTACGTTTTAAGTACTCGAGAAATGATTGTCTGTGTGGCAGGAGGATGTGACTCGAACATCTACTGCAGATTTTGGTATTCCAGAGGTCCTGGAACCAATCCCCTGAGCATGCTGAGGGACAACAGAGGCTGGTTCTCCTTTGTAGGTGTTTTGTCAGCAAGCGTATTTATATTAAGCTGCTCATTCTCCGCAGGCGGCTGTCCTTGTGCAGGTATGTGGTTTACTCCAGGGACTCAGAAGAGACGGAAGGATGTTGTCGTTGCTGTATTTCAGTTGGACTTGGGAAATTCTT
Organism: Dicrostonyx torquatus; assembly: GCA_028555095.1. Classification (NCBI taxonomy): domain Eukaryota; kingdom Metazoa; phylum Chordata; class Mammalia; order Rodentia; family Cricetidae; genus Dicrostonyx; species Dicrostonyx torquatus. Next base: position 1,359,901 of record JAQHUG010000085.1, read on the forward strand.
CTTTCATTTAGGATGTTCTTTTCTTATTTTTGTTTGTGCGATAAATTAGGAATGGTGGACGGTGACATGGCTCAGTGGGTAAGATTGCTTGTCTCACAAGTCGATGAGCTGAGTTTGATTCCTGGAGCTCACCTGAAGGTGGAAGGAGAGAACCATCTCCGTGTAGGTGTCCTCTGACCATCATACGTGTGCACACGCCCCTCTACTGAATATGAGTGCGTACACGCACACACATACACGTGCGCGCGCGCACACACGCACACACACACACACACACACACACACACACACACTGATTAATTAAATGCCATCTGCCGAGTGGAAGTTCCTTTCTCATTGTGGTGATAGAATGCCTGGCAGAAACAACTTGAGGGAAAAGGATTTATTCTAGCACCATATTCAGGGGATGCAGCCATCATGTCAGGGAGTGACGGCAGCGAGTGGCTTGTGGCTGTGGGGGCAGAAGCAGGAGCTGACTGGTTACATTGCAGTGGCCATTGGACGGAGGTAGAGAAGGCCAGGTTAGGACATGAAGTCTGTGTCCTGCTTTCCAGTGACCCTCTTCTTCCACCTCAGCCTCACCTCTTAAGGTTCGACAACTTCCCAAAACAGTGACACCACCCCCCCCGCAATTGCAGAGGACCCAGCTGTTCAAACACATGAGTCTGTCGAAGACATTTCGCATTCAACCACAACATTTTGGCACTGACCTCCCTAGGCCGATGACTGTCTCATAATGTATCTACATTACATAGAATACATTCTGTCTAACTTTAAGAGTCCCCACAGTTTTACAACTCTAGCACTGTTCAAAGTCTCCTCATAGCTCAAGATAATCTCATAGCTACGAGCATCTGTAAAATCGAAGGCAAAGTTCCAATTTACAGTGATACAGAATGAATATTCTGATTCCACAAGGGAGAAATTGAGGGCATGGCAAGGCAAACACTGGATCAAAACAAAACTAAAACCTAGCAGGGCAAACATCAAATCATTCAGTTTCATCTCTGAGACCTAGGGCTCAAGGTGACATCACCAGGGCTTCTATAGGCTTGAGCGGGCCTGCTCCCCAGCTCTGATCCACAGAAAATGTAGACTGTTCCTCGCGTCGGTTCTACTGGGAGCCTACAGCTCGTCCCAACGGATGTGCTGCTTTCTTAGCAGCTGACACATCTGGGGTTTCCACTGAAACACGGGCTCCAGTTTGACATCTCTGTGTTCACTCCCATTTAGGAACTTGACGAAGGGAGTTCTACCCAGTTACATGTTGCCTGGCTTCAAATCTTGGTGTAGCCTTTACAAACCCATAAGTCTGATGTTGTACATTTTTGCTAAGCAGTACTGTGGGAATGCTCCTGCTGTGACCCGTTACCAGCTTGTGAGGTAGTCTGCCCTCCCCTGTATTCTACACACCAGTGACCTTGGAGCACTGAGCTCCTTCGTTGTCTATGCAAGGCTGTCCTGAAGCTCTACTTTCTCAGGCGCTGTGTATTTTCTCCTTTCGAGGGAATTTGTACTTGTATACACTAGAGGGATGGATTCTCGCCCTCCAGGGACCTTTCCCATCAGTCAGGTGTAGAGTGGGAAGTTTCTCTTTAATTGCACTAACCTCTTACAGTACTGACCATTTCTCGCATCCTTAAACTCACCTATGCTCCTTTCCTTAGCAAGCTTCACACTTTTTTAAAACATCTTTCGTCTCTGTGTTCTGCTCTCTTTCATGTGAATCTGACGAAGAACAATAAACAGTAACCCAAATGTTATACTGTATTGAAATTTCCTCCACCAAATAGGAGCGCGTGTATTATTACCTTTGTGGTCTTCTGAGCTCCCACCAACATGGCCCAAAAAGCTCCATGGTCAGCATCCTAGGACTTGTGTAACCAGTTCTCCAAACTCGCCCACATCCCTCCTACTTCCAGTAGTCTACACCACATGGTCGGAGTTTCACAACAGAACCTTATTCAGTGATACTGATTTTCCGCATTAGTTACTTTTCTCATTTCTGTGATAGAAAACCTGAAACAAACAACTGAGAGAAAGATTTATTCTCGTTCATGGTCCTGAAGGTTTAGTGTCATGGCAGGAAGATGTCATGGTGATGAGCCAGGTTTGAATCTGTTCTTCTGGAGTACGACACAGCTTATGTTACAGTGGTTGTTAGGGTGGGGAGTGTGGGCCCAGAACCCGGGGTGGGCTATAGCCAGCAAGTTCTGCTTCTCAGCAGCCTAATTTCTCCAGCGGTTCCCAACCTTTCTAAGTCACATCACCATCTAGAGACCAAGTGTGCAGATATGTGAGTCAGCAGGCTGTAGTTCATGTTCAAACCATAACATTAGTTCATAGGCACATGATTTCAAAGGGAAAAGGGCTATGCAGTGAAAGTCTCCTTTCCATTGCAGTCCCTGACCACCTAAAGCCCCACAGCCTTACAATTCCTGTGTGTCCTCCTAGAGACCGTCTCTGTTTCATAGGCTTAAGGAATGAGTTGCTTTCCCCTGAAGTATGGCGTACTATCCTTGGTTATGTGTGTCTGTCCTTCCTTCCTTCCTCCCTCCCTCCCTCCCTCCTTCCTTTCTCCCTTCCTCCCTCCTTTCCTCCCTCCCTCCTTTCCTTCCTTCCTTCCGTCCTTTCTTCTTTTCTTTCTTTCTTTCTTTCTTTCTTTCTTTCTTTCTTTCTTTCTTTCTTTCTTTCTTTTCCTTCTTCATTTCTTCCGTCCTCCCTTTCTCTCTTTAGTTCTATCTTTTATCTATCTATCATCTATCAATTATGACATAATATTCACTATATGGAAATACCATGATTTATTTAGCCAGACCGTGTTGATGAATAGGCAAGGTCTTTCCAAGTGCTTGCTATCTAAACCGTGCTACAGAGTAGTCACTGGAGTCAGAGAGATGGTGGTGAGTAAAGGAATGTCCGTGCTTGAATTAGACAAGTCCCCTCTCTGCTCATGGAGGTCTTCATTATCAGAAGTCACAAGACCCCACAACTGTCACTCAGGTGGTAGCTCCTTTGTGCTCTATGTACTTTTTACAATGAATAAACTTCCAAGTGGCTTTTAAACTTTATCAAAGGAGAAGAGACAATATACTTAGTGTCTTAAATAGCATTTAAACTCCCAAACCAAATTTCAGGTATGCATTTGTATATTAATTTTATTTTTTTTCTTCTTTGATTCTGCTTATCATTCAGTTGCAGGGAACTTCAATGTGACCTAGTTGGGAGGAAGCCCGTTCTTGTGAAATTAATGTGTAAAACATGGTGGGATTATCCCTTGGTATGTTAACAGTGCTCTGCAATCTCATTAACTGATTTGAAGCTTGAATTTATCACAGCTTGAAGCCATTTGGAATGTGTGCATGGCAAGAATTTTTCTGTGCATATTCTCTGTGTTAACCGGTGGCCTGCAAGGTGGCCGAATAAAACAGGTTACTTCTTTACTGAAGTGATGGACATTGGGCAATGGATGGGTCAGAGTCAGACTCTGCAAGTTGAGGGAAGTGCAGGGGAATCAGGAGCTTATTTCTCTCAATCTAGCGTTGCCATACAATACAATGAAAGAGGCAGAGAGTGGGGGTGGGGGTGGCGGTGGGCTGGGCCAGAGGATTAGAGAATGGGGAGCTTTTCAATTCAATAAGGTTTTATTCAGCTCTAAAAAGAGATTGTTTGAGGTAGTTGGGCCCCAAATAACCCCCCTCTGCTATTATAATTGAGGGCAACCAATCCACCTCTCTTCAGGTGTTCTCAATATTTGAAGCATCATCACCCTGAGATGGAATTTTATGTGGTAAGCACATTTACAGTAATAGACTTTTTATGTATTTCGTAGAAGCCAATTTAGGGCATTCCAAATGTGCATTCTAAAACAATCAGTTTTTCTAGTGACAGCTGCTCAGAAGAAGGCAAAGACAAAGATTACCAATCGCAGAGTTACCTGTGAGTGGTTGAGTGTTAGGCTAGGAAATGGACTTGACTGATAAAAACAATGCCAATAGAAGCTCACTCACAACGAGATGGTTATGAAGATAGTTGTCCAAAGGCATTTATATTTCTCTGGTGGTTATCCGATTTTAACAGTTGTAATAAAGTACATAAGATAATTACTTGCGCTGGAAGAGACCTAAGACTGAGCTCTAACCACTTACCTAAGAGACTTTTAAATGAAGAGCTCCTTCCTCTGCTCCTCACGGTCTCACAGATCCCAGAGGCAAAACTCCTCTCAGAGCCCTGCGTCCTGGCTGCTACCTCCAGGGCCAAGTTCTGAAGTGAAGACATCGTGCTTTAGTCCCCAGGCTGAGACAACAGCTCTGAACTCTCAGCTCTCATCCTTCCTGAGAATCAACAGGACTCTCAGGAGGGAGCCTGCCCTCCTCTCCATCCAGTTCCAGGTACCGCTCTGACCTGATCATCCAACATGGGAGGATGCGGCTTTGCCTGTCCTTTCTCCCTGGGTCTCCCACCTTCCCTGACCTCACCTCTCTTCTCCTCTTGGTTCACTGAGATCCTTTGTCATATATTTCCAATTTCCCATCTTCACTGGATCCTTCTAAATAGGCTTGCAAATGTGGGTAAGTTTCTCTTTAATAAAAACTTACTTTGGTTGTGCTCTCCTTAAGGGTAGTCATTTCTTTGCTTTACCTTAAATTTTTTTTTTGATAGTTTATTGTGAGAGAACCTTACCAGTAAACCATGAGCCTTGTGGTGATACACAGATTAATAGAAATGGGTTAATTCAAGATGTAAGAGTTAGCTAACAAGAAGCTAAAACTAATGGGCCAGGCAGAGTTTAAATGAATACAGTTTGTGTGTAATTATTTCAGGTATAAGTTAGCCAGAATCAAAAGCAGGCCCGTGGACTGGAGCCGGGGAACTCAGCCCCCATAGCCTGCTCCTCCTCATGCAACAGACAAGAGATGGGGAATGGGCGCACCTGGCTTTTTGACTTCTGGCTGTGGTCCATAGTCTGTCTGTGGATCTTCTGGCATAGATTTCCCTGTCGTGTCTCTAACTTAGGTTATCTGACTTTACTTCATTTCTTCCTTCTCTCAATTTTTCTTTATGTTGTTGTTTCTGTGTTCGTGATACATTTTGAATCTTCAGGCACCTGTCTTAAAAAGTGTGATTGGAAAAGCAGAAACCAAAAGAGATGCATTTTTCCTATGAAAGATAGAGTCCTTATAACTTCTTAGAAAGTGCTCTGAACTTGGGAACTAGCGACTTAATGTTCTGTTTCTATCAAAACTGACTTGTAAGTTCAGAGCGTTAGTTAAGGCGTTTTTCGTCTGAACCGCATTCTTCCCTCTCAAGAAGACTAAATGTAAGTTCTCTCTCAGAACCAAATTAAGGCATCTTAGAAAACAGCTTTCTTCCTCTTTTTTTTTTCTTTTTCTTTATTTGGAGACAATCGGCAGGGTATATGTTCCTTCTCTGCTTTGAAGAAGGGTTTTTAAATCCTGGAACTGGAAAGCATCTTAAGTGTTACAGTTTTTCAATCTCTGGGATAAAGTAGATGCTTTGATTTTCTTTATTATCGCTATATCCTCTGCATAAAAGCATCGGCAGTTTCTCGGACATATAATGGCTCAGAAAAATGAGGAAGCTGACTCACAATCTGGTTTTATTGCTCAACACAAAGCGGCAAACTTAAATGTTGATAAGCGTTAGCTAAGTAATCTGGGCAATTAAGGATGCCAAGAGTCGGGGTCACAGGGAATAGCAGAGCTGTGGAAACAGGTGAATTTATGCTCTAGAAACATGGGCTTGCCACTCCCATCAAACGTCAGCTGTATCCAGTAGAGAACAGCTACTTATGGCAAAGAGCCATGGTCTTTAGTGGACTGTGTTCACTGAAAACAGCCATTTGTGTTACTAGGAAATACAGGTTGGGTAACTCATATGTTTGCAGTAAACGTGGCTATTTCCTCAAGCACGTGAATGTGTAGCCCTTACAGGCCTTCCTTCCTAGATACCTCAACACTGCTCTGCTCTTCCATTCGTCTTTAAAAACATACTCAGAATTATGTATTCTTGCAATTTTCCATCTTATGATGGAAACCCTTTCTGAAAATCCTTTCATTTGGATTGTCCTCCCAACTACAGAAGTACTCATTTTTGAATGTTTCATATTTTCTTGAGTTCAATTCTACACCCACAAAGAACTTTACCCATAAATCCATCTTGAATCTCTCCCTGTCCACTTTGTTGACTGCTTTGGGAGTCCGCCATTGAAGCCGGAAATCACTGTTTGTCTCATCTAGGTAGCCCGCTTGCACAGGGCTCTCTCTCTCTGCTCCCTGGGCGCTGAGATAGGCAGGGCCACAGCACCCACCAAGCTCTTATGTAGGCTTGGGATGTGAGCTCTAGTCTTCACAGCTGCACAGCAAAGACTTCATGCACTTCCAGTCCCTGCAGCTCACCCAGGGTTTATTAAGCCTTTGTGTGTGTGTGTGTGTGTGTGTGTGTGTGTGTGTGTGTGACTATTGATTCACAGTTTTCCTGTTACTAGGTGTTTCTTAAAATTCTGTGAAAGTTGATAGCACAGTTTCTTGTCTAGTTGTGGAAACTAAACTTGGGTGATTTGGTACAGTAACTCATGGGTGGTAGTTGCTTCTAGTGGAGAGAAGACACCCCACATGTTTAATACGTGTCTATAGTTCAGTTGCACCATAGTTAATACTTTTTAGTAAGAAAGTGAGAGAGTAGGAGAAGCTTCAGATCAAATATAAATAATATGTTGTGACTATCATATAGCTACTGTTTGTGTAGGACTTTGAGGATGTCTGTCCTTTTATTTAAATTTTGTAGTCAGCGTCCTGTTTAATATATGAGCATAAGATGCATTCTTTGTTATTGTCATTACAGGTTTGGGGAAGTGACCATGAAGACTGAAGAAGTTACATTTTTCGGATGATAATTGAAGTTAATGACTTCCTACAACATTTTCATGAAAATTAAGTATGACTTAGAAGTGTCAAAAGTTTATGATGTCATCAGTTTCGACAGAAAGGAAACTCCAGCAGGCTGTCAGCCTGAAGGGAGTTGACCCAGAAACATGCATGATTGTGTTTAAGAACCACTGGGCACAGGTAATAAATGACTTCCATCTCCTCTGCTGGTCTCAGTAGCCCCCCACCCCCCAGTTTCTGCCACACTGAGCCAAGACTTCCTATTTGGTGACAGTCAGCTGACTTTCTAGAAAACGCTTCGTAGGACAGGCTCTTTCAGTCAAGAGAGAAGCAGATTTTTCTTCTTGATTTCCTATAGTATATGTATCTGATTAAAACATTGTTTTCACAAAGGACTTCCTTAGGAAGCATATACTGTGTACTGTGTTGAGGACTTCAAATGTTCTATAATTAGTATAATTTATATTAAATCTATCATTTAATCTTCTCCAGAAACTAATAAGGCAGTTAGTAGAGAATGGAGAATTATACAGGTTAAATGACTGTCTGGAGCTTCTGCCATCAGTGAATTACCAAGCCAGACCTTGGTACTCAGACCTCAGTCCCTTGAGTGTAAAACCCACGGGTCTGACTTCAGTACTCTGCCTTTGTCAGGCCTGGGACTCCATATCATGTCAGGGGAGCTGTCTGGCTCTGCCTGAGCCCTCACCTTCTTTACTAAGCACATTAGTGTTTATGGATGATTCATTTCGACTTCTTGTGGCTCTTCTCTGATCGGCTGGTATGGATAATTAAGGGTTGAATGTTTAGAAAATTTACCAGTCTGCCCCTTTCCTCGGGGAGCTTGCAGGTAGTAAAATTTAAAAAAAAATTGGTATTCTTTATTACTTGTCCAGCATTACACTCCCCAGGTGAACTGGAGAGTGGCTATTTATGTGACAGTTTTTTAATGACTACCAGGTTCCTTCCTGTGTCCGGAAAGAACACATGGGTTAAAGCCCGGAGCCTGTAAATCACAGCAATTATGGGGGACACAGTTTAGATCAAAAGGGGCAAAATCAATTCTCCTTCTGGATTGTCCACACCTTGTATTTGCTTTTCACTGTCTGGTGTAAAGCTTCTATGATTTCTTTTGCTTTTCCGTTACTGAGTTATTGTTCAGATTTTAATGGCTTTACTGTGGGCATTGAGGGAACCTCTACTATAGTGAAGGAAAGAAACTTGGAGCTATCTTGATAATTAGATAACTGCCTTTGGTTTTGCACTTTTTAAAGCAATGGATGGCTTCAGAGTCGGCTAGTGGACCCTGAGAGATGTGATGCTCAGAAGATCTGCTTCTATCTTTACCTGTTTGAACCATGTATCATTTTGTGCTTATCCATGTACAATGTATCTGTGTATTACTGCATGCTTGTCTATTTGATTTACTTAATTGCTTATGTCCATTTTCTTGAGTGGATTACCACATTGATGGCATTTCCAGCTTACCATTCATTTGGCTGATGGAGTTTCCCTCTGAAATGTGGAATCTCTGCTCTGAGGCTCTCTCTCTCTCTCTCTCTCTCTCTCTCTCTCTCTCTCTCTCTCTCTCTCTCTGTGTGTGTGTGTGTGTGTGTGTGTGTGTATACTACATTTGATCATAAGCATTCCTTCTGAGTTACTGTGATGGGATCCATTTGGCTTTCTGTGCTGCTCTGAGAAACACAGATACATCACTGACCTCGTGACTCTGTGAGGTAGATTATCTATCCTGCTCAATCCAGTCTCTTTCTCCAAAGAGCAGCCGGAGTGCTGCTAGAATGTCCTGTGTGAGGAATGTGTCCATCTTCTTTTCACATTGTTGAGAATAAATATTAGCCCCAGAATCCTATTAGTTTGATGTCTGCTATGAATGACTTCAGCATTATCAGATACTGGGGTTATCTGAGGCACCATGCAGGTGCTTAGCACCCTCTTCTTGAAATATATTGAGCTGAAGATGAGAATATCTTGTCAGAGGACATGGTGCTAGTCATTAAACAATTCCCTTTATAAAGTGAGCATGTCTTATGATATGGTTCAGCCATTTCCTTAACTTTAGCTGGGTTTCTTTTTAAGAATGAAAGGAAAGACCTTTTTTATTAATCTCTTTAAACTTACCTTTTCCTTCTAAATACATCTAGAAAATGCCCTCAGTCTCTGTCTGCAGAGACTCTGTGGGCCTTCCTATCAACTGGGCTCTTTAGTGAGTTCCAGCCTAGATTGGTCTGCATAGCAAGGCCCTTTCTCAAAAGAATAAATAGCAAAACAAAAATGCATTTATATCCATCTAAAAAAATAATCTAGGTCTTCTTTTACCAAAAATTTTGTATTCTAAAAAGTTGTTTTTAAAGATGTTTTTGTTTATTTCATAACATATTTATACTTTGTGACTATATGGACCTTTCTCTATAATATACAGAGAAAATTATTTTTTAAAAAGTTAGAGAAAACAGCTGGGCAATGGTGGCACATACCTTTAATCCCAGCACTTTGGAAGCAGAAGCAGATGGATCTCTGTGAGTTCAAAGACAACCTGGTCTACAAGATCTAGTTCCCGGGCAGCTAGGGCAGTTAGGGCAGTTACACAGAGAAACCCTGTCTCAAAAAAAACCAAACCAAATAAAACAAACAAAAAGATACTAGACAAAGCTGGGAATGACAGTACATGTCTACAAAGGGTGGCTGAGGCAGGAGGATCAAGAATTTGAGGCTAGCCTGACTAATAGTGAAACCCTGTGCTAGAGCAAGCAAGGCAGTATCAGGACCGTATGACAGTCATGATGCTTGAGGAAAAAAGAACAGTGGCTTTTCTGTCTCAGAATGGGTGGCAGTGAGATAAAAAAAATGGAGGCCTGTAGATTACGTTAAGCACCTAAAACTAGAGGCTGGGCTTTCGGGCTAGTACAGTGCAGCACTCTGAGTACCCCGAATCCGTTAAGGAAATATAGGGTATATGCGTGGATTTGGCATGCGTATTTGCATTTTTATTTCCTTGCTCTGTTTAGCTTGCTTTTGGCTCGCATCTTGTCGCAGACTAAACGACAGAGAACACTGAAAGCCTCGGGGATGTGGAACGCTTCGAAAGCTCTGATTAATCTTCTGGATATTTTAGAAAATTGACGTCCGCCAACATTTTAAGCACTTATGTCTCTCTCCAGCTTTACGAGTGGCCTTAAACATGACAACTGAAAGTGGATGAAATCCATGCTTCTTAAGAGAGCGCCATCAGCTGGTGCTCCTGGGAGACCCTAAAGGGGATGAGCCTGCTACAACGTCGGCCGCTCCCCTCTTGTGCACTCTAAAGAGTCTGAGCTGTGATATGGCTGAGGCTAACGTTCCGTTCACCATTTTACGTAGATCCTTCTTCCTATGTTCTTTTCATAGCTCTTATTTATCTTTGAAGAAGGGGGCTTTATTATGAAGAGTCCTGGCTGGGTTATTATGAACCTGACACAAGTTAGAGTTATTGGGAAGAGGGCCTTGCGATGGAGAAAATGCCCCTGTGAGACTTGTGTGTGGGCAGCCCTAGTGTCTTTTCTAATTAATGACTGATGTAGGAAGGCTCACTCATTATGGGCCAGGCCACTCTTGGACCTCGTCCTAGGCTGTGTAAGAAAGCAGGCTGAGCAAGCCATGTGGAGCAAGCCAGTAAGCTGTGTCCCTGCCCGGGTCTGCATCAGCTCCCGCCTTCAGGTTCCTGCCTTGACTTTGGATGATGTATGATGTACCACACACTGTAAGATGAAAGAACTCTCTTCCTCCCCACATTGCTTATAGTCTTGGTAGTTGCTGTTGTTTTATTTGTTTGCTTTTTACTGCAACAGACACTCTAAGACAATGTGTATTAATTATACATAATAATGAGTTTCATTATATTTTCATATATGTAATGTGTTTTTAATCATATTCACCTCTCACTATCCTGTTTTGTTCTCCTCCCACTCCTATTGACTCCTGTAAAAAAAAACTGACAGTGGCATAAATCATTAGAAAGCATTGGCGGGAACTTTATATCCGCTTAGCAACACAGCAGTAACAGTTTCCCCTTTTTGTTTTTTGAGCAAGGTCTCATAGAGCTCACATTGGCTTTGAACTCTTGATCCTTCTGCCTCTAACTCTAAAGGGTTGGGATTATAGGTGTTACTACCACACCCTGCCTTTATCATGTTTTAAAAACCCAGATTCAGACAAGTCTGTGCAGCTTCTGACTAGAGCTGATTGTATGCAAGTGGATTAAGGAAGCACATTTTACAAGGGGATTATAGTTTTAATATTAGAAAAATTAAAGTCAAGCGTGATGGCGCATGCTTGTAATGCCAACTATTCAAGAAGACTTCAAGATAAGCTTGGGCTATGTAGCACGTTCAAGGCCAGCCCAGGCAACTTAGATTCTGTCTTAAAAGCAAACAAATAACAGTGACAATAAAACCAAAGATTGAGGTCATAGCTTTAGTGGTAGAGCGCTTGCTTGTCCAGTAAAGGCAGGGCCTGAGTTCAGTCTCTAGTTCTGAAAATAAGGGAAGGCAGACAGGAAGGAAGGAGAGAGGGAGGGGGAAGAAGGAAGGGAGGAGAGAGGGAGGAAGGGAGGAAGGAGGAAAGGAAGGAAGGAGAAAGGGAAGCAGGGGGAAGAAGGAAGGGAGGAGAGAGGGAGGAATGGAGAGAGGAAGGAGGAAAGGAAGGAAGGAAAGGAAGGAGGGGGAAGAAGGAAGGGAGGAGAGGGGGAGGAAGGGAGGGAGGAAGGAAGGAAAGAAAGAAAGAAAAGGAAAGAGAAAGGCAGAAAGAAAAAGCAGGCAGGCGGGCAGGCTGGAAGGAGGGCAGGCGTTTATGTGGTCAGCTAGCTTGTGGCCCTGGTAAGACCCTGTAGAGACAGGTACTCAAGGAATACTCCAAGTTCAGAGGCTCAGCCATTAAGGAATGACAGGGAGACAGTGGAAACTTAACTTCTGTTGTCGTTATTTGGTCCATACAGTATAATTTGGCCCATGCCAGTTAAATCCTCCCTCCCTTTCTGTACGATGGAAAATGTTGCTTAGCAACTTAAATTCTCCCACAGTTGTCACTTTAGATTAGCATTCCAAAGGTTTCAAAACTGTGGGTCTTTCTCGTGTGGCTTTCTAGAAATAGGTAACTCTAGCCAAAGTGGCGTGATTCCCTGTGTCAGAGGCAGAGAGCAATGGGAGATTGGGCTGAAGCAGGTCTCCTGACAGAGAAACACTTGTGTTTGTAATAAAAGATGATCCCTTGTTAGTGCGAGGTGAAATTATGTGATGAATGTGTACCTTTCCACTGTTTCCTATTTAGAATTGATCACTTTAACATCCAGGCCCATTATCATTGACGGATGGAGCCAGAGTAGAGACCAAGGGTAGGGACACCTGATATTCCTTCTGAAAGAAATAGACCGCTTTAAAATTTTATCCTTAGTAGCACTACTATCTAAAGGTCAAATGGCTTTGAAATTAGGTTGAATTTAACTGTTTTTATCTGATGGTAATTTGAAAGCCACTATTCATACTGCTCAGAAAGCCACTATTCATACTGTTCATTTTGTGTTTACTTTTAAATTATATTAATTTATATATGGAACCAAATATGATCCAGGCTCGTATTCCACCCCCACATGCCCTCTAGCGATGAAAAACATGTCTAGTTATGATCAGTACATTTATTATTTTTAACTGAGCTGGTTTACTTCATGAATGTGGGCTTTTACCATGTGTTAGTTTATTAAATATGATTTTCAGCTTAGTGGACTTGTTTTGTAAATGAAATGTTTACAAAGTATACTTAGTTTGCTTTTAGTCTCTCTCCTGCTATGGTTCTTCCAGCCCTATTAGTTGTTTTCCCTTCTGATTGGAATCCCCAGGATTGACAGCCAACACCTGAGAAGAGGCTT